>SNQJ01S0000801.1:486973-503227 GCA_010110895.2 Picea sitchensis | reverse complement strand
TCTTAATGTTCTCTTCGTTTTACACTCTTGACTACGTTTTTATGCATGGATGGATAAATTTACTTTGTGTTTTATGCATTGATGAACAATTTAACTCTGTGTTAGATGCATTGATGAATAGTTTAACTCTACATTATTGTGCATTGATGGATACATTTAACTCTGTGTTTTATATTAATGGATAATTTAGCTCTGCGCTTGTAATTCTATTGGCCAATGATTAATTGTTCTCTGCAATTTAATGTAATTCATTGGTGAATCAACACTGTGATTTTACCTGTTGTCTCCACATTCTTTAGACCGAAATTTCTTTAACCACTCAGCCATAGAATTGAGCCTTTATTTTTCTTATATTTTACTTCAACAGCGATTCTCACCCAGCGAAAGTTGTCATGTTAAAACTCCACTTTGATTTATTATAAAAATTAATTACTTGGAAACAAATGTTTCTTCGGCAATATAGTTTCCTTCTGGTGTGTTTTGCCCAACGATCTTCCTTTTAAATGATGATGGCAATGTGGTTTCCTTCTGGTGTGTCTCTGTACAGTGATTTTTCTTAATTAAAGATGATTGTGTTGTTGCTTAAGACCATGTGTTTGCCATTAAATGTTGATTGCGCTGCGTTCTTATTTACTTAGGCATGTGTTTGTTTGTTTTTCACCTGCCAGTGATTTTATTTATTACCATTTAACCTGTTTTAAATGCAAATTTGGCCTGCATTTTTTTTTACACCTGGCCATCGATTTTTCCTTTGCATTTCAATCAAATTTTGAAGGCGATTTTGTCCCTGGGGTTTTAATTGATCTCTGACTTTTTTCTTTTGAGGATCGTGACCATCAACTTGTGATGGTACATTTGTATGGCATCCATTTCTAAGTACTACGACAGAGAATTTTGTGCCTGCGTTTTTTTTAACCCAGTTGAATAGAAACAAAATATCTATGTGCTTGGCGATGCCTTTTAATACTGTATTATCTCCACGATTTTTGCTCTACGTTTTTTTTTTTCCTGTTTGCGTTCCATGGCTAGAGGCATCACTCTGGCATTTACCTTCATCAAGACTACATTCCTTGCATGTTTCCTACGATTGGCCAAGTGCCACCTGGCAAGTTGGACCACTTGTTATGATTGTGTCTTCATGTCTTTATTGACCTGGCGAGGTTACTAATTAATCTCTGCCTCTTCTGGTCTCTTTTCCAGTCTTGTCATTGACCACCTAACGAAAATGCTCATTTTCCCATTACAAGAGGTGTAGCACCCTAGCTTCTGATCTGCGACTGCGGAAACTCCATACCTAGCTATAAACAACTGGAAGTTAGGAATTTCACACCACAGTAATATAGAAGCCCTACGAAATCCTCCTTATGGGGTTTTTTACAAGGGAAAATACAACTTATTCTCTTAGGAAAGTTCTTCTCCCTTCTTTCTTGAAATTCAGACCATTGACCCTCTGAAGACAGCGAATGGAGTTTACATCATTAATGGTCATAAAGGTGACAAAAATAATGTGTAAGCAGAGATCCCCAAAGTATGAAGTTAGAGCGAGTGTTAGATGATATACTTTATCGAGTGTATTAATGAGACTTAAAGGAATAGTCGATTGGAAACCTACCGACAAACAAAGAAATCACGGTACAATAATATATCATCAACGGGTAGGCATTCCCATACTCAAAGTACAAATGACTCAAGCATAAATGTCGACATCACGAAGATCCATGTCAAGTAAGGCAGGGTCATGGCCACCAAACTTATACATTGTCGATCCGGCGCATTATGACTCAAATGAACATAGCCACCAAAAATACGGTGTGGATCATGTGTTTGAACTCAAATTTAGCGAACATAGCATTGAGACATACAATGTGGATCTATCACCAGCGGTACAAGCAGATAACACTCCAACGCAACTTGATTCTGTCAGAAAAGATCCAGGGTCATCTCTCCACCACTCTATAGTATGAATCTATCAATGCGAATACATGTGTTGAAGTTATGGTAGAAACCACTTGATTACCAGTCATTAATGAATAATGTTAACAAGTCGCGATGGAAATCACCATTAATGTCAATGACTCCCAAGGTACTTTCTGGTACAATCCAGCGGGTGTGTGAAATTGAACTGGTAGAATCTCGATCGAGGGGTCAATAATGAAAACCCATTGTCGAAAGTGGGAAACCTTCCATTGAGGCATACAAGTTCCAAAGGTACCAATTAGTTTCTAAGTCTAATTCATGGATAATGGGTCAAATTGACGAGGGAAAAGGCTTCGTCGCGGAGACCTTAATGTATCCCCATCGATGACCGCGAAGCGGGTAACGAAGATTTGATGAATCAGGTAACAAATGATTCCAAGGCCATTTCGAGGGGATGAATTACGACACAATGAAAGGCTTAAGAATTTGCGGAAATGAATTGATGCAATGGTTGAATAAAGAGACCGACAACTATCTTGTCTTACGACTCATAAACAAGGATCCGCCGGACCAATTTGCTTAATATTATAAAGGAGTATGATCAAGAGACAAAGTGGATTTTCCAACCTAGACGCAAAGTGAGTGAAAGGGTGTCATGTTCAAAGAAGTGACTCTTCCATGGAATATAGGTTTAGACATATTTCTTTACCAATTTTTTCCCCACCATTTACGTGAGTACCTCTTTATTTTTACACAAGCTTGGGGACGATAACATATGCTTGAAATGTAAACTAGATCAACCCGAGCGAGTCCCTCGGATTATGTTTAGCGAACCCTAAGAAGGGAGTGGTTAGGTCCACCGATTCAGGCCTTTGATGTTTGTTTTATGAGTCCTAAGAAAGAAAACTCATGGGTTTCATGTTTAGAGAGTCCGAAAACACTTAAAGAAAATTCTGGTCCCATATGGGCCTTTCAATGTTTGTTTAAAGGAGCCCAAAGAAAGAAAAATCAGGGGTTTCTCATGTTTAGAGAGTCCAGAAAACACTTAAAATATAACTCTCTCATTTCCTTTTTTCATAAAGTAGTAGTCTAATGAGGCGAAAAAAGAGATAAACTATCGCTCAACGGATGCACTTTCTAATACTTCAGCGAGCATGAAAGAACAATATCGCTCGGCAATCTTGCACCATGTTTAGAGAGTGCGAAAAGATCTTAAAGGGATCTCCAGGGGGTTCCTTTTAGGTATAACAACACAAGTATGAAAAAGTGTTAAAAGTTTACTCGGTTACATTATCATTGATTTAGGAGCACGAGAAAAAACAAATCTTATTTCATTAACTTATTCTCATGCGAGCGAGAAAGAAAAAGACTAAGCTCATGATTGTTTCATTTTACACAAGCTTTAAAACAAACAAAAAACTATGCTTGGACACGGTTTCATTTTTACCTGGCTTTCGAGACGAGGAGGAAACTATGCTTAGGGTAGGTGGTTTCATTTTACACAATCTTGAACCATAGAAACTATACTTGCAACTTCCCAACACATTATCCACAGATGGTTGGTACCAGCCCCCATCTTAAGAAACTAGTAGCTCAACTTCAATATGAAGTCCATAGGCTAGAAGCATTTCCCCCAAGCCGTGTCATCAAGCGTACGGTGGATGAAATGAAACTTCAAATTCTAGGCGAAGGACTTGACTCAAAAAGAGAAGGGGAAAACTATTACATTTTTTAACAAGCGACACGGGAGAAGAACTATGCTTGTGACTCTAAGTATAATCGAGGGACCCTTTGTTTCATTTTTAGAGCTTGACATGAAAGGGAACTATACTCATAACCTTTGTTTCATTTTTAGAGGTTTCCACGAGCGCAAAAATATCCTCATAATTGTTTTCATTTTTACTTGAGCTTGAAACAAAACAATGCTCAAAATTTGGTTTCATATTTTTACTTGAGCTTGAAATCAGAAAATCATGCTGTTGGTTTCATTTTTAACAAACGAAATCGAAAATCATGCTTTCGAGGTTCTTCTTGATCATGGATTCAAGAGGAAAATTCTGGAAGGACACCATGTCAGGGACAAACTTCGATTATAGCTTCCAATAAGTCTTCATTTGATGGAAGAAAAAACACTCTGGAAATAAAACATGTCGACGAAGGTCTTGAGAGGGTAAGAGGTCGATCTCTAATAGCCCTACGAAGGTCCTGCATGTCAACTTCTGGGATCAAGTCATTTTTTCATGGTAGTTGAAGGCATGGAGAACAAGATTCCACATAATTTACATGTGGCGGGGTATTACCATACGCCTATAAGAACCACTAGAACGTCAATTAGGGCCGATGAATGAAAAGTTGATCAATAGTGAATTCTTCCATCATTGAGGAAATATATCACACAAAAGAGTGGACACAATAGCTTTCATGGCATAGACATAATCACCCAAAGGCGTGAAATCAAGGGGTCTTGGACTACCATGACATCGATAAAGGCAATTTTCCCTCCCAAAGTTACGGGGAAATTGGGAAGGTCCCTAAAGGTTGGTTGGTTCTTAGGTGGCTAACTTGATTCTCGTAATTGGCCTGGTACGAGGGAGAACCCAAAGCTTGCCAAATAGAGGAAAAATACTAATGGACTCACCTTCATCTATCGTGATCTGAGGCGATCGAATACAAGCCTGTATTGTAATATGGAAAGGAATGTGGGAGGAAGGCGAAAGAGTTCTAGTTAGCACACCCCAATATAAAAGGATGACCTCATTACTTGGAGGGTGTTCCAAAGGAGAAGGAGGAATACCCGGAATACGGTGAAGTGCGTATCAGCGAGAAAAACATGGGCGTTATCCAGTTACTCTCGAGGCGAGAGAGTAGGATCGTAGATAGCGAGGATCAGATGACCCGCCGGGGTTTCATTCTCCAAAGGGAGTGGGAGATGGGTGGAAGCGGAATCGACCACTTGGGTCTCACTCTCCGGCCGAGTGGGATTGTGAGATGGGATCGGATCAACCACTTTGTCCTTAGTTAGGCCAAGGGCGGTGACCCGGTGTGCATGATCAGCCGGATTGATCAGCGAAGGACCGGATTGATCGTTCCATCAACTTCTAGAGGTGGGTCAAGAGTAAGATTGTGATAAGCAACTAGAAGTTGAGTTTATTGAAGCTTGATCATGTCTTCGGAATTTTTTGAGCCGTCATACGAGGGAAAAGGTGGGATTAGATGATTCCCTTTGCGCCAACATACATGGGAACTTGACTCTACTTTCCTTCTTCCCAGCGGTATCTTGAGGCCGGATTGGCGAGGAGGTCATCAACATGTTGTTCGAGGTTGACAACATGGGTTGGTGAGGAATGTGTAGACCATGCTTCTATAACCTTGGATGAACCGGGCAATCCTTGAGTATGGCTACCCTTACAAATCTGCAAGGGTACTTGGGCTTATATGGGTTGTTTGGGTGATCTTGGGATCATCAACACTCCGGCATGATCAACGGTAATTGGTTTGGTACAACACATCAGGTGGTTGGAAGTTTGAATACCTTATTTTCTTCTTCTTATTCTTCCCTTTTCTTCTTCTTCTTATCCCTTGAGTTACTAGGTTTTGAGATTTCCTTTCGCCGAAGAAGATGAAATGGAAGAATACATTGCAAGTGAAGAAGGTGGAGAAGATCTTACTAGTGAAGAAGGTGAAGGATCAACATGAGGTTGATGATGTTTTGGTGAGGAGGTGCTTGCTTATAAGCACAAAGGCGTCGAGTTACCTAAGTGGAGCTTAATACATGCCGGGTAATCCAATTGTGAGAACCGAAAGGCTCAAAGTAGCGATGTGAGGAGGACCAATGTTTACGTAAGAAGGAAAAACAAAGGTTCCCACGAGAAGGTTCCTTCATTGGTCATTTTAGGAACCGACGCCATTAAAACAAAAATCCAACCTAGAGTCCCCTAGAGAAAACAAACAACACCGTTAAAAATCTAGTAAGCAAGTAAGTAAACAAAACCAGCTACTGATGAGCTCACTTTCGTTGGTGTTGAAATCCAATGTCGCGAGAACGAAGTAAGAAGGGGCGAGATAGGGTGGAAATATTACGTTGATGACCTGTTTAATAGACTTATGTTGGACAACTAAAGAGAGTGCTGGAGGAAACCGGTTGTTACCGTCTTAAACAATTATGCTTCTTTAAAACTCTTTGCGAAATAGCGAATGATGATCACAATAATGCGGGGAAATAAAAAATGGCACATTAAACATCAGTCAAATATATGAGAACGCGAGACAGATTTTTTCTTGAGGAAACCCATACAGGGGTAAAACCTCCTTTTCTTTATATGATAGTAATAGTTACATTCTTTACATTATCATACATATGAGTACAATTCATAATGAGGCTACAACCTTTGGAGCAACACCAACTAGAAGGAAGCACCAACTCCTGAATGTTTCAGTAACAACGGGTAAGAAGCACCAACTTCAATCATCGAGGAACCAACGTATAGCAGGAGAACAGAGTTCTCCCTTACACCGCCGCCACCTGGTTTCTCACGGTTGCAACGGATGGAAGCTACAACTCCACGTGTTCAAGCACCCGCCCGAACCTCGGACAACAATCCTCAGAGGCACCTCCCAACCACCACGAAATATAAATCTTTGCTACTAAAACTTTATTACAGTGATATAATGTTCAGCAATGGCTTACGAGTCTCATCAATTGTTGCATTTCGTTTCTCTGTTTGCCTCATTGCCTTCTGCACACATGACTTGCGTTGTCTGTTCTTAGCACATGCTACGTGTGCCATGTCAATTCCTTTGCCGCAGTTCCTCTTATTGCATTTCTACTTCTAGCTCTGCCTCCTTGCTCACACACTTCAATCCTTCTACCGGCGACCAGCGGCTCAAGCGATAGCGACCTTCGCTTCTCTATACCGTGTATATGGTTTTGTGCATCTTGTACATGCAATATTCACCATTCCTATGCATGCTCATATAGCGTAATCTCCTCCAAATCTCAGTAGCTCTCATTGATCATCATAGCGACTCTTCGACTTCTCTGGCGGTTAATGGCGTGTTGGCATCACAGGTGTTATGCTAAGATTCCTCGGCCTCTATGGTAGTTGAGACTCCTCATCTTCTACGTGACGGTCGAACTCACCTTCTCTGTTTTAGTTAAGGGCTTCCACACTCATCCATCTGTCAATCCCTTCTAAAGATAGTCTTCCTTCTTGAATGACTTGGAGACTCTTCATCTCCTCGGCGATCACACAGAAGTGTCTTGAATTCTCTAGCGGGTATGCATCAATGGTTTACGGAAGTTTCGATATTATTCGTGCATCGGTAACCCCTCGATCTCAACCGGTTTCATTTCATATCGGAACAGCCAACCACAAGCGATGCGTCTTATTTTCTTTTATACATACCTCCACTACGGTTCCCGCCCATTTCCTTAGGCAAAGAAAGACAAAATTTGTCAGTAGCTGAAAGCATGCGGCTTCGCCCGATTTGCAATCCTTGAGTCATTTTTCTAGCGGATTCCAAACTAAGAGTTAGTGGCCGAAGCTGTAACCCTCGATCAACACTTGATACGATGGTTCGAGATTACATCAGCGATTTCACATACTCATAATGTCGGGATTCGATGTCAATAATCTTTGACATGTCCAACTCTTGATCCGAAACTCCGACAAGGAGTGGAATCAACGGTCCATATTCAACCTTAATATGGCGTCTCAGTTACATGTGATTTCACATGTCAGCGATATCGGTATTCTTGATGTCGATAATATTTGACATGTCAACTCTCGATCCCCAAAGAGCTTCGATTTGGAATCAACTGGCGATCGAGATTCAACCTTAATCGATGGCTCATATTACGCCAGCGATTTCACATGCTCAGCGATTATCGAGTTCGATGTCAATAATCTTTGACATGTCCAACTCTTGATCCGAAACTCCGACAATGGAATCAGCGGTCAATATCAAACCTTTATCTGACGGCTCAAATTACATCCGATTTCACATATCGGCGATATCGGGATTCACGGTAATAATATCTTTGACATGTCAACTCGATCCTCGAAACTCCGACATGGTGTAGATCTGGCGGCGTCACATGTGTTAAATAAACGCCATGTGTCACCACGATTCATGACTTTATGTGCTTGCATGTTGAATCGATCACGACGCATCTCATTGTGGTTGTGCCACGTGTTCCCTAGGCGGCGTGGTTTCTTCGGCGTGAAGTCGGATCGGCCAGTTGGATGTTGATCTGATTGTTCAGATTCAGTCGGGATTTTTTATATCGAGAAATCGAGATTTCTGTTACATTGTTTCTTTGACATATCCAAAACGCGATCCTCGAAACTCTGACCGAGGAATGGATCAATGGTCCACATAACCCTTTGATATGGACGGTCCTCCTGCTTCGAGGATTTGTGAGCCCTCTACACCTTTCACTTTAAAGAACGTACAAGTTCTCCTCGATCCAACGGCGGCCGGACCACACTTTTCGAGTCTAATGCACGAATCTATGTCACGCCGGTAGCTGCTACTTGTCTTTATTCGGTTCGGCGGCCCACTCATCTTCTGTCGGGAATTTTGAATGGATCCAATGATCAAAATGCTTCTCGGGCCTTCGACCATTTTTTTTTCAATGTTAGGTGCCTTTGATCCCGTTGATCTTCACGGACTTGCTATTCTCTTTCACGATTACGATCATCGTTGTTGTACTCAAGCCATCATTAACGTTGTACTTGCCATCAATGAAAATCTTCTGTACAGTAGAACATACCAAACATCCTCTGCACTATCTCTTCGATCTTATCGAGGGTTGCTCTGTGACTTCTTCCCAAAATACTTCTAGTGCGCATATGTTACATTCTTCACGTATTCAGTATCTTCATTGTTGTACTTGCCATCAATGACAAGCATATGTACACAATTAAACATTTCCAACAATCTCCCCTTTGTGGCATTCATGGCAACAAAGGCACCAGTTCTTTTCTCCCCTTTGACATCAATGTCAAAGAGGAACAGCTCGAGGTTGTTGCGGGTATTTTTAGGGAGGTATCGGATATTAAATCGATGCAAAATCCCCACGTGGGGATGGACTCTTCATTTGGGGCTGCTTGAGAATATTTTATTATCTGAACCAAAGGATCTTCTATTATTTTTTATTCTTGGACGTTTCATATTGACTTCGGTTGTATCCTCGTGCAAAATTCAAATTGCCTGACCTCTTACTAGGACTCCTTTATCAATCTTCTCATGGTGGATGAAATACAGTAACGTTATCTCTTTGCTTGGGCTATTTTCCCCCTTTGTTCCTAAAGGGTTAACTTTCCTTGACATGGGTCTTTCCTCTTGTTGTCTCTAGAGGATGTCATGTACATCATATTGGCCGCATCATAATGTTGTCCTACTTGAACACTATGGTGTAGCTTGTGCTTTTTAAAGATCCTTGGATCTCCCCCACGTTGAATTTCATCGATCTCTATTCTTGCAATTTTTCATTTTTCTTCCATGATGCATTCAATCTAGGGATTTTATGTCCATGTTCAATCACAAGAGAAAGCTTCTACACCCACTCCCGGCTTGCTTTTCTTTCTCATAAATGAAGGACCTATATCGGGTTTCTTAAGAGCACTGATTTCTACATTGTTGATTCCAATGTCGTATTTGTCATTTGGTGATCTCGGCTATCAAGACCTTGTCCCGAGTCATGGATCTTCTCAAGAACGGTTGGGTGTCGCCTTCTCAACCTTCAAGACTTTTGCTTCATGTTTATGACATGGTTCTTCTCCTACTTCCTTCGTGGGATAAATCTTTGAATGAGCATTATTTTTATTAATATCACGAATCTTCTTCTTTGCAGGGGGAGGATTCAACATCAACAGTATTGTTTTCCCTTATACTGTTATTCCCCATTTGGTCTGAGTTTACATTTACCTTACATTCTTGTATGTGATACCTCTTCACTGCCTCGTCACACTTTTGACTTGAACTAAACGAATTATGTTTCCTTACTATCCACAAGCAGAACGTACGGAGCATCTCCTTTGTCATTACTCAAACTCATCCCTCTATCCTTGATTTTACACAGTTCATCATTTCCAAGGATCACATTTTCTGTTTTACTTTTACCTTCTGACTTATCCATGTCTCTAGTCAACTGCTTGCAACATCCACTTTCTATGTTCCCGGAGGCCTTTTGTTTTGAATTGAAAGTGCTGAATCACATTTTCAATATCTTTTCATTTTCCATGTGTTGGCCTTTTTATCTAAAAACTTTATCCTTGGATGCCTTTGTAATCGCCAGTTAAGTGATGTGACTTGTGGCCGAAGTTATGATGGTTATAACATTCAATCTCATTGTTCAATAAGTCAAAGTTATTACATTTGCGGCGTTGTCTACCATTATTTATTTATTATTTATTGACCTCTCGGTTGCATGTCTCTAGAATTAATTTGGCAATTTGCAATCACGTGATGGTTTTACTTTGTTGTATCATTCTTTGTTGTGGCGGAATGTTTATTCCTTAGGAAACTTAAATGCTCATGTCTAATGGCAAGTATAAAGGAACAATTTTGCTTTGTGACCAAAGTTAGAACAGTAGAAACAATATCCATAGAAAAACTCTTTGTACCTGGAAAATGGTTATCTTCTTTGAGCAAATCGATTTCTTTCAATGATGGGTAATTTCACCACTTGAGAAGGGAGTTCGTGGCTGCTGTTCTACAGATTCAGTCCTGGCACTTTTTCCTTTACTTGTCCTGGCGGCTGATTGTCTTCCTTTGCATTTCTGGGTTTGTTGTTGTCATTGGTTGTCGGCTTGACATGGACATTAGCTTTGACTGACAAACTTGATGGGTTCTTTGTTTCTTGGCTGACCACTACTTGATCCCTCTTCATAACCCAAACCAGTTTTCAGCTTTGGATTCCTTTGTTGACTCAGAATGGTGGATAATCCTTCCGAGGCTTTGATGCTCAACCAGATTTTGATGATACAAGGCTTAAACTTCTCCATCTATTTCTAGTTTTCACTACTTCTTCTTCCAAGGCTTCATATCTTGCCCTCTTTTCTGATAGCTGATGTTTCAGAATATCCCTCAATTTTCCTTGCCTCTTCTAATTCCACTTTCCACAGAGAAAAGTGTATCGAGCTGTTTACTGTCTTTCTCAAAACTGTATCAGCAATTGGTTTTGCTTTCTGTTCTTAATTCTGAGTCTGTCAATCTCTTCCAGCGCACTGATCGGTTCTCCTTCCATATCAACCACAGCTTCTTCATCATTCTCATCACTGACCTTGCTTTCATTATCACACCATCCTCTTTGGCCAGAAGAGAGAATTCATTTACTTTATCTTCACAAGATGAATTGGTATATGTGTCTTCTAAGGAGTCATCATTGTTTACACATAAACTCTTCTTCTTATCAAAAATCTTCTTGATTTGTGCTTCTCTTCATCTTTAGATTTTTTGATCATGTTTCTTGTGTGGACATTTATTTGCAAAATGACCTATCTTACCACAGTTGAAACATTTGAAGGGAAAACTTACCTTGGTCCTGCATGATCCTTTCTTTAGTATTCTCACAGATTTTGCTTCAATTTCATCAGGCTCACAATCCTCATTCTTATATACTTTAAATGATGCTTCTCTAGAGGTGGTTTATCTATAGCTTATCCTCATTTCATATGCAGTCAACATTCTAGAAGTTGATCAAAGACAAAGTCTTTATATCATTAGGTTCTTCTATAGCTGAGACCTTTGGAGTTGAACCTATCTGGCAGAGATCTCAAATTTTCTGAACTAAATAGGGGTTCCTCAATTTCTTCACCAAAGTTTGCTTTCATTGCATTTACTAATTCTTCAACTCTCAGAAAATACTTCCCAATGGTTTCATCTTCTTTTATATGTAGCTTTTCAAACTGTACTCTATAGGTTTGAAGCTTGGCATCTTTCACCTTCTCATTACCTTCATAACTGTTAATGAGTTTATCCCACATTTCCTTAACAGTTTGAAGATGCATCACCTTCACAAAATCAGCTTCTGCAAGTCCATTCCAGATAGGAATTCATTCCCTTAGCATTAAAGATAAATTCTAACTTATCGTCATTGGAAGCTAGCACAAGGAAACAGGCTTTTATGTCAGTCTCTACTACATCCCAGACATCAGCTCTAAGGCCATTAGGTATGTTCTCATCCTAACCTTCCAGAAGGGAAAAATGTGTTCCATCAAATGGGAGGCCTAGTGACTGAAGTCCTTCGTAACTTGTCATGTTTAAATAGGATCTACCCTTAGATAGAGGGGGTCAGCTCTGATATATAATTGTTGGACAACTGAGAGGGGGTAGATCAGTTGTTACCGAGGTAAACAATTATGCTTCTTTTAAACTGAGAGTGGGGGGGTGAATCAGTTGTTACCGTGCTTAAACAATTATGCTTCTTTTAAACTCTTTGCAGAAACAATGAATGATGATCACATTAATGCAGGGAAATAAACAATGGCACATTTAGCATCAGTCACATATAAGAGAACAAAAAGATATATATTTCCCAAGGAAACCCATACAGGGTAAAAACTTCTTTTTATTTATATGATAAGTAATAGTTACAATCTTTACATTATCATACATATGAGAACCAACTCATAATGAGGCTACAACCTCAGTTTTGCAAGCTACTACTTGCTGAGAGCACCAACTCTCTATTTTCTCTAGCACCCACTAGAAGGAAGCACAANCACCAACTCCCTGGTTTCTTTAGCACCAACTAGAAGGAAGCACCAACTCCCTGAGTGTTTCCAGCACCAACTAGATGGAAGAACCAACTTCCAATCATACAGGCACCAACCTGTATAATAGAGAACAAGAGTTCTCCCTTGCACCACCCTGCCACCCTAGTTTATCTGGATGCAACTAGATGGAATCTACAACTCCCCGTGTTCAAGCACCCACTTGAACCTCTGAGGACAATAGTCCTCCCGAGCACCTCCCAACCACCTTGAAATATAAATCTTTTCTATTGAAACTTATTACAGTGATAAGATGTTCAACAATGGCTTACCAGACTCATAACTGTTCTGCTGCATTTAGTTACTCTATCTGCCTCATTGCCTTCTTGCACACATAACTTGCGCTATCTATTCTTCTGCTTTTTATGCTCTGTGCGCCATGTCAATTCACTGCACAATTCCTCTTCTATGAATTTCTACTTCTGTGCTCTGCCTCCTTGCTCACACTTCAATCCTTCTACATGACGACCACCACAACTCCAATAGAAACTGCAACCCCATCTCTTCTCTGTACCGTGTATTTATAGCTTCTGTTCACCTTGTGCATGAAATGTTCGCAATTCCTCTTCATGATGACTGCGCACCATTATCCTCCACCTCTCTAGTGCTTTGTCTGATCATCATTGTGACTCTTCAACTTCTCTGGTGGTTCTCCCCATGTGTCCAACATCACTGTATGTTATACTGAGATTCCTCAGCCTCTCTGGTAGTTTGAGACTCTTCGTCTTCTCTGTGACAGTCGAACTCACCTCTGTTTCAGTTACAGGCCTCAATGCTCATCAGCTGTCAATCGCCTCCATGAACATCTTCATTCCTCTCAGAGACTCTTCAACTCCTTTGTCAGTCATCCTGAAGTGTATTCTCATCCTATGGTAGAAACCATCAATGGTTTCTAGCAGTTTCACTGTGTCGTGCAACAGTAGCCCTCAGATCTCCTTCAGGTTAATCTACGTCATTGGATGAGCTTTATTAATCTTGCCTTTAAATCGAGTTTCAGAATTTCGGCATTCCTGTTGCATTGTGTTCTTGCCTCTCCAAGTCGTGATCCCCGAAAACGAGCTTGGTTGCTCTATCTCTTTCCTCCATCTCTTGCTGATGTGTCCAAGGGTTGTGACCATAGCCTTATGCATAAGGCGCTTTCTCGATTTCGCATTTTGCGATTTTCGATACTAAGCTCCGTTGACCCCAAGTCAGTGAAATTTTGATCACTTACCACATGTCCTATGATTCCATGGTCTATATCTAATCTTGATTCAATGGCTACGATTGAATCGACATTTCATGATTTCGACATTCTTGATGCATTGATTTCTTTGTCTCTCTATGTCGCGATTCGTGAAACTCCGATATGGAGTTTGATCAACGATCCAGATCTGATCTCTATTCAACGGATGTGATTAAATCGTGATATCGAGATTCCTATTGTCAATAATATTTGACATGTCCAACTCTCGATTCCCGATGCCTCTCCATTGACTGGAATCAATGGTCCAGATTCAACCTTACTCTGAATACTCAGATTACATCGCGATATCGGGATTCCTGATGTCAATAATATTTGACACGTCCAACTCTCGATCCCCGATGCCTCTCCACTGACTGGAATCAATGGTCCAGATCAAAGCTTGATCTGACGGCTCATATTACATCATGATTTCTCATATCGCGAAATCGGGATTCCTGTGGTGAATGTTCTTTGACAACTTCAACACTCGATCCTTGAAACTCCGACATGGACTAGAATCAACGGTCTAGATTTGATCTTGATTCAATGGTTGTGATTTAAGTCGTGATTTTTCATATCACAAAATCGAGATTCTTGTTGCATTGTTTCTTTGACATCTCCAACACACGATCCTAGAAACTCCGACATGGTGTAAGTCTACTGACGTCACATGTGTTAAATAACTGCCATGTGTCACCCTGATTCGTGACTTACATGTGCTTGGCATGCTGAATCAGTATAACACTTGTCATTACCTAGTTGTGCCATGTGTTCCTAGATGACGTGGTCTACTGACGTGAGTCAGGTCGACGGTCTATATCACATCTTGATCTGACGATTTAGATTCAGTCGGGATTTCACACATCGTGATTTTGGGATTCTTGATGTCAATATTCTTTGACATCTCCAAGTATCGATCCCCGAAACTCCAACAGGGAATCAGATCAACGGTCCACATAACCCCCTGAGATGGACGGTCCTCCTGCTTTCCGGATTTGTGATCCCTCTACTCCTTGCACTTTTAAAGATCGTGCAGGTTTTCCTCGATCCAACGGTGGTCGGACCCTGCGCTCAGATATGACGCCTGAGATCTATCCTCCTCTTCAGCGTGCTCTTCTTGTATTTATTCATATCTGACGGCCCTCATGCTGTCGGGAATCTTGGATGGGATCCAATGATCAGAAATGCTTCTCGGGCCTTCGATCATTTTGTCAATGTTGCATTGCCTTCGATCATTCGATCTTCCTAGACTTATCTTCTCTTTGCCTATTGATCATCGTTGTTGTACTCAAGCCATCATCACTGTTGTACTTGCCATCATTGCCTTCAATCATTTGATCTCCCTAGACTTATCTTCTATTTTCCTGTTGATCATCGGTGTTGTACTCAAGCCATCATTACTGATGTACTTTCCATCAATGACAAGCTTACGCTGCTTGTAAAACATACAAAACATCCTCTGCACTATCTCTTCTGATCTTATCGAGGTTTCTCTGCAACTTCTTCCCAAAATACTTCTGGTGCCCGTCTGTTACATTCTTCCTATATTCATTCCATATTCATTGCTATACTTTCCATCAATGACAAGCATATGATACCTGTTAAACATTTCCAACAAACTTCATTGAATAAAATGTTACCTTGACTTACCTTGATGTAGAGGTTATTGTCTGCACTTTCTTTCTGAACCCTACCTACTACAGATACTTATCCAGTCTGGAGTACCATGCTCTAGGAGCTTATTTTAGACCATAAAAGGCCTTCTTTAATTTACACACATAGTTTTTGTTCTCTGACAACTGAAATCCTTTTGGTTGTTCAATGTAGACTTCTTCTTCAAGTTCCCCATTCAAAAAAGCTGATTTTATGTCCATCTGATATACTTTAACATTTTTGGAGCATGCATAAGCTAAAAGCAAACGGATTGCTTCCATTCTGGAAACTGGGGCATATCTCTCTTCAAAGTCGATTCCTTCAATCTGTGCATATCCTTTACATACCAATATAGCTTTTTTCCTTGTAACCTGTCCATCTTCATTCAATTTATTCCTAAAAACCCATTTTGTGTCGATCACATTCTTATTCTTTGGTCTTGGAACCGATTCCCAAGTGTCATTTTTCTCTATTTAATCCAATTCTTCATCCATGGCCTTATTCCAAAATTCATCCTTGTTGGCTTTTTCAAAACAGTTTGGTTCAATTGTAGATAAGAGTGCTAGGTGTGTTTGTTCTGGTGAACAGATTTTTCTTCTAGTCTCAACTCCTACATCTTTGTTTCCAATAATCTGATCTGAAGGATGATTCTTCTGTACTCATTTGCTAGGTGTCTTT
>SNQJ01S0000801.1:476072-486963 GCA_010110895.2 Picea sitchensis | reverse complement strand
AGAAACAGTCACATCTCTAGGCACCCTCCAACCACTTCCGATTCCCCCTGCTATTTGGAAGGATATCTCTATGGAATTTATTACAGGCTTACCCAAATCGGGGAATAAATCAGTCATAATGGTGGTGGTGGATCGCCTTTCCAAGTATGCTCATTTTTATGCTCTTCATCACCCTTTTACTGCATCCATAGTGGCTCAAATTTTCATGGACTAGGTCTTCAAGAATCATGGCATGCCGCACTCTATTGTTTCTGATCGAGACCCAACTTTCACAAATAATTTTTGGCAAGAACTATTTAAGCTACAAGGCACACAATTGCATCTCATCTCATCTTATCATCCCTAGATGGATGTTCAAATGGAAGTTGCCAACAAGTGTTTGGAAACATATCTGAGGTTCTTTGCCTATGAAAAACAACACCAGTGGGCTCAATGGTTACCCCTCGCCGGATGGTGGTACAACACTACATACTATACAACCATTCGCATGACTCCTATTGAAGCGATATATGGACATAAGCCACCTTCAGTTCTCTCATGCTTACCGGGTACCTTGAAGGTCCAGGCGGTTGACCAAACACTTACAGTCCGAGAGGATATCCTTCGTACCCTTAAACAGAACTTGGTCATGGCACATAATAGAATGAAGCGGCAAGCAGATCAAGGTCGCTCCAACGTCAATTTGCATAAGGGGATTAGGTGTTTCTAAGACTGCAACCATATAAGCAAACTTCCCTCAAGGCCAAGCATTGTCTGAAGCTAGCACCCAAATTTTATGGCCCTTACAAAGTTCTCAAGCGTGTGGGACAAGTCGCATATCAGTTAGCTATGCCCAGTCAATCGAAGCTACATCATGTTTTTCATGTTTCATGCTTGAAGAAGGTGATTGGAACCAGGTGCCAAATTCAAACCAACCTTCCAGAGTTAGCTGAAGAAGGATCCATTTGGCTACAGCTAGAAGCAGTTTTGGACCACCGTGAGCATCGCCTACATCAGAGAACCATCAATGAAGTGCTAGTACAGTGGAAATATATGACTCCAGCAAATGCCACTTGGGAACCAGCTACCATTCTGCAGCAGTTTCCACATCTCAAGCCTTGAGGACAAGGTTGTTTTTAAGGTGGCAGACATGTTAAGGTCCTAACCCACACATAGGTAGATCAATGTATTCAGATGTAATAAAGGTCAATATTAATAAGGCCTTTCAATAAAATAGAATAAGGTGGATGCAAGAAGACCTAACAGTAGCTTCCACTTCTAGAAGGATCTTCCTCTAGATGTTTCTCTTAATAGACATATTTAGTATAAATAAGGGTCGAGGGTATGAAAACCCTAGCTTGGAGATTATTGTAATAGAGCGTTGCTCGATTGGAGGTTGCCCCCTCGAAGAGGCCTGTGAACATTTCTTTCTGAATCAAAGTGTTATTTCTATTGTTGTTCTTATATCATTTCTGTGTTATTGTGGAGATTATGCTGGATATTTTACTATTATTCTTCCATTTCTAGCATTTTATTTTTGTTCTGCATATTTTATATATCTGGTATCTTGCACCTAGTCTATGCTATGGAGATTACAAATATAAAAAATATATTATTGTTTTTTATATCTTATATCTCATATTATAGGCAAAGAAATATGAATGTTTGAGTATCCCAAGGTTTCTAAACTCAAGTTATTATACATATGTTTAAATTCTCTAGGGGTTATGGTTGTTATGGTTTTTAGATTTAAACAAAATATTGAAGGCCCATTCACCAATGCAAGCCAAGTCCACATTGCATAACACAAACCCATACAAAGCTACAAGCAAATATTCTTTTGGGTCTTATGGATTTATTGCTAAATTTTTGGAGGTCCCAAGAGGCAAGCCATTAGTTAAAGTTATAGGCCCTATTCCCATGTTAAACTGACAGCTCATTTTCATATTGATTCAACACCAAATCATTTTACATGCCAACTATTGAGTCAGCCTTTAATCATGCCACGAGTCAGTCATAAGTCAAGTTACAAGTCGATGTGTCCACCATTAGTGCTCAACTCTTTTTGTTTTTGTATCGATACACCGATTGAAAAATATTTCTGCCAGGTGCCCGGTTCACAGGTAGAAGAATGTATGCGTAGCTGTCTATGATTGAAGATAGCTCATCTTTGGGAACATTCGACAGGTGAAAGTATCAGGCCGCATGCAAATCGAGTCATGAAGGAAAGCTACGAAGAGGTTCAGGGTTTGACAGAACAGATTTGTCTATACGCTGGTGAGGTTTGTGAAACAAGTGATTCAGAGTTGACAGAAAGCAAGGAGCTCGCAAGGAAATGCATAACCTATGAAGCAAAAAATATACGTATTATATGCCCAATCATCAATCTTGTCAAAATGGTCGATGACATGAGAATCGCCCTGGAATGTTTGATATAAAGAAACTCAACTATACTAATTGTTAAGTTTGCAAACGAGGATAGGGTCATTGTATTTGCCACAGATGTAATCCTAGCTACATTAATGTTTGCTCCACGGATAAGATTTATCTGGTAGAATTTGGTCACAGCAGGGAGCGAGCAACAACAAACTCTGCCTTCACCTCAGTTCTCCTAAATTAGCACTCGATTTCAGCGTTGGAAGGGTTGTTGATGTGGTAAAAAATGTAACAATCATGTTTGATGACAATGCAAAGTGCAAGATAAAGAGAGTTGATCCTGGTTACCTCATCCCTATATGTTATAATCTAATAGAAGATGAAAATTTTCCTTATTATCAAGATCAGCGTGTCCATGGCAATTCATCTGCATTTTTCCAGAATTCTCAATGGTTGTAATGAACACGTAAAATAGGCCATATAGAGGGTACAATAGTAAGGTGGAAGTTGGATCTATATATGTCACCTGGATTGTTGTAGCTATTCCAGGCGGTGGTTCCCAATCACCAAATACACCTACAGAGCAGCAGGACCCTAAGAAATTGACACTTTTGTCTTGTTTCTCTCATGCAAATTGACAAATTGGTGACTGGTGTTTTCTTCCCACCTATGCAAAATTTTCCACATCAGTAACTATTAACATGGAGGACATCGTATTAGAAGGAGAGGCAAAGAGAATGATAGATTGAAATCAAATTTTGGAAGCACCAGTGATGATGCTTTAAGTCACAATAAAATCTATAGAAACCTTGTGAAATATGATCAACAAGAATGCATGGAGGATGTTAGTGAATATGCGCTCTTTGTACTGAAGACAAAGCACATTTTTGAAATTTTACAACTATCCAAAGACAGAGATTTCACTAGTGCAAAAGGCAAAATTATAACTAGTTAGTTGATGAAAAGAAAAGCTTTTACCAGCTAACTAGTAGATCGTAAGGCGAAATAGCTGGTGAAACCTGAGATGGCCAAAAAAAGGGTAAATTTTTCCCAGATCGAAGTTTTATTATCTTACAGAGAACAAAGATGATTTATAAGTCAAAGTTATAATTAAGAGGATCTACTTCAAAGTGTTGTTCCAGTTTTTGAGGTGCCAGCAAGATGAAAGAGATAAAGTTTGTTACTTATTTATGGCAAGAATGACCTGTCTTTCCAGGTGGCATTTTTTTTTTACCTTATCTTTCATCCTTTGAATATTTTCTGCCTTGTCATCACATTGAAGGATGTTAAATACTTTTGCAGATGTCAAAGACTTCAGTTTAGATATGGTTTGATTTCCTTTAATAAAATATCTGTTCCTTTAGAGTTTACGATTAGTTTTATGTTATGCTATTTTTAGTATCCTAGATCCCTTTTCATAGGAAATGATTTGTACATTGTAAAGCTATAAATCTAAAGACAATATATGAACAAAGGGGGTTCAGTCGAAGGAATGAGGTTTGAATTCTAGATACAATACCATGTTGCATTTGTAATAGACTGTCATAGATATGTAATACAAATCACAGTCTTCTTTCTCTATTAATACCAGCTTGTCATTTCTTACTTCTTCTATGCTTTTATTCAAGTTATCTTAACTGCAATATGACTGTCATCTCATAAGTCAGTCCATAGCTTGATTGAATAGTAATCTTCACTTTGATTCAAGTTTGTCTTAGTTGCCAATGACTATCATCTCATTGGTCAACTCATAAGCTTGATTTAATAGTGATACCTGCACTATCTTATCTGACCCATCACATGTGTGATCCGGTTAGTAAGTATAGTATTCTTCATCCACTGTTATGCTATTCATCTGATCATTGATTCTTGAAAGCACTATCTCATCCGATTATATATTCTTTGACTGTCTTGATATGATNACCCATCACATGTGTGATCTGGTTAATAAGTATAGTATTCTTCATCCACTGTTATGCTATTCATCTGATCATTGATTCTTGAAAGCACTATCTCATCCGATTATATATTCTTTGACTGTCTTGATATGATCTAGTAGGTCAGTTATCCCATTTTATCCCAACATAATCATAAACCTATTCATATTTTAAGTTACCAAGCATCTTTGGCCTACAACCCCAAAGAATTTCTTGGAGTGATAAAAAAATGGTGCCATTGTCGGGGAGAGGAGGTCGAAGCTCAACTTCCATGGGAGATGACATAGTTTTGATCTTTGATGATAGACAAAGGTTGGACACTACATTGGTTGTAATCATCTATTTGGCGACTCCATGAAGGAAAAATTCAGTGGCGACTCCACGATATTCAAATTTCAAAATCATTTTCTGCTCTTTTGGCTCGGAGGTTTGCACCTCTTGACTTCTCTTCAGCTCTTGGTTTCCCACATCCAGTACCTAATATGTCAGAATGGGGAGATTTTCTACCTATCTTCAAAGAGAACAAGGAAGACAATC
Source organism: Picea sitchensis (assembly GCA_010110895.2). Classification (NCBI taxonomy): domain Eukaryota; kingdom Viridiplantae; phylum Streptophyta; class Pinopsida; order Pinales; family Pinaceae; genus Picea; species Picea sitchensis. Next base: position 482,134 of record SNQJ01S0000801.1, on the reverse strand, counting down.
CTGCAAAGAATCTCCTTAAGTTTCATGAATGCATGGATTTACTAGACCTACAACATGAAGATGTTTGTATGTAGATGTTCATGCATTCCTTGTATGGTGATGCACATCAGTGGTATTTCTCTTTACCTCCTTCTAGTATTTCATCCTTGAAGGATTTTCACCAAGTATTCACTGAACATTGTAAAAGGTACTATTCAGATGAGTTTGCATTCAATAATTGCTATGAAGAATATGAATTTCATTCTAAGGTTGAAAATGTAAATAGAGAAGAATATCTCTCTCATCATCTACATCATTTCTCTAATGATCTTCATGATGATGTTCTTTCACATCAACATAAACTAGAAATGGATTATAAAGGAGATGAATGTTCTCTAGATACACATGGAAATGATCAAATTTCTATTGGTCGGATATCCATTGAAATAAGTAAAGCTAGCACACAATTTTCAGATCTACAGATCAAGAGCAGCGGTAGTAACTATGAAGAGCAAGATTTTCAGAAAACATCAAATCTCTAAGAAGGAAAACAAGAGGATTATTTTTCTCCTTATGTACCTTACATGTCAATGTCAGATGAGAAGGATGAATATGATGAGGTAAAAGGTGATATTATTTCAAATCTATTTCAAGATCCTATTGTTGATGACTCTATGCAAGAATATTCATCTCCATCATTAGAAATTGTTCTTGATGTTCCCATATTTGATAAATATAGTGATGAGGAAGAAGATTTTAAGTCTTGTGAAGGATTGTTGACTACTAAAATTGCATCTAGTCCTACTTTTCAGCAAAAAGATGATTATCAGATTGACACATTAGCAGGTGACAGTTTCAAATCTGTGGCAAATACTATGAGCAGCCCTCATCTTTTAGATTTGCAGAGACATGGAAATTATAGCAGACATGAAGACTTGAAAGGTGATGAGCAGATTGACCAATCAGTAAGTGAAAGTATTGCATCTGCAGTATATGTTGAGGACAACCCACATTTTCCAGACTTGCAGATAAAGGTAGATTGCAACAGATATGAAGAAGGTGAGGAGCTGAAAAGTTTGGATCAACAATCCATCCTATATGTTTCTCCAACATATCTCAAGCAGCCTGCATTCAATAGTGAGATTAGTAAAGGCAACCTTCAACATCATTTCAAATTACAGTTGGATCAACAGTTCAAAGAGGTATTTCTTTGTGGATTTGATGACCCTGTTGCTAACTATTTGGAATCTATGAGTAGTAAATGTGTTAAAGTATTCTTGTCAGAAGAAGATTGTCTTTATCATTTGTTCAAACTTCTTTTCTGCATGATATGGCTTCCATTATTTTTCGGGTCAAGATCTAGCATGATTTCAGTAAATCAGTTCCTTACATGGCTTCATTGGAAGCATCACTTCACTTGATAAGAGGAAGTACAATTGGTTAGTGTAGGGGTAGGCAAAGGAATAAGCTCCCCATACGAGCAGTTAGATATTTTTCAGTTGTTGATTTCATGAATAAGTAGGAGGCTGCATGCAAGTTACAGGTTTGCAGAGGAACAATTGCACAGGCCAGATGACTCCATGCCCAATGCTAAAGGCTACTGGAACTACTAGGTTCTTGGAAACCTCGCAGGGAGGTCTCCATCCCAATTGGAGCCAGTTGTTAGTGATAAAAAATGCACTAGTATTTTGATGAGTATTTCCATCAATCTTCAATTGTTTTATCATTTTCTTCAGTCTCTTTTCCAGTATCCTTACCTTCATATTTTTCATCAAGCCCCTGCTTGATTACTTTGCCCAGAAATCCTTTGGTTTTCTGCCTCTGGACCTGCAATACAAGAATACAAATAAAATGTTATTCATTTTTCCCTAGTCTATACTCTGGAGATTACAAATATAAAAAATATATTGTTGTTTTTTATATCTTATATCTCATATTATAGGCAAAGAAACATGAATGTTCGAGTATCCTAAGGTTTCTAAACTCAAGTTATTATACATATGTTTAAAGTCTCTAGGGGTTATGGTTGTTATGGGTTTTATATTTAAACAAAATATTGAAGGCCCATTCCACCAACACAAGCCAAGTCCACATTGCATAACAAAAACCCATACAAAGCTACAAGCAAATCTTCTTTCGAGTCTTATGGCTTTATTGCTAAATTTTTGGAGGTACCAAGAGGCAAGCCATTAGTTAAAGTTATAGGCCCTATTCCCATGTTAAACTGACATATCATTTTCATACTGAGTCAACACCAAATCATTCGACATGCCAACTATTGAGTTAGCCTTTAATCATGCCACGAGTCAGTCATAAGTCAAGTTACAAGTCGACGTGTCCACCATGAGTGCTTAACTCTTTTTGTTTTTGTATTGATACACCGATTGAAAAATATTTCTACCAGGTGCCCGGTTCATAGGTAGAAGAATGTATGAGCAGTTGTATGTGATTGAAAATAGCTCAGCTTTGGGAACATTCGACAGGTGAAAGTATCAGGCCGCATCCAAATCAAGTCATGAAGGAAAGCTACGAAGAGGTTCAGGGTTTGACAGAACAGATTTGTCTATACGCTGGTGAGGTTTGTGCAACAAGTGATTCAAAGATGACAGACAGGGAGGATCTCGTAAGGAAATGCATAACCTATGAAGCAAAAGATATACGTATTAGATTCCCAATCATCAATCTTGTCAAAATGGTCGATGACATGTGAATCACCCTGGAATGTTTGATATAAAGAAACTCAACTATACTAATTGTTAGTTTGCAAGCAAGGACAGGGTCACTGTATTTGCCAAAGATGTAATCCTAGCTACATTAATGTGTGCTCCATGGAGAACATTCATCTAGTATCATTTGGTCACAGCAGGGAGCAAGAAACAACAAACTCTGCCTTCACCTCAGTTCTCCTAAATTAGCACTCGATTTCAGCGTTGGAAGGGTTGTTGATGTGGTCCAAAATGTAACAGTAATGTTTGATGACAATGCAAAGTGCAAGATAAAGAGAGATGATATTGGTTACCTCATCCCTATATGTTATAATCTAATAGAAGATGAAATTTTTCCTTATTATCAAGATCAGCGTGTCCGTGGCAATTTATCTGCATTTTTCCAGAATGCTCAATGGTTGTAATGAACATGCAAAACAGGCCATATAGAAGGTACAATAGTAAGGTGGAAGTTGGATCTATATATGTCACTTGGATTGTTGTAGTTGTTTGAGGCGGTGGTTCCAAATCACCAACTACACCTGCAGAGTAGCAGGACCCTAAGAAATTGACACTTTTGTCTTGTTTCTCTCATGCAAATTGGCAAATTGGTGACTGGTGTTTTCTTCCCACCTATGCAAAATTTTCCACATAAGTAACTATTAACATGGAGGACATCATATCATAAGGAGAGGCAAAGAGAATGATAGATTGAAATCAAATTTTGGAAGAACCAGTGATGATGCTTTAAGTCACGATAAAATCTATAGAAACCTTGTGAAATATGATCAACAAGGATGCATGGAGGATATTAGTGAACATGCGCTCTTTTTACTGAAGACAAAGCACATTTTTGAAACTTTATAGCTATCTAAAGACAGATATTTCACCAATGCAAAAGGAGAAATTATAACTAGTTAGCTGATGAAAAGCATAGCTTTTACCAGCTAACTAGCAGATCATAAGGAAAAATAGTTGGTGAAACCTGAGATGGCTAGAAAAAGAGTAAATTTTTCCCAGATCAAAGTTTTATTATCTTACAGAGCACAAATATGGTTTATAAGTCAATGTTATAATTAAGAGGATTTGCTTCAAAGTGTTTTTCTAGTTTTTGAGGTGCCAGCAAGATGAAAGAGATAAAGTTTGTTACCTATTTATGGCAAGAATGACCTGTCTTTCCAGGTGGCATTTGTTTTAACCTTATCTTTCAGCCTTTGAAGATTTTCTGCCTTGTCATCACATTGAAGGATGTTAAATACTTTTGCAGATGTCGAAGACTTTAGTTTAGATATGGTTTGATTTTATTTAATAAAGGATTTGTTCCTTTAGAGTTTACGATTAGTTTTATGTTATGCTATTTTTAGTATCCTAGATCCCTTTTCATAGGATCTGATCTGTACATTGTAAATATATAAAGCTAAAGACAATAGATTAACAAAGGGGGTTCATTCAGAGGACTGGGGTTTAAATTTTGGATACAATACCATGTTGCATTTGTAATAGACTATCATAGATATGTAATACAGATCACAATCTTCTTTCTCTATTAATATCATATTGTCATTTCTTACTTCTTCTATGCTTTTATTCAAGTTATCTTAACTGCAATATGAATGTCATCTCATAATTCAGTTCATAGCTTGATTGAATATTAATCTTCACTTTGATTCAAGTTTGTCTTAGTTGCCAATGACTATCATCTCATTGGTCAACTCATAAGATTGATTTAATAGTGATACCTGTACTATCTTATCCGACCCATCACATGTGTGATCTGGTTAGTAAGTATAGTATTCTTCATCCACTGTTATGCTATTCATTTGATCATTGATTCTTGAAAGCACTATCTCATCCGATTATATATTGTTTGATTGTCTTGATATGATCTAGTAGGTCAATTATCCCATTTTATCCCAACATAATCATAAACCTATTCATATTTTAAGTTACCAAGCATCTTTGGCCTACAACCCCAAAGAGTTTCTTGGAGTAATAACACATCCCGAAAGGGATAAGCGCAGTGTGTACAGACCAATATAAGATCCCAGCGTTGAATTTTAGCGACTTCAACCTAGATGACATGATGTTCTATAATATGCTCTCCTCGCATAAGTATATGACCAGGACCAAGGGAAATAATTAGAAGATAGTTCCCCAGTCATGGAACATGAACCTCGCGCAATACACACTTCTCAATGTCATGAAGATTCCTCACTTTGGAAGGCACTAAGAAGTGAATGCATTTGTCAAGCTACAATTTTTTTTTACCATGGTATATACTTATGGTTAAACTGCCATATCACAATGGATCCGACGTTGATCAATCAGATCACAGGGATCAACATGCAAGGCCCTGACCCACATGATTTCTACCCTGGTAAAGCCATGGATCGTTCTCTTGCGCAGAAGATTAAAGACACCTATGGAGATGTCGAGAAGGGAACATGAGGCTATAAGTTCGCCTCTATCTAGAGCGATGCATTGTGCCTTGCCTGTCAATTGATCACAGGAAAGTTAGTTCGCAATAATTGACCCTCCCAAGTGACTGGTTTTGTAGTCGACCTCGCAGGGAAGTGCACAGAGGGCATACAAATGAATTGGGAGAAGTACCTTGTGAACTAGTTGGAACTGGACTGCGAGGAAGCGCACGATCAAGTGTAACATCCCCGTCCCTCCAAAGACCGGGCAATGCTACCGACACAACCTTAACTTAGTCTTTAAAGCTCTAATACCAATTTGTAACATCCCCAACCCTCCAAAGACCAGGTGACGCTACCTAAACAACCTTAACTTAGCCTTTTAAAGCTCTGAACACTCCAGAACACTCTTTCATGCTCTGGCACCAGTTTGTAACATCCCCAACCACCAACAGGTTAGGCCATGCCACTACTCAGACGCGTCACTTAGATCTAAGATCATTTTGTAACGTCCTCGACCATCCAGGCCAGTCCATTCTACGCCAGAGAACAAATACGTTCTCTATGTGAAACATACTATAACATACTCAACATCCGAACTGAGCTATTCCACATACATATTTCGAACTGCATGCAATTAAAATATATACACATACAAAACTCTTGTGGAAGCTTTATATATATAACGTGAACATAAAAATATGTTATGTAAATGCACATATTCACACTGAAATAATAGTAAATATAGACATGCAACATATAGATGCAATACCCATAATCATACAAACAATTATGATCATGCATAGGATAAACCCATAAGAATAACACGTGAATAACAATGCAACATATAAATCTATCACACAATTGACACTTATCTTTGTAAGAATATCACCAATTGCGTGCAGAACTTCCACAAACCTCCCAGCCTTAGACCACACTGTTCATCACTCTCAACAGTGAG
>SNQJ01S0000801.1:464300-476042 GCA_010110895.2 Picea sitchensis | reverse complement strand
CTGTTAGTTGAGTGACCACCTAAGACGAAGTCTTTCCTGTTGTTCATGAGCCTTTATCCTGGTTAGGAACCCTTTTAACTAGGTGGAGTTTAGTCCTAGCTCGAGGGTGACTCACTGTTGAGAGTGATGAATAGTGTGGTCTATGGTTGGGAGGTTCGTGGAATATTTGCATGTAGTTGGTGATATTCTTACAAAGATAAGTGTCAATTTTGTGATTGTTAGTTGAGAGAGCACCTGAGACGAAGTCTTTCCTATTGTTCATGAGCCTTTAGCTGAGTGATTTTTCAATTGGGTGGGACTGTTAGGAAAGTGTGCCCCTTCTCTGCTCAACAGTCCCTCGACTGCCCCACTTCCCTTCCAGGGCTTCAACAACAAGCCAGACAAGAAGTCTCAGAGCCCTGCAGTTGTAGTTCAACACCTTTAGGAAATCAATCCCCGACAATTCTCTCACCCAGAGAATTTTTCATGGGCCCAACAACCCACCTCTACAATATCCCACGGGCCTAACAACCCGCTTCTTCAATATCCCATGGTCTTGACAACCCACTTCTTCAATCCAACTCCCAAGCTAACCAACTACACAAACTGATATGGTTATGGATATCATTCTAGTATAGTGACAAAAAGTATGGAGGATTACTGACTCCGTGAGTGAAAATGATCCTAGATTCACCCCTGCATGATCCAAGGAAGCATGGAAAAGATGATGGTAAGAATGATGGAGATGCTCCTGGAAATGAACTAAGTCCAACAATATGTATGCATGCCCCCAACTTGAAACGTGTCATGTTGGAAGCTACTTTGGCCCACTTGGCCCCAACTTGAGAACTTAGGATAACATAATTATCCACACTTTATGATTTAATAAATATTAATATAATATTCCTTAACTTAGCCCCTCCCTTTCCCTAACTAGTGGAGTTTAGTCCCCCATCTCTTTTATCGTGGTTGGTCTGCATGAAGTGATGCATCTTATATTAAATATGAGACATGTACAAAAACATGCACATTGGCCTTTAACATCTAGGCTCTCTGACCTAATCAAAATATAAGCACCCTAGCTTATAATAATTGGCTCACTAGCCTATAAAACATATCATATACACAAAGGCTCCCTGGCCTCGACATCGTGTGCACTTAAGATGTTGCGTGCAGTATCCTGGAATGTGCACATTTCCTCAATTTACTACGCAATACATGCGCACACTGTGCCATGAAATGTGCATACAAAAATGATATCAAAACATCTCACCAACTTAAGTACATTTTCATTACATTGCAATTGGGCACGGCCTAGGGATGTTACATCAAGGATATGAATTCCACCTTAGCTAGGTTCTTATACTGATTGCTTTCATCGCATGGGAGATGCCGAAAGGTGTGACCTTCTCGGACATCGATCCCTTTGAACCTCTGGCCACAAAGTTCAGTACACTATGTTACTCTGGTGACATGAACAAGAAATGGTAGTCAAATGCCATGTTCCACACATATTACAACCAGCTGAAGACAACCATCCAGTCTAAACCTTGTATAACCCCAAACACTCTCCACCATTTTATACCTTTAATGAAGTTCAATGTGGACTGCCATTTCATCTATATCAAAATGTGAGCTGACAAACACAAGGAACATCTGCAGTCTTAGTACAGGATGATAGAGGAGGACTTGGAGGAGATCACCAAGGATTGGTCATCAAACCTCCTCATTCCAGCAGACCCTATTGAGATGTCCAACTTAGACAGTCCAAAAGCAATGCATGACACACCTGAACCCATCAAGACAAAGAAAAATGAGGACACCCAAGATGTAAGCAGTACCTCAGCGAAGACTGCTTCTATCTCACCTGAGCAAGGAGGTGATGGTGGAGAGATAGATGGCACATAAGTTGAACAAAATAAAGGAGAGGTTACACCACCTAGGTATGAGGAGGACCCCTCAAAGAAAAGGAAGGTTTCCCCTCTGAAACCTTCTTCTAGGAAGAAATCAAAAACATATATGACTAAAATGCAAAGCACCCTCACTTCAGATGACTTCGACTTCATTGTCGCAGCACTGAACGATGATTCGTTGGAGATAGGAGAGAAGCAAGAAGCCCAGTAGGAAGAGATATACAGTCGGATCAAGGTTGAAATCCAATGGATCCAGCAGGTACTACAGTCCAGCTGCAAAGTTTCCACTGCGCCTTCGTCATTAGGAACACCAGAACTGGGAGATGAGCCATCTCAACTCCACCGAATCACTGATATAGTCGAAGCTCACCTTCGATGAGCATATGAGGAGACAACACAAGACACCCATGATTTATCACAAGAACAAGGAGACCTTCTAGAGTAGTGCAGTACTACAGAATGAGAGAATCTTTCTCTCTAGGTAAAATTTGATGAAGAAAAAATGCAACTGCATAAAGAAAAGGAATAGTTGTTCACAGAGGAACTCAAAGTAAAGGAAAGGGTCACTAGAGAACTTCACTCTGTGAAAGTTGTCGAAGTAAAGGATGAAGAGAGAGTTCCATAGTAGGTGGCACAACTTGAAGAAGTGATTCAACAAATACAACAACGCATAGCAGACTTGGAGCTATGCACAGTACCCGAGACCCCTCAAGAGGTAAGAGACCAAAGGGAAGCAACTACCCGGAGTGCAGTCGACAGATTAAAATCTCTTGCCTTATAGTGCAAGTAGATAAGTAACTGCAACACCCAGACATATGAAAACCTCTATGAGAACCCAGAGTTACAGGCACTAGAGTCGCATCTCTAGGAAGCGAAGTAGAATGCAGACACCCTACAGGCATAGCTGAAAGCCCTGTCAGTTGTAGACAGAATGAAGAGGTCTCAAGAGAAATGCACAACCCAACAACAACTCCATACGATCCAGAGCAAAGTTATGGAAGTATCCCAACAGCTCCAACCTGTACAAGATAAGGCATGTCAGTTATTTAGAGAGGTTAAAAGCCAAGGAGCAAAGTTGGAACATGTTAACACAACATAACAACACCTAGAAGGGTCAGTCAACGACACAGTAATTCAGAAGTTCATCGAGCAAGAGGCCACAACAAAGCAGCAAGTCAAAGCAGCTCAAGCCAAGATCGAGGTATTCAAGGAACAACTGATCAAAACAGATTGACTTGGGATGAGTCACAGGTGAGTGTTGGGGGCCTGTTGGCCCTTGACCAAGATTTGGAGATTCTTGGTCATGTTGACCATTTTGGGACTTCGATAGCCTGTCGAAGGAGGAGCGCAAGACGAAGAAGAGATCATGGGATCCCGACCCCTTTTTGGGTCCTTTTTGGATTTTTGTGATAATTTAACAAGAATGGGATGTCAACCCATGGGTTCTACCCATGTTTAGGCCTATTTAGTAATGTATAAATAAGAAGCTAGGTAATGAAAGTAGTAGAACTAGTAGGTCGGTATGCTAAGTGCTAGTGTGGATTGTAAGGGCTTTTGTGCATTCTTTGTAAGACTTGTGGAGATGAGTGCAAGTCCTTGTGTGAGACTATAGAAGTCTTAGTGTTGTAATGCAAGGAAGAAGGATCTAGCGAGATGTGCAAATATTTTGTCCTATGCAGAGTAAGGGTTTTGAGGCTCTGTGCTTGTAACCAATTGATTGAAGACAATAAAGAAGAAGAGTTGGTGGACGTAGCCCTAGGGTGGGGGTGAACCACGTAAATCCTGTTTTAGGATGCTTTGTGCTTTGCCTTTATGTGATTTACATGTTATTTTCTAATTGCTTGGATATATTTAGATAGATTTACTTATGCTTTGTGCTTGTTAGATGTGAGAATGTTAGATCTGATCTATATGGTTATACTTAGTGCTTGATCTACCCAATCTGATATATTTACCGATGCTAAGTGCTTGAATATATTAGATTAGTGTGAATACTGTGAAGCTCTGTTCTATTAGTGAAGTGGGTATTTCTTTCATATTAAGGAACTGACGGTGATGAGTGCTTTAGTAAGTGTTATAATCACATATCTGTGTCCTAGCTAAGGTTGTAGACACCTGAGTCTTACAACCACCCCTGCCTCTACCTCAGGTGAGACTTCATCTGCTTCGCAGGTGTTGCTGAAAGGGTCGATAGTTAGGGTTTTGTTGGTGTGCTATTATAGCATTGAATCCTGGGTCTACCTCTATGCCAACAAATGGTTCCGTTGTCGGGACCTGAAACTGTGATCGTTGGGAACTGAGAAAGAAGAAGCTTTGCGCAAAAAATTGACTTGAAACTGTGAAAACTATGTGTGTAGATCTATTGCCCTAGTGCACAATATTATACTTGACTTTTAAAGCTCGATACTAAATAAAGAAGCTTGATCTGAAGAAAGGAGGTCGGATCTGAAGGAAAGAAGCAAGATCTGGAAGCTTTGTGCTTTAAGAAAGGGAAAAGTGAAAATTTATGGTTAAAAGAGGTACGATATGCAAGCTTCGTGCTTTGATAAAAGGTAAGAATAGTAAAAAAAATTATATCTGAAAGATTTGTGCTACGTAGAAGTAAGATAAGTGAAAATTTTTGTTTCTAAAGTATGGATCTAGGTATTTTTAATAGAGTCTGTCATAGCTTGAAAACTAGGACATTGATAGATGAAAGAAGGTTTGATATGTATAGATATGATAAGAATAATGAAATATATGTTATACCTATGCATAGAAAGAATGTTTGGACTAACAAATGGATGCAGGATCCTAGAAATATTTTTTTGCAGGTTAGATACCATGATCCCAGTGCACAGTACTGAAAAGGCTGGGGATCATTTAAGAGAAAGAGAGGATTAACCCTCTGCTATAGTTGCAGAAGACCGGGACATCTTGCTAAGGAATTCCCTGGAAGAATACCTAGTTGTCTTTGTTGTAAGGCTATGGACCATGAAGTATTGGATTTCCCTAGAATGATTGCTAAGCTTGAAGGAATGAATCTAAACTAGGAGAACCCTAAAACAGATCCAGAAAACGAAGAATCCCAGAGAGAATCAGAGAAAGTATTGTTGTAAATAAACGAAACCCTGAATGACCATCAACATGTCAGATTATCAGGGATATTCAAGGAAAAAGAATGCATTGAAGCAAGAATAGGAGACTTCTACATTCACTATGTTCTGGATGAGGAAACATAGGCGAATATCATGACAGAAAGAACTTGGGAATCCATAGGGAAACCTGGTATGATTCCTTCATTAGGAGGAATATGATTATTTAGAGGAAAACTAGTAAACCTTTGTGGAAGGCTCACCCCGATACCTATGACTATAGATGGAACTTCGACGGAGGATGATTTCAAGATTATTAAATTTGTTGATGACAATGCCATGTTTACCATGTTAGAAGGAAAACCTTGGATTGATAGAGATCAAGCTAGTCGAAACAAAGAAGAAGAAGTCTTGGAGCAAAAGAAACAAGATTTAAAAGATTTCATGACCATAAGGATTGCACACTTGATTGAAGAGTAGGAGAGCAGATCGAATCTATTTAACGCTAGCAACCCAAATTTTGAATCTGGAAGAACATTAGAGGATCCACAGAAGATTGAAGTACCAATTCCAGACAAAGAAGAAATATTATCTTGAAACCCTAGGGAAGAACTGCAACAACACAAAGTGACTAAGACCACAGAAGATAAGAATCAGAATGGAAAATGAACTATCGAGACAAAGCTCACTGGAAAGAAGGCTAGAAATCAAATTAAGAAGAGAGCTAAGTTTCAAAAGGTACCAAAGGGAACTTCGCAGCTAGAAACTTTGTAGAATTGGAGCTTCACCAGGATATCAAAACAACGACACATGGAACTTCATCATGGCGAATCAATATATCCATTGGGGATATTATAAACATTCAATCGATGCTCTGAATGGGTAGAAAAGAAATAAAGGTTCATCATCAGACCATTGGACCACACCATAACGGATCAAACAAGATTTAATGGAGGCTCATTGTGTTAAAAGCGAACCTTTGTCAAGTTACCTATTTATCTCATCGCTCCATGCACTGAGAACACTTTTTCTAATTGAGTATTTGGAGCCCATAGACTAAGTTTCTATTGTATACAGTGTTCATTGCACCCTTGCAGATTATTCTAGTGTAGTATCGAAGTTAACTTGACCCTGATCTAATTAATCTTGAGCGCGTATGTCTGATGAGCTCAATGCAGTTGAAGAATCAGTGACAGAAGTACTCCTCGACTTGATGATGGAGAGAGTCATGTTGATGTCTGAAGGTATCCAGGCTTCCTATACAAGAGCAGTGCAAGCATCTCCATCCACTGCTTGAGCCAGACCATCCCAACCAACAAATGAAAAGTGAACTAAGCACATAGACGATCTCACGAATGCCAAGCTAATTCTGAGTATATTACCCGCCTATCTACCACCACTGAGTGATGAAATCAATTGAGACATTGTGCCCAGAGAGTTTGTGATGCAGGAGCATCGCAAGTAGCTAGCCAACGAGCATGAAGGCAGAAGACAGTTGGAATGTGAAACACACATTTTACATGTTTTGGAAATGCTTTTGAAGCATTAATGTAATGGTTAAATGTAAGCGTACTTGTGTATTGTAAACAAATCATGAGTGATTCACTCTCATATGTAGGAGGTAGAGGCATTTATGCATAGTTAATGAAAGTAGGTAGATTTAAATTCCATATTAGACAGTTTTAGGAATAGGAGGGAAAACAACTATAGACACCCTCATCTTTGTATCATTGTATCAATCAGAATTAGATCAATCTAAGCACATTAGCATAGAGAAGAAGAGAGAGTTGTAGTAGAGAGTTGAGAAGAAGAACTCATGTACAGGAGATTTGAATTAATATATGAAGCTTTAATTCAGATTCATGGTTTTATGATGTTTTCTGTTTGTACATGGTGAATGGTCTACTTACAGTTGTTTTATGCTATCTGTTATGAATTTTCTTTAGCACTGTGAATGTCTGATTTCATGTTGAATGTTTGAAGTCTAAGAGAGAGAGAGAATGAGTTTCAATTGTTTCTCTTCCTGAGTGATAAAATTTCCTACAAGGAGTGCAGTGAAATGTCTGCAAGGTGTGCATTGACGAAGGTTCAGAGTTCATCTCTGAAATCTCAGGAGGGATATTGTGGTTCTCATTTCAACATAAGTGCAAGTGGAGCACAAGAGTCGTGCAAGACGTTCGCATGCTAGATGATTCCTTAGAAGATTGTTAACTAAGGTGGAAAAGAGAGAGAGAGATTGTTGTTGCAGAAGGTGCACAGAGTCGAGAGTTCAAATACGCAGAAGTATTTGAAGGTCTTCCGCAAGGAGTACGAGAAGAGTCCCTTTTTTGAGACTTGAATTTATTAGAGAAGCTCATAAGGGGTAGTTCCTTTGAAGTATTCAAAGGGAGGTGAAGTGAAGTTGCGTTGCAGAAGGAAGGTCACGGTGAGGGGACATTAGTCCATTTCATAGAGGTTCTTGAGGGAAGAATTGGACGGTCGAAATTCTCTATGGAGAATCCTTGAAATGGCGAGGACCGTAGGATCCAGGAGAGATGCAGGGAAGTTAAGTGATTGGAGGAATTCATCCTTCGAGAGGCAAGATCCAATATGGACCATTGATCGTGACTGTTAGATCGTCGAGATCATTTCAGCATTTCGGGAGTTGTAAGTCTGAAGTGTGGACAAAACCCTTGGTCGCTTGAACTCCCAAAGCGTGAAGTGGATTATCGTGTGTGAAGGCGAGGAGCAGAAATTTCAGAGTTTAGCATTTTGGGGGTCACGAGGACAAGTGATCGGGACACAGCGGAGTGAAAGACCCGAAGTCGCAAGTCGCAATAGAACTTGATATGAATTTCGGGATTTCAGAAAATCAGGATTCGGAATACCAGAAGTCTTGACGACAAGGAGTTAGGGGCCTTTGTATTAAAAAACCCAGAGTTGCGAAACCCGTAAAATCCTTGAAGTGGCACTTCATCATTTTGGGGATCAGAGTTTTGGCTTTCACATTGACAAGGATTCGGGACACTTCACATCAGGAATCCTGAAGTTGCGAAATGAGAAATATTTGTGAAGGCGTTTCGGTATTTCGGTGTTTTGAAATTCGAGAATTCAGGATTTGTGGTGACAAGTGTTTTGGGATCGAGAGTTTCAAACTCCCGGTACCCAAAAACCCCAAATCACGTGGGTCGTCGGATCAGGAGGGTGATGGTCATCCATTGATTCTATATAGCCTTCATTTTAGAGTTTGGAACTTCGAAAGGACAAATGAAATAGCGACAAGAGGATAGATCAAGTTGCGAAAGACGAGAAAGGTGACAGGTGGAAGGAATCCACGTCAGAGAATGAGGACAGTTGAGAGGATAGGTGGTGAGTTTTCAACAACAGTCAGAGGTAGACTCTGTTGACTATTTCGAGGTTTGGGGATTGGAGAGTCAGGAAACCTCACGACAGGATTCACAAAATCATGAAGTCTGAAACCCTGAAAAGGTGAAAAACCCGTTGAGGAGCCAAAGATTGATGAATGTGTTAGGATTCAGAAATTCATCGCTTTAGGAGACAAGAGATCGAGATTCCTTGCTTTGGAATTCCTGTATTCGTGAAACCTCGAAACACAAAGTCCTTTGTGGCTTGAACAAAGGGGTTTGTTAACCCTCGGTGTGGTTGTAGTGAAGATCCTGAGAAGATCCTGGCTTGAGGCCAGGGGGGTCTGCGTCAATTGTGGTATCAGAGCCCAGGCCAATTTCTTTGCTTTCTGTAGCAGAGAAAAGAGAAATTTATGAGCCATGTCACCGAGAAGAAGAGACAGGACAATGCCTGATCCAGCAGTGGAAAGAGAAATGCACGAAGTATGTGCCAGGCTTGATGCCATGGAGACAACACAAAGGTTCACAGTCGACGTTGGAGATATCAGTGAGGCTGTAATCGAAAATGAACATGGACATGAAGGAGAAGAAGTAGCAGTCGAGGATGTTGCAGATGAATGCCTATTCAAGGTTGTTGCAAGGATAGGTTCCAGGGAAAAAATGGAGATTTCCATGTATGAGGGGAACTGGATGTTGAAGAGCTTCTAGACTGGATTAGAGATCTGGATAAATATTTTGACTATGAGAATGTCGAGGAAGACAATAAGGTCAAGCACATTGTCACAAGACTTAAAGGGCATGCAACATTATGGTGGGATGAACTGCAGGCTGATAGACACTGCAAAGGCAAGCAAAAAATCAAGAGTTGGGATAGAATAGTTGCGAAGATGAAGGCCAAATTCATACCCAAGGATTATCAAATTACTCTGTTTTGGAGAATGAAAAATTTGAGACAGAATTTGAGTTCAGTAAAAGAATACACTGAGGAATTCTACAAGATAAACATTAGAGCAAGTCATCGGGGAAGTGATGATGAAAATGTTGCCATGTACATGAATGGTCTATGATATGAAATTCAGGATGAGATGAGCATGATGAGCCTTCAGAATGTGGAGGATTCTTATCATATGGCTCTAAAAGCTGAAGAGAAGTTGAGCCGGAAGAAAGGTCAGAGAGGTCGAGGCAGAAGTCAAGACAAAGGCAAAACAATTGCCCAAGACAGAACTTATAAATCTAAAGAAGAGTGGAAGAAACCTCAAACTCAAACTGAGAGAGGTGGAAGCTCACAGAGAGGATAGTATGCTGATAGAAACACTTTTCCTCGAACCAGAGGAAGAGGAAGAGGCATAGGTGGAGAAACAAAATGCTTTACCTATGGGAAAAATGGACACAAATCCTATGAATGTCCAGATAGAAAGAAAGAAGAAGGTGAAACTCACATTACCTAAGCACAAGGACATAATGTTGAGGCAGAATATGCTGAGAGCAGAAGATCCTTGATGATGAGGAAAGTTCTCTTAACGCCAGAGAAGGAGGCAGAGAACCCAGCCCAAAGGAATAGACTTTTTTGGACTGCTTGCAAGACCAAAGACAGGGTATGCAAATTCATTGTGGATAGTGGTAGCACAAACAATCTCATTTCTATAGAGATGGTAGAAAATATAGAGCTGGAGACTATCATACATCCAAGCCCATATAGAGTTTCATGGTTACAAAAAGGACATCAAGTAAATGCCACTAAACAATGTGTAGTTGAATTTAAAATAGGAGGATATAAGGATGAAATACTATGTGATGTCATTCCCATGGATGTTTGTCATCTATTCCTGGGTAGACTGTGGCAATATGACAGGAATGTGATTCATGATGGGAGAAATAACACATACACCTTGGAGAAGAATGGGAGAATTCACATGTTGCTGCCAATTAAGGATAAAGAAATGAAACCAGAAGTGAGAAACACTGTACTTCTCATGAGTGGGAAGGAACTTCTTAAGGAGGTTAAGAAGAAGGAAGATACACAATTCATCGTGGTCAGGAAGCCTACAATTACTTGCATCAGTACAAGAGTGGATGATTTACTAGAGGAAATCCAGAAGTTGCTGGAAGAGTTTGCTGATATAGTAGTGGAAAAACTACCTTGTTCATTGCCACCGATCAGAAGTATAAGTCATCATATTGATCTCATACCTGGAGCTAGTTTACCAAACAAAGTAGCGTACGTATTGATGTTGTAGGAGAATAAAGAGGTCAACAGACAAGTCCAGGACTTAATGGACAAGGGATTGGTTAGAGAAATCTTGATTCCACGTGCTATTCCGACAATGCTCAACCCAAAGAAATATGGAGGCTGGAGGATGTGTACAGACTCAAGGGAAATCAATAATATTACCATTAGGTACAAATTTCCATTGCCAAGGATGGACAATTTGATGGATTGTTTGAGTGGAGCAATTTTTTTTTCAAAGATTGATTTGAAGAGTGGATATCATCAAATTCATATGAGAGAAGGTGATGAATGGAAGACAGCCTTCAAGACAAATGAGGGACTGTATGAATGGCTTGTTATACCATTTGGATTAACAAATGCACCCAGTACTTTCATGAGATTGATGAATGAAGTTCTGAAGGATTTCATAGGAAAAATTTTCATTGTATATCTTGATGATATATTGATTTTCAGTAGAACAAAAACAGAGAACTTGAAGCATTTAGTTACAGTGATGAAGAGATTACAGTAAGAGAAGTTGTTGATAAATATGAATAAATCATCATTCATGAGGATAGAGCTCATTTATTTGGGGTTTGTTATCTCTGTAGATAAGATGAAAATGGATCCAGATAAAGTGGAGGTGATTAAGAATTGGTCATCGCCGAAGAGTATATTTGAAGTTAGAAGCTTTCTTGGATTGGCTAGTTTCTACAGGAAATTTGTCAGAAAGTTCAATGGAATCAGTGCACCAATGATGGACACGGTGAAGAAAAGACACAAATATTTTCACTGGACGAAGGAAGTAGAGAAAAGTTTCAATCTGTTGAAGAAAAAGATCACTGAGAAACCAATTTTGGTTTTGCCAGACTTTAATAAGACATTCCAGGTCAAGTGTGATGCAAGTAGGTTTGCAATTGGAGTGGTCTTGAGCCAGGATGACAGGCCGGTCGCATACTTCAGCGAAAAACTGAATGAAGCAAAGATTAAATATTCAACATATGACAAGGAATTCTATGCAGTCATACAAGTGATGAAGAAATGGAGACATTATTTGGTTCCTAAGGAGTTTGTTTTGTACAGTGACAATCATGCTTTACAATTCGTGACTTAATAGGAGAAGTTGAACCAAAGACATGTTAAATGGGTTGAATACATACATAATTTTACTTTTGTAATTAAACATATTTCTGGAACTGATAACAAAGTTGTTGATGCTTTGA
>SNQJ01S0000801.1:453513-464290 GCA_010110895.2 Picea sitchensis | reverse complement strand
ACATCAATGACATATGATCCAACAATCTCCCAAGTAATCAAACCATTGGCATCAATGACAAACCATTGGCATCAATGACAACATGATCCAACAGGAGTTTGGCCCAACCCCGATCGTGGGGATATCACTCAGCAATATGACCCGAAGTTATTCAGCACGGAGGTTAAGGGTTATGCTTGGTCAGTTGGGCTAGCTCACCGACTAGGGAATACAAAACATGGGCTACACCGGATAAGGGGACACACATGGAGGACTAGGGCGAGACCACATGGCCAAGCCACACAAACCAAAGCCAAACAATAAGGGGGCCAGTGCACCAAAAGATTAGCCCGAGGCCACATGGAGGCACCCCACATGACCAGGAGAACAGAAGAAGGGGGTTACACCCAGAATTTATGCCATTTTTGGGTTTTACACATTATTAAATGATTTTAATTGATTTTCTCAGCAATTTTGTGGGATTTTAGTCATTTTTGGAGGATCTTGGGCCCTTTTTGAGGCCATATCTTGGGGAGAATTTGGGAAGTTGTTACCCACTTCAGATCTATATAAAAAACAAGTTCTTGAAGCCATGGGAGGAGGTTCATAATAGGTTTATGCTGGAGAATTATTGAACCAAAGCCATTTTTATGCAGGGAAGCCATTGAGGAGAGCACCTTTGCGGGCCATTTTTGGGAGCTTCATTCATCTGATAGTGCCGTCAGTTTTTGGGGGTTTTGGAGATCTGGTAGAACAAGACTATATCAGTTTGTAACCTTTTTGGAACTGTTATGATGTACTTTTAAATATTTGAACAGAAATAAGAAAGCCTCACCCACTGAGACAAAGGCCCAGAGACGTAGGCGAGATTTCTAAACTTTGTTATCAACTTCTCTTGTTATGGTTTGTTGTTCTTCATGCTTATGTTTAGATACATATATTGCTTAATGGATTCTATTTTTCCTCTTTAATTCTTCCTCTTTCATTAGTTTCATAAATGGTAAAATAATTCATGCATGATAACTCAACCATTGTCGTTTAAAAGATATTTTCGGATCAATAAATACTTGTCCCATGCTAACTCATGAAACTTCTGTGCGTTTGTTATTTCATGGTCCAAAAAATTCAAAGCAATGACCTTTCCCATCAGACCCCCTTCAATAATGACACTATGATGTATTTATGGCGTAATCAGTGGGTACTTGGCGTCCTTGGGTAGTCTAACCTATGATGTGATGTCCTTTCTCGGCGTTATATAATCTCTAGAAAAACTCGACTACAAAGATGAAGCTCTGGGAGTTTCCTCAAATTCTGGTGTGACTGGTGGTCACATTCTGGGGTGACTGGTGGTCACATTCATGATGGCTTGTGTGTTGTGGTAGTCGGTGCCCCAACTTTTGGTGGTGTCATTGTTCTCTACAACCAAATCTCCCCTTTTTCATCTCTACAACTGCTCTGTGTTGACTCTGGTTTTCCTGTGATTTTCTCTGTATTCTCACAACACTTATGAATGTAAATACCATTTCCCTATCATCCCCTAGTGTGGTTTTATAACCCTTCAACATTTGTCTGTTTACATTCATTCATGAAATAACAGTCTAATCCACCATTTGTTTACTCAATGCATGATTTAATGTTGCTTTGTTTCCAAATATGTCACTAGAGTTTCCCCTTGTACCACCAGTCTATCATGATCCCCGACGGATTTTTCCATTTATGACTATGTGTCATCTTTATGCCTTTTCATTAACGCTTTTTAACCATCATTTCTACCTTTTAATGCCTTTAATGGTCGTCTGTCCTCTTCTGTGCAGTTTTTTTGGCTTCTACATGTAATCTCGCTGCTTGGCACAGTTTCATCCATCTGTGCAACACTCACTTATTCTACACACTTACTCTCATTGTAACTTCATTTTTTCATGTTTTTCCTTCGTTTTTCTTTTCTCTTTTTCCACTTTTTCTTCCTTTTTATTTTTCTACTTCTTATTTCTTTTTCTAATTTTTCTTTCATTTTCTTTGTATTTTTCCTACTATAATACAAAGGTTCTCTCACAGGTTAGACTGGTGCGCAGTAGGTCATTCATCCCTATATATTTTTAGTCGACTTCCATTCACCATTCCTCTCATGAATTCACCATTCAATGTTTTCAACTGCATAACACCTTCCTATGTCACATACTTAATTACGTATGCTCCTACCAATGCATTTGAAACTTTCATGGATGTTGCATAAACTTGTTGTCGTATAGTAATACTAAGTCCCCCACTTGAATTTTTTTATGTATAATATGTCTATCACGCCATGTAGTTTCTTTTTCCTTCTAAACTTGCTGATGGAACCCTACGACAAATCGGTCTTCCTCAAGCTATAACAATTGTGACACTCTATCCTCTACTGCACCAGAGTTTGAAAGATCAGTAATCGCTGCAACACATAGGCTAGTAACAATAAAATCCATAGACATTACTGCTTCTTTCCCATAGACCAACCTAAAAGGTATATGTCCTGTCAATTTTTTACTTGTAGTCTTATATGCCCATAATACTGCATGGATCCTCAAGTCCCAATCATCCCTTCCTACATTGCATATATTTTTCAGAGCATTCTCCAAAATTTTATTAAAATATTCTACTGTCCCAATGTCCTAAGGGTGATACGTCATACTCCTCTAATGATGAATTTGAAATTCCTTAGTCATTGCCACAATCGTCTTATTCAGGAAGTGTGTCCCCTAATCACTCAGTAGAATGCCCAGGCATCCAAATCATGTAACTACATTCTCAAATAGAAACCACACAATAGTCTATGCAGTGTAGTCTATGAATGGTGTTTCTTCTTCCCATCTAGTCAAATACTCTATCTCAATGATTATATACCTAGCTCTTAATCTACTCATTGGTAGGTTGATCGGTCCAACAAAGTCTATTTCCCATTTATCAAAATTTTGCATCATAACATGTGGGTACAAAGGCATCTCATCCCTTCTGGATGGATTTCCCACCCTTTGACAAACATCGCATGCCTGACAATATTCTTTATCATCCTTGTGAATTGTGGGCCACCAGAGCCCTGTGCACAAAATATTTTGTGTAGTCACTTTACCTATGTAGTGTCCTCCTGTAATCCATTCGTGCGCTTATGAGAGTATCATTGGCCTTTCATGCTCTTTCACACATCATCTTAATATCCCATATCCACCTAACTTGTATAAATTCCCTACAATTAGTTGATAGTTCACTGATTTAACCACTAATCGTTTCTTTTGTGCAATTGTCATGTCTGATGGGTTCATTCATATACTTAAAAAACTACACAATGTCTGTGAAGTAGTCGTCCACCATTTTAACTGCAAATAATTGTGCATCTGGAAAGCTACCATCTAGATTTCCTGCATATTCTCCTGATAGTATATGCAATAAGTGATTTGGTCCTGCATTCAAATCTTATGGTTTCAAAACAACCTCAAAATCATATTCCTAGAACAACAACAAACATCTGCATATTCTCCCCCCAAACACTAGCTTGTTCACTAGGTATCTTAGTGTAGAATGGTCTGTATACATCTTAAAATTAGAACCCAACAAATAATGTCTAAACTTCAACATCGCATATACCATTGCTAATCCTTCTCGTTCTGTGGTAGTGTAATTATTTTCTGATGTTGGCGGCTTCCTACTTGCAAATTAAATTGGATGGTCTATCTCTCCTTCTCTTGGATAGGATAATATTGCGCCCAAAGTTATGGACGATGCATCCACATGAACATGAAATTACTTCTTCCAATTTGGGAATATCAAAATTGGTGTGGTCACTAATTTCTACTTCAATGTATCCAAACCTTTCTGATAGTCCTCATTCCACTGAAACTTAGCTTCTTTCTTCAACAACTTGTCCATAGGTGTTGTAATCTGTGCATAACCCTTAATGAACTTCCTATAGTATCATGTATGACCAAGGGTTTCTCTCAATTGTCTCACTGATGTGGGTGGTTTTAAGACAAAAATCACTACAACCTTGGCAATATCCACTAATAAACCATGCTTACATACCACATGGCCCAACACAATTCCAAAAGGTGCATAAAAAATACATTTCTTCAAATTTAGTGAAATATGACATTGTCTACACCTATCCAACATTAACTTGAGTACTTCTATGTGATATTTCAATAGACTAAACATAGTCCAATCATCTAAGTAAACTTCAAGGAACTTATGAATAAATTCCTTAAAATATGCGACAACTACTCTTGAAAAAAATGCAGGTGCATTCTTCAGCCCAAAGACATTATTTTGTACTGATAGATTACCCATTATTTCAAAAAGTTAGTCTTTGTTGATGTTATTGGTAGATATGGGAGGTATTCACCTCCAAGAGACCTCTTATAGGTTGATATCATGAGAAGAGAAATCCCCATTCACTTGTGATAAGAGATACTTTTACATGTCAACCCTATTGTGTAAAGGTTAATTTATATTGAGTTATAAGTTAATTTTTATGTAACTTGTACAAGTTAGTCCCTGTGAAAAGACAGATCCCCTCATTACTTTGGACATATATGTATAAGTTTAATCCTTCCTCATTTATCACACAACAAATCGCCCTCCTAACACATCTGAGGTAGCGATAGGAGTACTAGTTTGAGGCAATTCGGCCTGATCTGAGGCATTTCTGAGACAATGGATTGGGAACATATATAAAAACATATATCTTTGTGTTTGGGTGACTTTATTTTGGATATAATTATGTAGCAAGTGTCCTTCTCTGCTCGGGGGTGGAACTTGAGGATGCCTATGGTTGGGTTGTAATGAAAGAGAATTACCTATGGTTAACCGAGAAAACCCAATTTTTTTCTTATTCGGCTTGGTTATTTTTCTTGAGGTATTGATTGTTTACTGCAGTTGTAAACTAGCTCAACATTTAAAAATTCAACATGGTATCAAAGCAATTTCTGAAGATGATCATTTTCACAAATAAAATTAATGATTTTTGGAGACCTATTGCAGTCACAAGGGAAGAGTCGAGCCCCCTAACAGTTCTGTGATACGGTTGACCGCAAACCTCACCATGACCACAGGATAAAATATGGGATAAATTGTTGACCGAAATGTTGAGGCCAAGTTTCTTGAGGTGTCTTTGTACAAGTTTCCGAGGCATATTTCAGCAAGCTTTTTTTTTAGGCAAAATTAGGGTATTTTTGAATTCTGTTCCATCTTGTTTCATCTTGGTTCTACGGAACATTTAATTTTGTACCAACAATATTCTAAAGTGAGATAAGTCGCATATATGAGGATTATTGAGGCAATGAACCAATAAATTTTTGAGGCTAAGTTCAGCCTATTCTAAGGCCCATTCCAAAACAAATATAAGGGTAGAGTTAAGGGCTGATCTGAGGCCAAAATCAAAGGAGCAGATTAAGGCAAGATGATAAAAAATTAAGTGTTGATTTCTTGGTCTAAGAACAGTAAGAGTGAACCAAATCTAGGCCAATTTTGAGGCCTTCCATTGGCACAGAATTCATAAGAAAAATTGTAGCATTTTTGTATAGTTTGAAGGCCAAGTTTATGAAATGGAAAAAGGAAATACCTGTAGCTGATTGCAGAGGTAGAAAAATGAGTGATCCCTGAACTGTTTGAAGATTTTTTTATGAGATGTATCAAGGTAGAATTGAGGTCTCCTAAGGCAGGTTCAAGACCAGATCCAAGGATGAAGTACCAGAGGCAATTAAGAACAAGTATGGTGCAGCCATCCACAACAATTCTCAAAGCTTATAAGATGAAGTTGCACCAGAACCAAATGACGCTACAATTTAAGAGGTATGCGCTTGTATATATATATTATCATTACCATGAGGGTGATTGAAGGAGAAGGGAACTTTTGCTGCAATCATGGATCCATAGGGATCTCAAGTGCATTCAGAGGAACAACACACTGGAAATGAAGACTCCATGTTTGATTGTTTTAAATTATTATGCATGCAACCTACACTTCTAGTATATATGACTTGATAAATTACAAGTAGGTCTTGTAGTTGTGATATAAATATTTAATTTGATTTGAATTCATGATACTAGAGATGTACTAGTTGATGCCCCCTCTAGGAGATATTCTTTTTTTTGTTTTCTTATTCTTGGCAGGTCATCTTCCATGGAGGTTTTCATGGATATGTTGTTTATTTTTTCTTCTGTTTTCTTGTTCTAGGTAGGTTACAACGAAGAAAGGTCACTAGTGATATCCTTGAGAGAGATCGATAGTGATGGTTGCAGAAGGAAACATATTATATGGTCTCTAGTTTGAGACATGAAGCAGTCTTACCAGACAAGGAGTTTATATGGATTGACATTTTTACCAGTCTGAATCTTGCCACATGATTCCATCAGTTGAGAAAGTGATAACATAGGAGACTTTCTCATTTACATTACAGAGCTCTTCCCACCCTAGGGAAGATGATGTCATATCTTCCATATCTTCATGTAGAGCATGATGGCATTCATAGAGATTGTGGGGCCCTTTCCAAGCAGTGACAATAGATCCATAGGGATCTTATGCAAGTAGATTTGTGTGGACCCATGAAAACAATTTCCTTTGAAGAGGAGATAGCCTTATTTAGATCTAGATGATATCACATAGATATTCACAGTGAGAGGCAGGAGGAGATGATGAATTCTCCCCCCTCACCCTTCATAATTTTAGAGGGAGCTAGTTGAGCCTGTTGATCGAAATGATCTAGTTGATATTCCTAGAGATATTGTAGTAGGCCAGAAGAGGCTTGTGTGGGCTTATTGTTCGCCCTTGAACAAGTTTTGAGGATCGTTGGTCAGGTTTGACCTATTTTTGGGACTTTGATAGGCTATCAAAGGTGGAGCGCAAGACGAAGTGGATATCGCGGGATCTCGACCCCTTTTTAGGGATTTTTGGGTTTTGGGCTTATGTAATGAGTATGGGGATCTCGACCCATGGGTTTACCCATGCTTAGGCCCGATTTTGTAATATATATAGAAGACTAGGCGATGTAATGAGGATTCAATTGGAATTAGTGCATCTATGTGATGTGGTTCTAAGGGTTGAGTGGAGATTTCTTTTGTGCATACTGTATGAGGCTTGCAGAGCTCAGTGAAAGCAAGGGTAAGAGATTGAGAAGAGGCTTAGTGTTGTAACCTAGCTCGGGGAAGGAGGATATAGCAAGGTGCACATATCTCCTGTCCTCTGCGGGGTAGGTTTTTTGTGGCTCTGTGTATGTAACTGATTAAAGAAGCTAATAAAGAAGACAAAGAGTTGGTGGACGTAGCCCCAGGGTGGGGATGAACCACATACATGTTGTGTTTCTTTTCTTTGTGCGATGTGTTGATGTGGTTATACGTTAACTTGCTTAGTGCTTCAATATAGATGAATGGTAGATAGATATGTTTGCTTAATAGTGTGGATGAATACTAGATCTAGCCTATGTGGATGTGCTTAGTGCTTGAATATAGTAGATCTGGTTAAATACTGCAATGCTCTGTAATTAGGGTTTAACTGCGCTGTAAAATAAGACTAGATATTGATGAACTATAACTACTAAGTGACTTGTTAAGGTGTTATAATCATAGATCTGTGTCCCAGCTAAGGTTGCAGACACTAGATTCCCGCAACCACCCCTGCCTCTACCTCAGATGAGACTTCATCTGCTTCACAGGTGTTGTCAAAAGGGTTGGTGGTTAGGGTTTTGTTGGTGAGATATTGTAGCGTTGAAACCTAGGTCTACCCCTGTGCCAAAAAATGGTTCTATTGTCGGTACCAAAACTATGATTACTAGGAACTGAGAAAGAAGAATCGTTGTGCGAAGATCTGGACCGAAATTGTGATTGATGGGAACTAAGAAAAAAGAAGCTTTGTATGAAGATTTGACCTACAATTGTGACATCTCTATGCATAGATATGTTGCTCTAGCGCATAGTATTCTACTCGATCTGTGAAGCTCTATGCTAAGAAAAGAAGTCTAATCTGAAGAAAAGAGGTAATATCTGAACGCTTTGTGCTCTGATAAAGGTAAGAATAGTGAAATTTTTTAGATCTGGAAGCTTTGTGCTCTGTTGAAAGTATGATTAGTGGAAATATTTTTACAACAGTAGCTTGATGCATGCGTTCAATTCTTGGTGCCTTCCGAAGTGAGGAATCTTCATGACATTGACAAGTGTGGACTATGCGAGGTTCATGGTCCATGAATGGGGAACTATCTTCGAATTCTTTCCCTTGGTCCTAGTCTGATACTTATGCGGGGTGAGCATATTATAGACCTTCTTCTCGCTGAGGTTGAAGTCACTAAACTTCAACGCTGCGATATTATCTTGCTCTACATGCACTATGTGTATCCCTTCCAGGAGGTACGCATTAACCAAAGCATACTCAAACTGACGCAGACCCCCCTGGCCTCAGGCCGGGATTTGCTCAGGATCTTCACTACAACCACATCGAGGGTTAACCAACCCCTTTTTTCAAGCCACAAAGGACTTCGGGTTTCGGGGTTTCGTGACTTCGGGAATTCCAGAGCAAGGAATCCCGATCTCTTATCTCCTAAAGTGTCTAATTTCCGAATCCTGACATGTTCATCAATCTTTGGCTCCTCAACGAGTTTTTCACCTTTTCAAGGTTTCAAACTTCGCGATTTCGTGAATCCTGTCGTGAGGTTTCCTGACTCTCCAACCCCCAAACCCTGAAACAGTCAACGTAGTCCGGCTTCGACTGTTGTTGCCTGTCCTCTCAACTGTCCTCGTTCTCTGACATGGATTCCTGCCACCTGTCACCTTTCCCGGCTTTCAGAACTTGAGCTATCTTCCTGAAACTATTTCCTCTGTCCTTTCAAAGTTTCAAACTCCGAAATGATGGCTATATAGAATCAATGGATGACCGTCACCCTCCTGATCCGACGACCCATGTGATTTCAAGTTTTCGGGTACCGGGAGTTCGAAACTCTCAATCCCAAAACACTTGTAACCACAAATCCTGAATTCCCAAATTTCGAAACACCAAAATGCCGAAACGCCTTCAAAAATATTTCGCGTTTCACAACTTCAGGATTCCTGATGTGAAGTGTCATGAATCCTTGTCAATGTGAAAGATGAAACTCCGATCCCCGAAATGCCGAAGTGCCACTTCAAGGATTTTTCGGGTTTCACAACTCTGGGTTTTTCAATAAAAAGGCCCCTGACCCCTTGTCGTCAAGACTTCCAGTATTCCGAATCCCGATTTTTTAAAATCCTAAAATTCACATCAAGTTCTGTCATGACTTGCGACTTTGGGTCTTTCACTCTGCTATGTCCTGATCTCTTGTCCTCAGGACCCCCAAAATGCCAAACTCTAAAATTTTGAAACGTCAAAATTTCTGCTCCTCGCCTTCACATGCGATAATCCACTTTGTGCTTCGAGAGTTCAAGCGACCAAGGGTTTCGTCCACACTTTGGACTTACAACTCCTAAAATGTCGAAATGATCTCGACGGTCTAACAATCACGATCAATGGTCCATATTGGATCCTGCCTCTTGAAGGATGAATTCCTCCAATCGCTTAACTTCCCCACAGCTCTCCTAGATCCTATGGTCCTCGCTATTTTGGGGATTCTCCATAGAGAATTTCGACCATCCAACTCTTCCCTCAAGAACCTCTGCGAAATAGACTAATGTCCCCTCGCCATGACCTTCCTTCTGCAAAGCAACTTCACTTCGCCTCCCTTTGAATACTTCAAAGGAACTACCCCTTTTGACCTTCTCTAATAAATTCAAGTCTCTAAAAAGGGCCTCTGCTCACACTCCTTGTGGCAGACCTTCAAATACTTCTGCGTATTTGAACTCTCGACTCTATGCACCTTCTGCAACAACAATCTCTCTCTCTCTTTTCCACCTTAGTTAACAATATTCTAAGGACTCATCTAGGTTGCACACATATTGCATGGCTCCCATGCTCCACTTGCACTTATGTTGAAAGGAGAACCACAATATCCCTCCTGAGCTTTCAGAGATGAACTCTGAACCTTCATCAATGCACACCTTGTGGATGTTTCACTGCACTCCTTGCATGAAATTTTCTCACTCAGGAAGAGAAACAATTGAAACTCATTCTCTCTCTCTTTTAGACTTCAAACATTCAACATGAAATCATACATTCATGGTACTAAAGAAAATGCATAACAGATAGCATAAAACAACAATAAGTAGACCATTCAACATGTACAAATAGAAAACATCATAACACCATGAATATGAATTAAAGCTTCATATATTAATTCAAAGCTCTTGTACATGAGTTCTTCTTCTCAATTCTCTGCTACAACTCTCGCTTCTTCTCTATGATAATGTGTTTATATTGATCTAATTCCAATTGATATAATGATACAAAGATGAGGGTGTCTATAGTTGTTTTCCCTCCTGTTCCTAAAAATGTCTAATCTGGAATTTAAATCTACCTACTTTCATTAACTATGCATAAATGCCTCTACCTCCTATAGATGAGAGCGAATTTCTCATGATCTGTTTACAATATGCAAGTACACTTCCCTTTAACCATTACATTAATGATTCAAAAGCATTTCCAAAACATGTAAAATGTGTGTTGCACTTTCCAACTATCTTTTGCTTCATGCTTGTTGGCTGGCTTCTTGCGATGCTCCTACATCATACTCCCTTGCTTGAAAATTTTCATGAACTCCTGTTCATGAGATCTTGCATGTTCTGTCCATGCTTTTGAATTTCTGCTTCATCCTCCCAACTGGCATCTTCAACTGGATGTCCCTTCCATTTGACCAAGTATTCAAAATACTCTTTC
>SNQJ01S0000801.1:396220-429856 GCA_010110895.2 Picea sitchensis | reverse complement strand
CCTGGTTCTTTCGGGAAATTTGGATGGGATCCAACGGTCACTAACTCTTCTTCCTTTTTCCTCTTTAAGCTCTTGCTGTGCGCATTTTCTTCAAGGCTTTTCCTCCTGAGCTTTTATCCTTCTTATCCTACTGTCTCTACTGTTGCCATTAATGACAACAACCATCACTGCATTCTATCCACTGAATTTGCCAACACTTTTTTCTTTTCAATTTTTCTAAGATTTCATGTAGCAAACATAAAGGAATTTCGCTCGACTATGAGCTACTTATGCTCTAAATGCACTGCAAAAACTTATGAACAAAAGACTTCTTCCTAGCTATTGATGCAGAAACATAATCTTCAAACAAAGAAGAAAATGAAAAAGATATATATATATATTTTTATTTAAGTGCTAAATGAAGCAACAAAGGGAAAATGTCGACAAGCACAAAACCAAGAAAGACAAATTCTGGCTTAAAGCGCAGATCACAAAGAATCAAAGCAAAGACACACAATGGCAATATAAAAAGCACAAATTCTTCCACTTGTCTAAAAACCATAAAACAAAATTTTTCCTTTTTATCTTTTCTATCAAATATCAACTAAGAAAAAATAGGCTAAGGATAAGAGGCCCTAACCTACTGACTGTGAAACCCTAGACTCAAATACCTGAGAGGAACACTTCTCACCATAGGAGGGGATGACTGCCCCACCCTGATTGAAAAGCAGCCTGTCAAGCATGCTACTGTCACTGAAACAGCACGCGTGCAACCGCGTGATGGCTACAATAGAGCGTGTGTACCCATAGGCTGCACTTGCACAAGCCGTGTGTATGTATAAACTCTAAGACAAAAATAACACAGGCAACCCAGACCAGGAAGAGGCCTTTGGTATTGATAACCAGGGTCTCCTAAAGGCTTGGATGCTTCTTTTTAACAGAAAAGAAAAATAATTGCAAGGAATAATAGAATGCAATAAAGCAAACTGAGACAAGACTGTGAACCAGCAAGACTCAGACAGGATTCAGAAAGCCCCCTAAAAATGTATAATTCTGACAGGGAAGAGGAGGACCGCCTCTCTAGCTCTTTGAACTCCTACACACTACTCAAACCTCTACAGCAAGCGTTCACACGTGGGCTATAGAAGGTTAGGGCGTGGGCACATGCGTTCAGGCCTTCTGCAGGCTGCGTGTACCTCTATGTGTCCCAAAAATTGTCGTCAAGCAACAGTCAGGGAAAACTGGTATAAAGAACTAGGCTCCCTGCTAGCTCAGGCCTTACTGAAAAAGACAGGCAAAGAAACAGAAAATCTAATTTCTTAAACTACCCAAAAACTCAACTAAATCCGGAAACCCTAAAGAGTATCTTCCCCAGTACGGTCGCCAATTCTGTTGTTGGGAAAAATACCCTACGGACTAGCAAACTAGGGTCAGACTTGCATGCAGATTTTGACCGTAAAGAAATGACTTTTTAACCTACCACCCAAAAATTAAACCCCTCTTTCATGATACATGCATGGAAAGGAACTACTAACCTTTTTACTGATGTTTGGTGTAGATCCTCCGTTGCGCTTTTTCCCGCCTACTTGTGCTCCTCCTTCCAAAGTTAACCTGCAATCAAGACAAAACACTACGCATGCATGCTACGTTTCTACTTGAGGGTTAGAAATTAAGCATAAATTACACAAATCATATATAACTCATGCATTGGGACGGGAAAAGTATTCTTTTATTATTTTCAAAATGAATCAACTTACAATCAAAGTCAAGACCGACCACCGCTCCTTGATCCTGATCATGGGCTCCTCCTCTTCTTTTTTCCTCCAACTGCTTTGCATTAATTCTCCTTAGGCTTGAGGAAAGGCTAAAGGGTTGGGACAATGGATTCAACAAATGGGCAGAGTTTCTTTTCTATATTTCTCCTCCTCGAAATAGTGCCCCTACCCCTTCTTTTATAGGCTAGAAGGAGCTAGGGTTTTGGACGAACTCTCAGCCATGCATGGCCGGGAGTTTCAGTTAACTGACCCATAGCTTTTTGTCCCATCGACAACTTTCTTATTTTTGTGTTTTGTTAGGTAAACGCGGGCTATAGTAGGCCTGCCAGTGTTCACACGCGTGCAGTAGTGGGTTAGGGTGTGTGTACATTTACTCAAGAGGATTTTCAAAGAGGTTGTTCAGTAGATGTTTTGGCAATGAAGGGATATGAGTTGGCCTAATGCCAGGTAAGAATGTGTAGTGAAATTTAGGGTTATAACACCTTCATACATGGGAATCTCCATTTTTTCCTTGGCACCTATCCTTGAAACAACCCTAAATAGGCGTTCATATATTTCATCTTCGACTGTGACTTCTTCTCCTTCTTTTCCAACTTCATTTTCACTTTCAGCCTTGCTGATATCCCCAGCATTGACTGTGCGCCTCTGCACTATCTCCATGTCATCAAGCCTATCTCGTAGTTCATGCATTTCCCTTTCCACTACTAGATCAGGAATTGGTCTATCTCTTCTTCTCGGTGGCATGGCTGCAAATATTTTCTCTTTTCTCTACTACATAAAGAAAATAACTCTTTCTCGCTCTAATACCACACTGACGCAAGACCCCCAACCCTTAGGTTGGAGTCCGCATAGGATATTTCAATTTCGGCCCCTTAGAGTCTGACTGGATCTTCAATTTCCCCTTTGGGAAATTTATTCACACACCCAACTGAGTGTATTTCACAGGTCTTTCTAAGTTATTCTCATGTGATCTTTGCACTGGCATGAACTCCATGATCAACACCCAACTGACATTGGGAATTTCCTCTTTTCCTTTCGGGATACTGGATTTCACGAGTTCGCGAATCCTGTTGTCGAGCACCTTACCTCGTCGACCTCTGAAACCCAAAATGCCAAACACTAGACCCTTCTCACCACTAACATCGGCTTTCCGCTCTTCGCAATTTCAGGAGTTGTGATGATGTGCAACTCTGTCTCTTGACTCCCGAAGTCCCGAAATTCAAAATACCGAAATCCTGAAAGTCCACTCTAAGTCCTATCTCACTTCACAACTTTGGAATTTTCCCTTTACTACTCCCCATTCCTTATCATCAGTATTTATGGTATGCCAAACCTCGAAATACCGAGATGCTTGTATCCCACTTCCAAGGAGATCAACGATTGTGGATATTTCCTTGATCTGACGGTTGGTGCGATTTCACATATCGGGAGTTCATGATGCTTGATCTCAAACTCTTTACCTCCTATACCTTCCATAACCTGAATTCTGAAGTTCCAAAATTCTGACCTCATCACTCTTCACCTTTATACATGAAACTCTTTTCGCGTTTCAGGGATTTGATCAACCAAAGGTTTCATCCACACTTCGGACTTATGACCCCCGAAATGATGAAATGATCTCGACGGTCCAATGATCGAAATCAACGGTCCACATTAAATCCTTCCTTTCGAAGGTGGATTTGTCCAACGCTTAACTTCCCCCGCAACTTTCTTGGATTCTATGGTCCTTGCTATTTCAGGAGTTCTCCTTGGAGAATTCCGACCGTTCAGTTTCCTCCTCAAGAACCTCTGGCTCAAAATCGACTCTGTGATCCTTCTCTGGGGCATGAATTCTGCACAACGTCTTGAGCTTTTTGTTTTCTCTTGAATGATTCAAAGGCCCTAACCCTTCTGATATTTCTTCACAAACTCAGGTCTTCAAGGAGACTTCTGCACGCACTCCTTGTGGCAATCCTTCAAATACTTCAACGTACTTGAATTCATGACTCTGTGCACTTTCTCTGCAACAACAATCCTTCAATATCTCAACCTTAGTTGATAAGTTCTAAGGTCTCGACCAGCCTGCGCACACCTTGCACAGCTTCTATGCTTGTCTTTCACTTCTGCTGAGAATGAGAACAACGATATCCCTCATGAGCTTTCAGAGATAAACTTTGAACCTTCGTCAACGCAGTCCTTGCAGACGTTTCACCGCACTTCTTGTAGGAACTCTCTCACTCAAGAAGAGAAACAATTTAAACTCATTCTCTCTCTCTCTCAAACTTCAAACACTTAACATGAAATCATACACACATAGCATAACAACAAATGCATGACAGAGAAAATAAAACAATCGTAAGCAGATCAATTAGCATGTATACACAGAAAGCATCATAACACCATGAATCTGAATCAAAGCTTCATATATTAATTCAAAACTTTTGTACATGGGTTCTTCTCTACAACTCTCTGCTATATCTCTCCTCTTCTCTATGCTAATGTGCTTAATTGATCTAATTTTGATTGATACAATGATACAAATATGAGGGTGTCTATAGTCGTTTTCCCTCCTGTTCCTAAAACTATCTAATCTGGAATTTAAATCTACCTACTTTCATTAACTGGGCATAAATGCCTTTTACATCAATAGATGAGAGAAGATTGCTCAAGATCTATTTACAATCACTTATTCATAAATGCATGTACACCTTCCTTAACTATTTCATTAATATTCCTTCCTTAGTCTTTCAAAATATTTCAAAACATTTTCAACATGTGAAAAAATGCATTGTGCTCATCCCAGTTGTCTTCCGCCTCTGCACTCGCTTACTGTTGGCGATGCTCCTGCATCAATTTTGGACTCCCAAAAACCATTGTTTCAGATAGGTACAGTCTATTTCTCATCACATTCTGGTCGAGCCTTTGGTCACTGCTGGACACCAAGCTAACCAAATCCACAACCTTCCACCCCCAGACAGATGGCCAAAATGAGGTCGTAAATCGAATGGTTGTGCATATCCTTCACATGTATAATTCAAATCACCCTTGCATATGGGATGAGAGCCTTTCCTATGTCCAGCATAGCTAAAACCGAGCCCTGCATAGCTCAACTGGCCACAACCCCTTTCAGGTGGGATTGGGATTCCAACCATTGGGTCCCATAGATGTTGCACTTCCCCTTGCGGTCACCTAGACCGACTCATCTCCTGTTCCAACTGAAGCTGACAAAGCCACCCAGTTCATTGAGCGTATCTAGCACATCCTCCAACAGGTTCAGGATATCCTACAGAATTCCAATGACAAGTACAAATAATGCCATGATCAACATCGGGTGCCACATAAGTTTTAGGTGGGAGACAAAGTTTGGTTGCACTTGCAGAAAGAACGCCTTACAAGACCCCATAGGATGCTTCAACCACTCCATTATTTTTCATACACCATCACCAAGGCCATGGGGGATAATGATTTTGAGCTCAACATTCCTTTTTTCCTTGGCCTACACCCAGTGTTCAATGTGGATGTCCTTCGCCCTTATTTCCCACCATTATTGGACACCTCAGACGTAGCAGAGCAACTGACACCAATAGAGCTCAAACCTGACTTCATCCAACAAGCATCCAATTATTAGATTGTAGACACACAGATCAAGGGAACTCGACAACAAAGGATCCATCTTTATCGAGCCGTCAAAGCAGGGCAGCTCCTGCACCAAGGCAAATGGCTCGCCCAGGGCCAAATTCAACAGAAATTTCCTCATCTGATGGGGGAACTCAACACAATGGATACCATTGCTTCCTAAGGAGGGAGTATTTATCCATATGGATATCAGTGTACACCCACCTTTTCCAACTAGCTCAAAACAGTTTTCTGGCAATTTTGGCAATTTACTATTTTTACCAGTTTTCACTTCCGGGGCCATTTTGAGGGCCTAAATGAAGGTTTTTCAGGATCATCCCAACTCAATGATAGCTAAAGGCATGATTGATGCCACAAAATTAATATCCTCAACGATACCTTTCCAACATGCTATCATACACCTAAAATGGATATCGTATGCAAACGTACGACCCTGGGAAGTTGATGTACTAACTTACCCAAACGGGGCCCACATGACTTTTGGCGCTTCATCTCCTAGGATTAGGTTTTTGGATGTCTAGGGTTTTTCGCATTCCTGTTTTATTGTAAAAGGCCTTTAGAGCCTCATGGTAATGATCTTCTTGCGAATGAGTGAAATCGTCACATCTCTTCTCAGAGATAAGACGCCACCATTCCAGCAAGCTTGTTTCCATTGCATTTTACAGTTTCATCTTATTTCATTATTGAATAGAAAACCAATTTTACAGTATATATGTTATTTTGTGTTAAGAATTTATTAATAATCTGTATTCATTTCATTCTGCTCATAAAATATGGATCAAATATCCTCTTTCCTGATCAAGAACATACAAACACCATTTCATTTGGCCATTCACATCACCTCTTGAGTGAATGAGCTTTGGATTTCTTCACCATTTCCTTCTAGTTTGATACTTGTAAGAAGAGATCAATAATTGGGGGTTCAAGAGCCCTCCCTTGGAGGAAGAGGGGACTCATAGGTCTCCCTTTATATTTTTTGTTTTCCCACTAATACAAATTATCCATTGGTGGCATGCATGATGTTTATTTTTTGTTTTATTTCCCTTATGCACTCTAGTTTAGTTTCTTTTATTTTTATTAGTTTAGTTCTTTGTTTATTTCTTATGTTTGATGTTTCTAACTCTTGAATTCACTACTGTCTTGTCCAGCTAACCCAACTGGACTTGTAAGCATCCGTATTTTTCTCATTTAGGTGATGAAAGGGACACAATAGATTGGAAACTCCATCGGGGATAGGTATCAATATACTCCCCATTTGGGTTGATTGAGCACTTCATTTTTTTTTATTTAACTTGTATGAACCAGAACTGGCCCATGCCTACCTGCAAAAAGCCAAATTTGAAGCTGAGCTGAGAGAATTTCATCCGAAATTTTCTTCCCGACCGCGTAACAGAAAGTGCGTGGGTTTTTAACCCACATGTGCATCTTCCGAGCACGTGCACCAAACTCACTGTGTTTCTCAGTGCATTCTACGCACCTGCATCAAAAATTCCTTTTTGATTTGTGCATTGGCGCCAAATGTACCTCTATCTACTCTGTGACCCACACATCTGTCCAGAAAATCATACATTGTGAGGGTTTTTTTGATCTCTTGAAGGCCCATAGCCTTTTTTAAGTTTGATTCAATGCAAATTGTAATATGCACCACACTTAGATCCCTCTCCACATGAAGGGTTAGTCAAAACATAGGCACTTAGTGGGGTTAAAATCCATATTTATCCTCTTTTTGCTTTCATTTTTCCACATGGATGGATTGCTTTGATTAAAGATAAGATGCAATCATTCTATATCACAAATATAACTACTTGCATTGGGACCAGAAATTGAACGTCAATATTTGCGTATGTTCTTCTCTTGCTACATAAAGCGATCTTGAGAATCATAAAAATGATTGAGGGAAAAATTCATCTCCCTTAAAGACAAAATCTTTAGGAGAAGACAAAAGCCCCCTCGGGACTCCTCTTAGTTTATTTTTTTAAACACATCTTAAAATTGTAAGGGCCCATACATTCCCACATTCTACAAAGATAGGATAGTTTTTAATTTACTTTCTTAGATTAAATCACTAGGGAAGTTTAAGGGTTTTGTAACGGGCCCACACATGCCCACATGTGCACAATCTAGGATAGTTGTTGAAAGATTTCTTATATTAAATCACACTAGGGAGTTAAAGGATTGGTAAGGAGCCACATGTCCACATGCTAGTTCTCTAGGGAATTTAAAATTCTGCAAGGTTGTACCACTAAAATTTAGTAAATTAGGTAATCAAGACTTGTAAGGACTACACGAAGTCCACATGAAGCAAGGTGACACCTAACTTATTAAAAATTTGTCACACTTTCACTTACTCGCACAAAAATTCACTACTCACTCACATAGATTCATTTAGAAAATCATGGAGGTTGAAGTAATTTTCCTCCAAAGGGATTCTGAAACGCCCCACCCCTTTTCTTGATGAAACTATCCACTCCCATTTAATTTCAATGAGATTGGTTCACACCCCCAATCTCTCAAACAACCACATCTAAATTTTTTCTAAAAACTCATTAAGTTTTCGTCCACAGGAGGTGCCAAAAGAATTTTTTTAGTCTAGGTAGGATCTAGGGGATAGGCATCCAAATAACTCCCTTTTATCTGGTTCTCACATATTCAAACTGTAGAAGTTTTCAAATAGGGAACTTTAAATCCTCCAAGTCAAGTGTTCCTAATACCATAAGGAAGGGAGATACCTGTGAAGGGTCAAACGCCGAGGCCCGATTGTTCTATGCATCCCACCTTGAGGAACCCACCTCTTGGACGGGATCTAGCCTGTGACCCATTTCTTAGGATGAAAATCTAAATGTTGCACTTTGACCGAGGTACCTAGTGACCAAATTTTAGGACATCTACCTACGTGGCAATTGTGGGCTGCAATTGCACCTTGATATGATTTTGTGTGGCTATTGGGAAATATTGCCAGCTCTTTTGGGATATGCATCCTCTACCCCTCATTATAACTGATCACTTCATCCTTCACTAGTTTCTCTTCCCTGGCTTCACACCCCACTGTCAAGTGTTATTGGAAGGTCCAATGCTATTTGAGAGGAAGGACATTATGTCTTTTAGGACACGAGAATTTGTTTTCTTTGTTATCCCATGCAGACAAAATCTACCTACCCACATGTATGCTTCTTTATCAATTGATTTATGTATGATGCCCTTGTGATTACATACTATTGTGAGATATATTGTGCAGGTCTAAAAATCAAAACAAATACTCTTGTTCATTTATTTCTCTCATCACTTTCATACATCCACTTTTCTAGTCAGACATCATAGGGGACCCACAGAATCCCCATCATTCCAAATTCTTGCTAAATCTCCCTCCCATTCTAGGGGGAGTTCCTAGTCTTTCCAACTCATCGACTCCACCTTCTCACACCCCTGTGAGTGATACCATCTTGGGATCTACTTTTCTTGGTTCCACTTTACTTGGGTCCACTTCCCAAGGTCAATCGTCTACTCGCTCTCCTTTACATGGAAGAGGGGGGAACAATTCTTCCCAAGGGGGAAGTACAACCCCACCTAACCCCCCTCATGGGTTAGGTACACAAATCACTCACACCATGGCTAGATCTAACCCTCCTTAGGGGTTAGGTACATAAAAAATTCCTACCATGACGAGAATTAATCCTCCCCCACCACCCCAACTGCCATACTTGGCTTCCCTCAACATACCGTATCTGACTAAACTCACTAATGATCCTATATTGCATGACCCCACATGGCCTACAATGACTACCAAACTCCCTTCACACATCCCAAAGTTTTACGGAAAAGTGGGAGACGACTTAGCCAACCATATCATGACCTTCCACCTATGAAGCTCTTCAAACAACATCATGGACAAATCCATCCACTTGATATTTTTTCAATGCACACTCACTAGCCCATCAACCAAGTGGTATGTAGAAGAAAAATCTGGGTCCCATGTGACCTTTGAATCTTTGGCCAAAGAATTTTTTACCTTCTTTCAACTACCAATCCATCATGACAATGGTATCGAACTACTCTTATAGTTTAAAAAAACCTTTTCCACACACATCACTGACCACATTCACGAATGGCATCGGTGACGTAGTCTATGCAAAGTTGAAGCCACCAAGCAACAATGCCTCAATTGGTTTCTCAAATCACTTGTTTCCCTCCTTGCCAAGGATGTGGTCGCCACCTTCCCCTAGTCTGAAGAAGAATCCATTAGAAAGGCTTAACAATTCGAACTCATTTATTCACAATTCAGATACTTATATACAGTACTACCTGACACCCCGAGACTCATTCCATTCTTCCAGGAAAAACTAGGGATGTCTCACATAGAGGATGGATTGATTGGTACCACTACACACCACAATTCACACCTCTAACAACCACATATGAATGGAACACCTCAATATCCGTCATCATATGGAGTACCTCCTTATTATCCTCCTCCCCCCTACCAACAACCATACACTATTTCCCTTCCTCCACCCATAAGTGGACCACTGTCGGCACCCATAATACACCCAATGGTCCAACCAAGTTCTGGTATCCCCTCTACCTCAACTTACACTCTAAGCGCTAGTGAAAGAACTATGCCTTCCTATATACCCTACAGATCATTGCCACCAAATAATCCATACTTTTCATTTCCTAGCCCTCCACAGCCCATGGCTCCACCACAAGGACACCCACACGCTGGGGTTAACTTTGTTCATCCCTCTCCCATTCAGCAATATCAAAATTTTGAACAATTGAATATAGAAAATCTGACCCATCAGTTGAATACTACCAAAAAGAAAGGAAAAAATTGAAACAATAATAATCCAGGACCAGGAGGGAACCAAAACCACCCCCAACATAATCAACCTACCGAGGGAAACCAAATTCAAGGGAACTAGAACCCCCAAGGGGGAAATAACAAAAAATGCCAAGGGAAGAACAACAACAATATTCTAACAAACTTCCCTTGTTCCCTTTGCAGTGAGTATGGCCATTATACTCACCATTTCCCTCAAATTGTTGACTTTAAATGGATGAAAGAATCTGTAAATGGACCACGTCCCCCAGCACTACCTACCCCCCAACAAGCCCCAAAATAATATGTATAGAAACCACCTCCTTTTGTAATGCAAAACCCCATTCCACACCAAGGGGTGATGAACACCCAACATGAGATGCTTATGGACCCACCATAGATGGGATAATATCCCAACCTAGGCACTCCTATAGATCGCACTATCCTCCTCACTAGTGAGGAAGAAGTTATTCTACAAATGCACAACCGTCAATACAACACACCCCCTAACTCAACTCCCACTACCTCAGAAGCAGCCCCAGTCACAAATGGACCACCTTTGATGACTCCTCACCCTAATACTGAACCACCCCTTTTTATTCCTTGCATCCCATTATGACGGAATGTCAACAACCCTCAGGCTAGGGCGGCACACAATTACAGTCTGATCGATGACTTGGCACAATATCCTATGTCCATGTCAGTTTTAGAAGTCCTTCAAACCTTTCATACTCAATTGAATTCATTACTTTACACCCTGGGGGAAATAGAACTTGTTGATACTTGACTCATCACCTTTGATTTTGATAGTGTGGAACCCTATCTCCCCGCTTTGATCTCTTTCTAAATACTGGTTAAAATTTGGAACATCACAGTTCACCGCTGCATCATTGATGAGGGTGCATCCACATGCATCATGTCCAAACTTGTATGGAAGAAACTTAGCTCCCCCAAGATGATACCATCCGCCATTACTCTAAGAGCTTATGACAGATGACCATCCTCTCCAGAAGGGCTCTTTCAATATGTCCTCGTTCAACTCGGGGGAAGACTATCCTCATTGGCATTTAAGTTATCGATGCTCCGCTCGATTACAACATTTTTTTTGGGCGTAGCTACATGTATGCGATGAAGGTTGTGTCCTCTTCCATGTTTCATACAATGATGTTCCCCCACAATGGGAAGATCGTCACTATTGAACAAGTGTCACATTACGATCCTAACCCTTCCTCCAACATCGATAATATCTTACCCTTTGTTCACACTAATCCTGAGGCCTACCCACTCATCGAGATGGGTCCAAAATTTTTCAAAGACCCATCCTTGTTAGGGACATACCATGGAGCACCTCTGCTCATACATCCATCAACACAAGTATGTGTCATATCATCCAATGGAACAGAAATTGGAGATACCCTTCCTCCCACAGAGGCTTCCTTACTATCTGTCGTCCCACTTGTCATTGATCTCCTTCCTCAGGAATCCCTTGAGAACCCTCCATCTCCCCCTATTTTCGATTACACCCTCCCCTAGGGCCACACCCTGGTTTGGGAGATAGTCCCCCAAGACATTACTCAAATCCCCTTCTTTTACCCCCCACCGAGTGTACAAGCTTTCCAAGTAGCCACAATGCTTACCCTTCCAAAAATGGTGCTGGCAATTCTTGTATGGTATCTACATCCACCTGCAATGGTCCCTCAACCATCCCTCCCTCCCCAAAAAAAAGGAATCCCAATGCAGATTCCAATACTTACTCCCACCACACCACCCGCACCCCCACTCACTAGCACCATTACTACAGTTGGGAGCATATGGAAGAAGAAAGAGCCCACTTCTCCACTTCCACCCCGAGTTCAACCTCCTTGTGCACTATGCGAGAAAGATGGACACCCCACCAATAAATTCATGTCTCTCCTCGAGTTGCGTAAATTAATTCAACTCCCTCGAGCGATGACGCCACTCGTCCTTTCATCCAGTTCACCTAATACTACCATTACATCCCCTACAAGAGGCAAAGGCATGTGAACCAAATTCTCATGTGCCATTTTTTCAGAAAATGACCATTACACCCACCATTTCCCTGCGCTACCTCACTTTCGGAAAGTTCTAGCAGTCGTATGCCAGAGATTTCATCAAGAACCCCTCCCATCTGCATCATCTCACACACATGTCACTAACATCCACTATGTCATGACCTTATTTAATGAACATATGCAATGTCCTTTATCTCTATGATAATCACTTGATCACTTCACATATCAATGTCCTACGATCATTGAATATATGCATCGTCAATTGGCCCTTATTTCCAATCCTACCATCACCCCACCTTTGGTAACACCAGTAGTCCCCCCTACTCCCTCTACGGATATGGTTTATATTTTCCCCCCCGAGCCTAAGGCACTTCCCACTCCTCCCTGGTTCATAGATAGTCTCAAGGAGTATTTTCTCCCAAATCCCCCCAATTCTCCCATTCATTTTCCCATGGAAATTTTATGCCCAACTACCATTTTCAACCCACAGTATCTTGATATTTGGTTTATGACAAGAAAACCTATGCAACCCCCTTGCATCCTTCCCCCTTCCTCTTCACCATAAGATAATCACATAGTGGAAGTCACCAATGTTACTCCCCTGGATCCCTTATATTCTCAACAGTTCCACTACGACAAAGACATCCTCAAGGAATTAACTACACCTGATTTCCCATGGGATCCACTCCATCACAGAGCGCTCTTTCTTTCAAAGTATTCCTTTATGCTTCCCAAACAAAACCCCATATACGGAATCGAAACCAAAGATTTTCTCCCCTCAGGGCATATAGATTGGTTCAATAATCCTATCCCCTCCCTTGATGCTTTTGAAGAAGGCAACATGGCCAACATTTCCCCCATCGTCAAAATTGATATTTACATCAAACCTGGAATCATAGAAGAAATCACCATTAGTGTTGCATTCTCTCTTGAAGAAATCATAGCTTACAAAGCTCTCTTCCAGGAATACCGGGACATTTTTTCCTGGTCATACACAACAATGGTCGGCCTTGATCCCTCTATTGTTGAACATCGTATAGACACTTGGCCTGATATCACCCCTGTATGAAAAAGGAAACATCCATTACACCCATCCAATGCGAAATCCACCAAAGGCGAGATTGAAAAATTACACGCTGCAGGATTCATATACCCCATCGCATATATGTCATGGGTCTCCAACCCCGTCCCCATTAACAAAAAAACAGGGAACTATCTGCGTTTGTACGAAATTTTGCGATCTTAATCACACCTGTCCCAAAGACAATTTTCCAATGCCCTTTATCGAGCAAATTATCAATGATTATTCCATCCATGAGGCTTTGTCCTTCATGGACGGTTTCTCTAGCTACAACCAAATTCAGATTCACCCAGCTGATCAATACAAACCAAATTCACTACCCCTTGGGGTACTTTTGCATATTGCGTCATGCATTTTTTCCTCAAGAACATCAATGCCACTTTTCAATGCGCCATGACATACATATTTCATGATCTGGCTCAAATCATCCTCTCCTACTTGGACGATCTCACTGCTCAATCCAAGAAATGCACTCAACATCTAGATGACTTACGCATTGTCTTTCACAGGTGTCGTCGGTACAATATCCGCTTGAACCCTCTCAAGTGTGTATTCTACATCATCGTTAGACGCCTCCTTGGGTTCATCGTTTCCTAGCACAACATCACAGTAGACCCCCTCAAGGTCCATTCCATCATGAAAATCCCCCCTCCTTAGAATTTATGCCAGCTGCAAAGATTACAAGGAAAAGCTAATTTTTTACGCCTCTTTGTCCTCGATTATGCCACTCAGGCACACGGTTTCCTTCACCTCTTACATCATGATATCCCATTCCAATGGGATGAACAATCCCAAACCACTGTTTATGATCTCAAAGAAGCCCTCTCCAATGCCCCATTGATTAGTCCACCTGACTATGACCGTGACTATATCCTCTACTTATCGGCCTCAACCGTCTTCATAGCAGGAGTTCTAGTCCAATTAGGGAATGACGGTCGGGAGCATGTCATTTACTATATTAGTAAAAACCTTTCAGGGCCACCCTTGAAATGTAATCATGAAGATAAACTCTCCCTTGTAGTTGTCCTCGCAGTCCAGAAACTGCGCCATTACATCCTGCTTCGAACTACCAAGGTCGTAGCAGATTCCAACCCCATGCAATACTTACTCAGTCGCCTAAAAATTAATGGAAATTTTTTCCGATGGATCATCATCCTTCAGGAGTATGACCTCAAATTTTCAACACCCAAGAGAAAGAAATCCCTCATTCTTGCCAAAATCATTACGATGTTTCCTTCTAATACTATTAGCTCTCCCATCAATACCGACTTCCCTGACAAACATCTCTTTTTCATCCCTTCAGATGATCTTTGGTACGACGATCT
Source organism: Picea sitchensis (assembly GCA_010110895.2). NCBI lineage: Eukaryota > Viridiplantae > Streptophyta > Pinopsida > Pinales > Pinaceae > Picea > Picea sitchensis. Next base: position 415,232 of record SNQJ01S0000801.1, on the reverse strand, counting down.
CCTCGTCTACCTCCGAACACAAAAGTTTGGAAACCACCTCTCTAGGGATGATCATCAACGTATTCGGCACCATGCCCCATGCTACCTCCTTATCAGTGATATCTTATATCGACTATGGGTCAACACCATACTTCGTCGATGTTTGACCATTGATGAAGCTGATATAGTCTTGAATGACTACCACAATGACGCCTACAGTGGCCACCTCTCAGGGATGTCCACCACCCAGAAAATCATTCGAGCCAGCTATTTTTGGCCCACATTGTTTCATGATTGCATCCATTCTCTGAAGTGATCTGACAAATGTCAGTTATATGCCAACAAAGCGAGAACACCACCTGCTCTTCTCCACCTAGTCATTACTACCGACCACTTTTTCAAATGGGGCATAGACTTCATGAATTACAACCCTCCATATAGCAATAGAAAAAAATACATCATCGTTGCAGTCGATTATTTCACCAAGTGGGATGAAGCCATGCCCACCTTCAACAACATCACTAACACTGCAACACATTTTTTCTTTAACCACATCATCTCCCGCTTTGGATTCCCACTACAATTAGTCTTTGATCATGAGAAACACTTCGAGAATGATATTTTCGTCAAACTCTCCTCCACATTCAGCTTCTCCCAAGATTTTTCCTCCCCATACTACCCTCAATCCAATGGATAGGTAGAGGTGGTCAACAAGGTCCTCAAAACCATGTTGTAGCACACGGTTAACAAACATAAGACCAATTGGCACCATATTTCGTTTTCCACACCATGGGCTTATCGCACCACAGTTATAATTGTCACTGGTTTCAAAACATTTCATATTGTCCATGGGGTCGAGGCCACTCTCCCCATCGAGTGCGAAATTCCCACCTTGCGCACCATTATTGAGCTATTACCTGACACTTCTCCAATGGAGCAGTGTTTGCTGAACTTAGAGTCACTGAATGAAGACCGTCGGTATTCATTACAGAACAATGAGGAAGTCAAAAATTGATCAAAGGCCACCTTTGATTGCCATGTCAACCTTCTCTCATTCAATGAAGGTGACCTCGTCCTTGCTTATGATATATCTCACGATACCTTCAACCATGGAAAATTCGAGTCATTATGGCATGGAACTTACATCATCCAACATTGCCTCACAAAAGGTGCCTACATCCTAGCCTCCCCCAACGACCATCCTCTCAAAGAACCCGTCAATGAGTTGTACTTAAATAAATTTTACGCCTGAGCGTAGCCATTCTACACTAGGATTTTTCTTTTTGTACACTTTTTGTAGAGTTTTTAATCTTCTTTTTCCTCCATGCCTTGCGTATAAACTATCATTTGTGTTATTGACAGATGCCCCCTCCATCGTCCTACCACATCGTTTATGTCAACGGAGCTATCCCTTGGACACAGAATCTCGCTTCGGCTGCTTGGGTCCTCTATACCCCCTCACATGAACTACTCCAATCTAGCGGTATATGCCTAGGCTCAACAACCAACAACCAAGTAGAATATGCAGTCATCGTTTGCCTCATTACAGAGGCCAATATCCACCATATTTTCCACCTTAGCATCTTATTAGATTCCCAACTCATTGTCCTTTAGCTCAACAATGTGTACCGTGTCCATGATCCTTGCCTCTTCCGCAAATACCTGCAAGTTACACTTTTATCTCAACATTTTGATTCATTCACATTTACACATATTCCCAGACAATGCAATCAAATAGAAGAAAATATGGTTAACCTAGTGTTAGATTGGCATTTATCACATCAGGTTACCATTACACATACATAACATATCAAAATTCTGTCACAACATATAAATTAGACATCATAAACAAAAAAATCAACACATGTGAACATCACAAGGATCCCAAAATGTATATCCATATATATATATATATATATATATATATATATATATATATATATATATATATATATATATAGTCGGTCCAGTATTGCCATCAATGTTTACAAAAAAATAATACATGTACAATATCCATAGGTAAGTGAACCACCTCACCCCTATAAATATAAAGCTAACAAAAAAATAATACATGTACAATATCCATAGGTAGGTGAACCACCTCACCCCTATAAATATAAAAATACATATACAGAGGCACTCATGGCACCTCTAGGGCTCCACCACCTAGTCCTCTCTTTGGAGGAGGTACCCCACCAACTATGGGTCTCTCAGGCCCTCGAGGCAATCTCCCAATCATCGTCACCCCCACTACAGCTTCTATGTCGATCAAGGTCTGTGAATCTGTCGAAAGGCCCACACACTGCTCCAGAACTCCCTCATCCTAGATACACATCCATATGCCCTTGGGCACTCCCTATAATACCGCCTCCAATCGGCGATGAAATTCCTCGAACTCTCCCCCGGCCCCTGCCAGAGGATCATGTGATGGACCTACACCCGGATAATCAAAACGACATCTCCTACCCACTCTCTCATCATCTGTCAGCCCCATGCTAGCCTCATCCTGCCGTCATCTCTCCCCTACCCATAGCTCTCCCCACGGTGGTCTCACAGGCCCATGACGAGATGTCACTCTGATCAACTCCACCTTGCATCCGCAAGGTCCCACATCTGCACACATAACAAACAAGTGATAGAATAAGCATCCATCTATACATAAAGAACATGCTATACTATCTAAAGATCAAAACATCAAACATAACATCATACCTCTGCAGTCGAACACCTCTCCGAGGAGTAGCACCATATTTGGATCCTCCTGGAAGTCCACCCCATTATACGGGTATCAGAGTATGATATGTGGCATCTGACACCACACTCATGTAGCCTCAATTGTAAAATAATGGCCACCCTCCCTACCACCGTGATGAACCAAAATCATCACCCACTGCCTCAGTCGCGACTCTCGCACACTAGGTGTGTCCAATAGCACTCTATGTCGCAACATGGGAAACCTCTCCAAAAACTAGGCTACCAAGATGGACCCAAAGGAAAAATCCCCTGAGTTAGCATATCAACACCTGTTGAGCTGCCCCACCATCTTGGCATGTAGCATCAAGCCCCAAGAAAAATTCTCACCCCCTAGTGCCCTCTACATGATCCTCAGCTGACCCCCACTGATCCGATGAGTAGCAACAGATCCATACACTCTCACAATCATCGATGCAATGCATTGATTCACAAGGGCGTCCATCGCCCCTATCCTCACCATGGAATTCGACATAAAGTCCTCTCCACTACAATAGGTTCGGGCTAAGACAACCAACTGTCCATCCCCGGGTAACACGGGCTCCGCTGATAGTAGGGTTCCCTGAAATGGGAGCCCATTCAAAAAGTACACATCCTACATCATAGAGCATAAAAGATGCTCACCTTGGCCAATGAAAAAATGTAGATCTGGACTCCACATCGAAATCAGGAACTGCAACATGTACTCATGTGCCCGCACTAGTGAACACTAAAAACACTTTAGCAACCCATAGGCTGCCAAAGCACCCCATACAACGGGATCCTCATCTCTCACCACCTCTCTCAGGCATGCCTAGTCCCTCTCCCTCTAGTGGATCAGCACCGTCAACTATTCGCCTACATCCACACATACAAGATTTGATCATCCATAACAACTCATAAAAACACCAAAATCTCCAAAAAAGATAAGTTTTTACACCCTTCATCTTTGCCTCAAAGGCGCATCTTTTTCCCCCACAGGCATGCACATATGTGCACTCATTCATCCCATAGTTTCACACTCATGCACGAATGTTGGAAATATAGGGGCACACACATGCACCCCTGTCACACACACATGCGCATCCTAGCGTGCATGTTCACTACACAGTTGTGCACACATGAGCAACTGTCAGGAACACAACTGTGCATGAATGTGTTGTTGTGCTTTGAATAGGAGCACATTCCATGCATGCTTGTTTTCCTGATTTGGGTACCCCCGTGTGTGGATATACCAATTACAATGGCGCACTCGTGCGCGCAAAAAATTCGATCACCCACGCACTGGCGGACCCACCCTCACAAAACCCCCCTGTACAGCCATCCATACAAGACCTACCCAAAAAAGAAACACTAACTACTATGTAGGAGGATATGACCACTAACCTAACACTCATTAATCTTGAATCGACTGGCTCAATCTCCTGGAATCTCCAAATCTCTCCTCAAACCTCTCGTCAATCCACTACGGAAGAAGTTACAAATGAGGTGGCAATGTGAGCCCTACAACTATATATAGTCCATTTTTCCAAACTTCCATACTCAATTTTGGAAGCTCCGAGCATCTATTTTCCGATCCATCTTCAGCCATGAGACCAAGATATCGCCACCTACACAGTCACATTCCCTGAGCCACCATCCATCCTTGGTCCTTGGGGATCATTTTTCTCACATCACGCTCAGGTATGCATGCTCATGTTCAAAATTCTCAAATAACCGTTATATATTCTTTACTTTTCAGATATCGTTCACGAAGGGTATTTGGTTTTTGATGTGTGCAGGTACTTGATCACCACCACCAGCACGGACCTTTCAAGTATAAGATCTCTATTGCCATGTAATCATTCCCTCTGAATATCAATTGCATCTTCGAGTCACACCCTTCGATTTTTGCCTCTAGGGTCCCCCCATCTGACTCTGCAGTACTCACACCTCTGCTGCATTTAAATACTTTCAACTGGTAGCACTCCCTCTGACATGAGTTATCCCCCATCATAGTCCCTTCCATCACTTTGAAACTCATGTTGTCCCCCCCCCCCCTAGGGATGGGAGTCCTCATAGTCTTTTCATTCCCGAGAATCGGCTGCATGCTCCTTCTCCTCATTTTTCTAGCTTCCCCATAACGGACTCTTGTGTAATCTCGTCATGGTTCTCATTTGACTGCACCTCTGTAGTATCATTGGCCCTCCATCTCATTCACCATTAGTTTTCCCATCTGTAGATTGTCTTTAATTCATTTTACCTAATACAAAAAACCACCTATGGGGCCCCCACCCTCCACCTATTTTCCAAGCAACTTGCGCCCTCACAGGCCATGCCATATTTCACTGGGGCACCCATTTTTGTATATGTGCACTTCTCCCAACTTATTCTTTATTCATTTGGTAATTGTACAAAACCTTTGTTTCCATCCTTCGCATAGTTTTTTTTCGTCACCTTTGGCGACCTTCTTTTTCCTAGAAAAATAAACCCATGTCACCCTTGGCTAGGGCATTCATTATATTCCACTCCTGTTGACATCGTGCATAAACCCCGAGTATCCCATAGTCCATGTACCCCTGATATCTAAGTTTGTCCACTTTGTCACGCCTCTGGCACAATTTAACCCCAGTCTAGTAGTCCCCTTGATGCTAGATTCAGTTGCATGGTTTTTGCCACTTATCCTTCAAAAATATCCCCAAACAAGGGCAGTCTTGAGTCTCCCCATATCTTGACTACATCCATGTTCATCATCAGTTCCTGATTTTGTCCCATGGATTTCATGAAGCCCTTTTCTTCTTGGAGTTGTGTCTCCCTTTCTATCGACATCAGGATAGTTTCCAGAAGGGCGACAATATCTTGGCTCTCATTACCTTTATAATGAGGAGTCTCGGACATCACATAGAGACCCATGATTTCTCTCTACTGTCCTTGACGCCCACGACATTCAACTTCAACACTTTATCATGTTGCAGTGGGTATTACTTTGTGACTATTGCATTTGTTTTTATATTTGTCGAAGACCTCTGAAATTTGATAGGCTATCAATGCCTACATATCATCAACACTTCTTACAGGTGTCATCACCTCTTTTCAGAGTTTGTTCATCATCAAAATTGTCCTCTACCATTATCAAACCGCCCTAGAGGGCGTTGTAGTTATCTACATCAACATATAGCTTCAGTTCTTGTTTAACACATTTTGAGTTACATAACACTAGCACGGGGCATGCCCGCCTTGTTTGTACACAGTTTTATTTTTCCACACCTTGTGAAAGGCTTGGGTCCTACAAGTTCCCCTCTCCCTCCAATGGGTCACTCTTGCAATTCCCCTCAACACTATTTCTTACAAAAGTACTCTCAGTAGAATAAACATTGATGTATTTTGTCTATATGTATGCTCCTAACCTCACACATCAGGGGGCATCTGTTATCACTAAAATTTTGTTCGTAAATGGTTACAGGAATCCAGCATCCCCAAACACCCATTAGTTCATCCATGGCCCAAAAATTCATTTCCAAAGGGCACACAACTATACAACTGGCTATAAAATCAGCATGTGCTAAGCATCCAAAGGAAGCGTGTGCACGTGCAACAATAAAAAAACTCCAGAAAAGAGCACATGCAGCCGATGTGCGACTATGGATGCAAGAAGCCATGCACACCTCAGAACGACGCATTTATGATTTTGGTCAGCCTTCCAGCCACTTCTGGTTCATCTCCCAAGTCTATTTGACATCCAAATCTGAGTTGAATCTGAGTGGGGGGTTGGTCAAAGAACTAAGGGTTCCCTAAAGAGCCCCTTGTTCACACTAAAGACTGGTTGAATAATGCCTCAAAGATTTGCTATAAAAAGAGGCCATGGGTGCACTATATTTCCAAGGAATTCATTTTTATTGTTATGCTACCTATATTCTCTTGGAGGATCCTCTTTCCTCATCAAGAGCATAGAAGCACCATTTCATTTGGCCTTTCACATCACCTCTTGAGTGAATGAGCTTTGGATTTCTTCACCATTTCCTTCTAGTTTGCTACTTGTAAGAAGATCTCAATCATTGGGGGTTCAAGAGCCCTCCCTTGGAGGAAGAGGGGACCCATAAGTCTCCCTTTCTCTTTGGTTTTTTCCCACTAATACAACTTATCCATTGGTGGCATGCATGTTGTTTATTTTTTGTTCTATTTCCCTTACGCACTCCAGTTTAGTTTCTTTTATTTTTATTATTTTATTTCTTTGTTTATTTCTTATGCTTTATGTTTCTAACTCTTTCATTCACTGTTGTCTTGTCCAGCTAACCCAACTGGACTTGTAAGTGTCCTTATTTTGCTCATTTAGGTGACGAAAGGGACACAACAATGGTATGGCTCCACGTTTTATGCAATAACATCTATGCAATGGGGCCTTGGTGTTGGCATAGGGTCGAGGGCTAAGCCCTTGGTCCCCCCATTCTTTTTTTCCATAACCTTATTGTTGATTAAGGTTGGTTGTCATTGATGTCAACCCTTGAAGAAAGACCCGTAGCACAAAGTTTTGGGTAATGGACCCAATAGTGTTTGATGTAAATATGACTCATTATTGTTTTGTCATGGTTGATAAGAAGTAAATATGGATGAACTCCAAAGTGATGGTCCCCTTATGGTGAAAGCCCTCCGCGGAAGGCGGCTTTGTGGAGTAAAGAAGAAGAACCCATGCTTAATTATGGAATAATGAGATGAAGAAGTGAATTTGTTAGGGGAAAATATCCTAGATGGATAGTTCTTGTCATTTGATTTACGGTGGTATGTGGGCGTCACATAACTCCTCTCCACAGTTAGAAGTTATGGCCATGAGAAGTTGTAGAACCCGAGGTTTGGGTAATGGACCCAAGTTTGTTTGATGGGCAATGGTATGAGTTATGATATGTTTTCTGATAATACTATTTCTATATGGATAGTACATGTCATGCGATTTCTGGTGGTATGTATAATGTCACACAAATCCTCACAGTTTGAGAGTTATGGCCTTCTACAGTTCTGGAGGACCCTCATATGTCATCTAGAAGCCCCAAAGGTCCAAAGTAATCAGTGGTTTAGAGATTTTAAAGGTAAATAATAAAAGTGAAGTGATAGGTGTATTATAATTAAAGTGAATACAAAATAGAAATTATTTCAATAATAATTTTAATGGAGAAAATTAGAAGTGGACCCAACCCTAAAATAAAGGAAAGGTAAGGACCAAGTGACCTAGAATATGTTTTTAAGGAAGCTACTTGGAGAGTATAAATAAGAGCAAGGCTCTCTCATTGAATCAAGCAGAATATTGAATATCTATAGGTGTCTAAGGTTTACAAATGATATATAGCCGAAATTAGAGGAAAGTGGAGAAAAGAAGGCCAATGCAAGGAAGGATAAATTCTTTTTGATGATGGTGCTCTAAGGTATGTTATTTTCAGGTCATCTCACCATTTTAGCTATAACATTTTTTCTATATTAGTTAGGATCGAAATTTCTAGGAAAGTGAGAAAACATATCCAAGTATATTTGGTTCAACATTTGTGGGTCGTTGTATTTTGGGAGTTACACTTTCATTGGAAAGTAGGGTTTGTGGCCGGTCCTGAAACTAGTCAAAATCGGGTGTTCGGGTAAAACGTCTTAACTTCTTGTAACATATCAAATTCGAGTGAGAAAAAGCGTGTTGGTTAGGTGCGATTATTTAGTATGTTGTGTAACATTTTTGAATCATTTAATCAAACATTTTGTCCGAGACACGCTCTACAAAGTCGATCTCTAGAATAACCGAGAATTCAACAAGGTATGCATTTTGCTATAACTCCTTTTTATGAGGTTCAAGTAGTTCAACTTGGATGAATTACATAAAACACACTAAATAACATTGTGTATCGGTTTGGATCTTTATACATTACAAGTTCAAAGTTATGATTACTTCAAGTTAGGGTTGTTGAGCTAATCAAAACTAGGCATAATGAGACTAAAGAAAAGTTTGATGAAAATGATAGTCTCTTCTTGTTAAAGTTAAGGAAGGTTTGCGAGGATGTGATCCGGATACACCAGGTCTGAGGTACAAATCAGATTTTGATGATGAAATTGATGAGACTTTGGTTGGTACATGTTGAGTACATGGTTGAGACCAATAGTTGATGAGTTGGCACATACATGAGGTTAATAGTTGATGATGTTGGGTACATATTGACTAGTCATGGTGGTGATGGTGACACATGATTGGTACATACTTGGTACATGGTTGGATACACTTATTTATGGTGATTTTCCAAGTTGATTGAGTTGTTGCGTGGTTGTACTTGTTTATCGTACAGGTTGATTCTGGTTGGTGCATGGTTGATACTTGTTTATAATTACAAGTTGATTACAAGTTGGTGTATGGTTGATGAAATTTTTCGCTAATTACGAGGTTGATTATAGGTTGATGCATGGTGATGCATGATTTGGGAATTATGGTTTAGATTTATTGGTACAATTTTATGGTGGTATATCTCATAGTGATAAGTTGACAATGGCTCCCATCATTCCACTTCTACTTGAGGGTGGCAGGGCGGGCTTGGGGAAAGGTGGTTGTAGCCACCTTCGATTATAACCGAAGAACATTAGGGGTTGTAGCCTCATACGGTTGTAGCCAGAGGTTTGAGGAGTTGGAGCTTCCCTCGGGGTTGTAGCACGAAGAAGCTAGGGGGTTGGAGCCTCCTTCCTAGTTGTAGGAAAACAAAGGTTTGGGGTATTTCGGTGTAATTCTTCAAGACATATAAGAAAAAGAATTCCGTGGTTTTCGACCGATTTGGGTTTCCACGTAAAAACATTTGGTGTAGTGTGTATGTGTATGAGTGTTCATTTTCTCATTGCTTATTCACTCTGCAGCTATTGGATAATAATTGTTTTGTTCGATGTAACTTTGGATTATGTTAAAAGGGTCAAAATTATACATTATGCCCGATTCCGCCCCTCTGATGATAAACAATTGGTATCAGAACAAGTTCCTTGAGAAACAATTTAACCACTAGAAGGAGATCATGGATTATTGCGAGAATGGAGTACCAATGTTTGTGTTGAGAATGGTTTTACAGAATGAAGATATAAGGCAGAAGAGACGGAAGTATTTTTACGAACTACGGGGGACATTATATTTGGCTATTGTTGTGCGGGATATGATAGTTCAAAAAGGGGCAAAGACTGCAACCAAGAAAGGTGTGAAGAATAATAAAATAGCAATGGATTTCATCACGGGAAGGATTACCTAAACGGTAAGAAAAGGTTGGTAAATGTTCGCCAGCTAAAGAACTTAGGGATAATTTACATGAATGTTCTTCACCCATCGTAGATTGAGAAAATGCCAAAGAAGATGTAGATAGAAAACAAGAAGAAAGATTCTCATAATGTCAGACTTGATTGAGAGGAAGAGTATGATGAAACGCAAGTTGATACAAAATGATTGGTACAATTAAATATCTAAGGAAAGAAGAGAAGAAAACAAGTCATCCAAGAAAGAGATTGATGAAGCAAAATCAAAGTGTTCAAGGTTATGAAAGGATCGGTGAGTCATCAAGAATTTAAAGAGCTCAACTAAGAGGGCGGAAAATTGAAAACTCTAGAATATCAAAGAAATGTTTGAAGCCAACATAGCGGCACAAAGGAAGATGCATAAAGGAGAAAACATATTGATGGATCATCTCAAAAGGGAAGAACCAATGATTTAAACCAACTTGAGGGAAGAGTTTCATCAGAAGAGAAGAATGGAAGAATATAAATAATAATTGCATTAAAATCCATCTTGAAGAAGCGAAAACAAGGAAGAGGTCATGAAGTCTCGGATAATGAAAGAAGAAGAAGAGGTTGGGAATATTAAAGAAGAAGTTGTCACACTAAAGAGTCAAAATCGACAAGCTCAACAAGAAGAGTTGAAGAGATAGAAACATCCACATCGGTTGGCAAGAGAATGAAGAGAAGCACTCGTTGTTAGAAAGAAAGATGAGAAGAAAATAGAAAGAGTTATGCGGTACTCAAAGGAAGGAATCATGGTCAGCAGGAATCAAAGAAGCATTGAAGATACATCTTCAAGGAATACCATCCATGTTCAAGCCACAAAAATCTTCAATCATGATCATGAGAAGTCAAGGAAAAAAAGTGAGGAAGGGTATGCCACCAAAAAGAATATCATTCCCTCCCAAGTATGAAAATTTATTTATGGTTTATTGTTTTTATTTAACTTTGAACATAAGGTTCAGATTGTAGGGATTATAAAAAGAAATGTTCAAAGAAGGCATTACCTATCAATTGCTTTTATAACATTAAGTGTTACAAAATATGCAATAGTTTTATAGCCCGGATTGTGATTGTAGAAGCATGATGATACTTCATGAAAGACAATACTAATATCATATATAAGAAAGTATATGGATAAGAAAATAGGAAAACGGTGAACAAAGACTAGGTACGAGATATGGAATTGACAAATAAAACGAGATGAAAAGAAAATTCTGAGGAAAGCGGAAAAGATGTTGAATACAGAGAAAGGTTTGGAAAATAACTAAAAGAAGAGAAGGACATGTAAATAAGGAGCGAGGTTCAAGAGATTGTATTTTGAGACATTGTAGTGAAAGATCAACCCACGGATAGAAAGAAAAGTCTGAGCTCAGAGAGATGATTAATCTATAATGAAGATGATGATGAATCTACGATGAAGATGATGATGAATACACATCGAGAGAAGGAATTGTTCAAATCATCATCTTAGAGACTCCCATTAATATGAATATAGGCAGGGGTCCGACATATTTTCGTCCCGGGGACGACATATTTCGGGACCACATGATAATGGGTGGTTTTAGGCACATGGTTTTACTTAATGGTTTATTCGGTTAAGGAATTAGGGTTTTTGGACTAATCCGAGGTCCATTGGGTTAGGGTTTTGGATCTTGTTGTCTCCTATATGTATATTGTATTGTAAACAATGTAACTGTCTTATGAATATAATATATGTTGGTTTTCGGTTTGGGTTTCGAATTGAAAATATCGTGTAATGTTTGTATTTGCCATTGTATCTTTTCTGTTCTTTTAGAATATCGGTTGTAGTAGATATTGTACAAGGTTAGAATTTACATTTGGTATCAAAGCTTTATTGGCTTGGGGGATGCCTTTGTCGTCAAGGGTTTGAAAGGTGATAAACTGTTATAGTGATGGGAGATCTGTGGTTTTGATTTTTTAGGTGAAAATTATTGGCAAGCAATTCGAAGATGGAATCGAGAAGTTTAATGGGAAAAAAGATTTGAGTTGTGGAAGCTCAAGATGGAATATCTTTGGTGGGCGAAGTGTCGATTGGATAGCGGTAAGATCGAATGCGGCACCTAATAACCTGCGGATATTTGTAAAAGCGGTTCGGAAGGCAAAAGAGCACAGATGCGACTATGTCTCTGATTGATTCTTGAATAATGTCGAGGAAGCTACAACCGAGTATTTATGGGAAAAGTTGGGAATTTGTATCGGTCTAAGTCCACGGTAAATAAACTATTCATGAGAAAAGAAAGGCTGTATAACTTGAGGATGAGAGATGGAGACTTGGTGGCGAGCATTTGAACACCTTCAATCGTAGTAAGTCCCGGTTAGTATCTATTAATATTAAAATTTCGGATGAAGATAAAATGTTATCGGTTTGTTGTGTTCTTTACCGGACTTCGTGGATAATCTAGTTGTGGCCATAGGTAGTATACAACTTCTTTGAAGTTTGAAAGTGGTCGTCCTTGTTGTGGAGGAGATGAGATGAAAGAATAATAAGGACATAACAGGCCTTTATTATTTGCAAGAGGGCGTTCCAGGGAAAGAAATAAATCCTAATTTATCAAGTGGGAGATCTAAGTCCTAGGGTAGATCTAAATCTCACGGAAAGTTTGAAAGGGTATGTTGGAGGTGTGGAAAAGAAGGGCACTACAAGAAGCAATGTAGATCAAAGGTTGAAAGAAGGGGATCTGAAGAATCTTCTTCTGAGGAAGAAAAGAAGACCTCAAGGAAGAAGGGAGGATGTGTACTTGGCCTCTTCAAGCACACATGCGGATCATGAGGCATGGTTGATTAACTTCAGTGCATCCTTTATATGACTCTCCACAGGGATTAGCGAATATGAAAAGTGATGGAGGTAATGTTTCTTGGGTAATGATTCGACAACAGGAATCATAGGAAAAGGAAGGTCAATTTGAGACTCATAGATGGAAAGATAAGAAAACTGCCTGGTGTTCTACATCGAATGGCCAGAAATTTGATTTCTGAAAGAAAAATGGAAGATGTTGGGGTAAAAATAATTTTTGAAAAGGGGAACTTGCGGGATGGTTGAGGAGCAATGGTGTTGATGAGGGGAGTTGGTTTGGAACTCTGTATAAGGTATAAGGAATAACTATTAGTGATGGGTGTAATAGCTCTGTTCTACGATATTGAATTTGAAGAAAGAAAAGAACTCCCTACAGTCTTTGGGAAAAGGTTATGTTGTGGCATCAAAGCGCGGGGCATATGTGGAGAAGGGTCTTCGACTACTACGGTAAGGAAAGGTATGGTTGAAGGTATGTCTAATTGCTCTACGGATTTTGATTTCTGTGAAAATATCATATATGGGAAGCCGAGAATCCCGAGGGTAAGATTCCCTACAGTGCAATGAGGCTGAAGGAATTTTATAACTAGTTCAAAATGATGTTTTTTGGACCAGTGTCGGTCCCATCATTGAGAATCTGTACTATGTCTCGATATAGATGACTTCTCGAGGAAAACTTGGATATATTTTCTCGGGAAGAAATCCGAAGTCTTTAACAAGTTTAAAAGTTTAAGGATCTTTGTTGAGAATCAATGAGAGAAAACAAATTAATGTTGTGAGGGACATAACGGTGGAGAATTCTGTGAGAATGAATTTGAAGAAATCTGTAAGTGTGGTATATGAGTGAAGACTACTCCATATACACCTCGGCCAGAATGGGTTAGGATGAACAAAGACATTGATGGAAAAGCGAGGTGCATGCCGGTGGTGTAGGGATAGGAAGAATTACGAGCGTGCTTGGCTACATGTTATCACAGTCAATAGATCACCCTCATCGGCGTTGGGTAACAAGAATCCACAAGAGGTATGGTGAGTAAGGAACCTTCTCTCACACATCTTAAAAGGTATTTGGGTGCGATGCATATGTTCATGTTCCAAGAAAAATAGGAGTAAAATTTTGGATAAGAGTGAAAAAATATGTCTTTATTGGATATACAAGATGGTCTCTCCAAAAGGTTATAAGCTTTGGAACCCATAAACTAGAAAGGTAGTGTATAGCGAGATGTGGTATTTAGAGAAATGAAGGATGTTGTTAAGCGGGAGATCCTACAAGTAAGGAAGAACCGGAGAGAAGATAGAGTTTAATTTAAGGATGATGAAGCGGACTCTATGAAGAACATGAATGAGAGAAGAAGATCATAATACTCTAGTATTGAGGATATTGGATCGAAAAAGAAGGCTACGAAAGGTATAGTCCACGATTTTCATTCAAATTTTTTCTTTTGTCTAATACTTGATGATGAGATCCACAATTTGTCGGGGAAGCTGATGGATTCAGATAATGGAAATCTTTGGAAAAAGGAGCCATGGAAGAAGAAATGGAATCTTTGGATAAGAATGAAGCATGAGATCTGATGGGTTTTGGAGGAAATCCCATTGGAAGAAAATGGGTATTTAAAAGAGTTTGAATGCAAAAGGAAAAGTGGAGAAATACAATTTCGATTAGTAGCGAGGTTATTCCTAGGTTGAGGGAATGGATTTTGGTGAGATTTTTTCTCCACATTTGTAATTTAACCTCTATAAGATTTTTGTTATCATTCTTCTTGCATTTGATTTTGAAATAGAAGCAGGATGGATGTGAAGACAACATTCACACATGGGGATCTAGAAGAAAGAAATCTTTATGAAGCAGCAGTTATCTTTATTGAAAGGAAAAGAAGAGTGGTATGCAAGCTGAAAAAAGTCCTGTATGGTTTAAAACAATCACCAAGGATGTGGTATCAAAAGTTGATACTTATATCTTGGAACTTGGCTTCACAAGAAGCAAAAGAAGGATCCTTGTGTGTATTCTAAATTAATTGGTGAATAATTTGATTTATTTGGTCTTGTATGTGGATGACATGTTGTTGTTGATAGGAAACAAAATTATCAAAGATATTGAAAACTTCGGTTGTCCTCTAAATTCAACTTGGCAGAAGGATCGCGGTGCTTCAAATTTCATTTGGGCATGGAAATTAAAAGAGATCGAAAAAGGAGAGTTCTACGGTTAAAATCAAAGAAAATATGTCGAAACGATATTGCAAAGGTTTAATATCGAGGAATGTAAGCGATCAAGGTTCTATTCTGGATTGGTGTAAAGTTATCTGCGGATGGGTGTCCCCAGACACATGAAGAAGAGGAGGACATGTCGTGTTCCATATGCGAGTCACGGTTAGCTGAGTTTGATGTATGCAATTAATTACGTACTAGACGGACATTGCACATGCAGTGTAGGTTGTTGGCGGTATATGTCATCAAAACGAGGAAGGAGCATTGGGCGGTAAGGTTTTAAGGCTGGTGGCCTTTACTGGCTATGGATTTTGCCTATGAAGAGGGAAAGAGATCGAGGGATTGGACAGTGGTTGATATACATGGCTTTGTGGATCTGTTGGGCTGGATATTTGGATGGTAGGAGATCTGGCGGTATGTGTTTAACTTGTTTGGAGAAGCGATAAGTTGGATGATCAAAAGAGCGGTATGAGTAGCACTTTCAACTCGAATCTGAATACATGGCGACCCTCTGGCTGCATTAAGGAAGTGATATGGTTACAAAGATCGTGTTAAGGTATTGTGTTGGTACAAAATTTGTAAGGATAGGTTGTGACAGTCGAGTGCAATTTTCTTGGCGAAGAACCACACTTATAGAGTGTGACAGTCAGAGTGCAATTTTCTTGGCGAAGAACCCTGCTTATCATTCAAAGACAAAGCACATTGATGTTCAATATCACTTTGTGAGAGACATGATTGAAGAAAAGAAAGTATCACTGATGAAGGTGGAAAATTTGAAGAATGTTGCAAATTCATTAACAAAATCTGTGAGCACTGATAAGTTCTCTTGGTGTAGAGGATCCATGGGCATTGTTGCCTTGGATTGTTGACTATGTAACCCCCTGTGTGCAAAGAAAACAATAAGTGGGAGAATGTTGGGTATCTGTTATATTCTTTGCATGAGTAGTAGTGTCTAAGATGGGTGCGCAGGGGGGTTAGAGGGGTGTAGAGGGGCGGAGCCCCCCGTGCGGGGGTTCGGGGGCAGCGCCCCCGATTTTTTTTTTTTTCGGGCCGACATATTTTCGCCGGGACGACATATTTCCGAGACCACATGATATTAGGTGGTTTTTTCGGCACATGGTTTTTTGACGATGGTTTTCTATTTCCGATTAAGGAATTAGGGTTTTGGAATAATCCAGGTCATTGGGTTAGGGTTTTGGATGCCGTTGGATCCTATATGTATATTGTATTGTAAACAATGTAACACAATGTATGAATATAATATATGCTGGTTTCCCCGGTTTGGGTTTCCAAGTGAAAAATCTCTGCGTAATGTTTGTATTTGCCATTGTATCTTTTATGTTCTTTTCTGAATATTAGTTTGCAGTAGATATTGTACAAGGTTAGAATTTACACTTTTCTACCTCTTCGAAAATAATAAAAGAACCAAAGTCCCATGAGCTACAAAAATATTCCCTTTTCCAAAATACAGAAGGAGCTGACAAATTGGAGACTACATCAGATGGAGAGAAACCATTAAGACCTGAAATTGAGGAGTTCTTAGCAAATCCTTTATATACTTCAGAAACCAATCATCTAGAAGAATAAAATTTGCATGGAATGATGAAGGAAAGAATAGAAACTATTTTTGATGAACATCAAGATTACATTGAAATTTGGTTTCAAGAGGTCATTAGGCCACAATACTATTCTCTTCTTCAACACCTTCTGATGCCAAAACAAGTAGGTTGGTTGGTTCTTCATATCCAGTTAATCATTGTGGTAAATTTTTCATATGTGGATATGGGTATGATTCTTATCTTGCTTTTCACATGGTTACATTGAAAAATTTCTTACACTTGAATAAAGATTTTCCTCTCGTTTTAGGTAGTGTAGGATAATGAATAAAAGTTGCCTGTTGTTAGTTTAGCTTAAAGTCTAATGCAACCTCATTTCACATTTTTTTTTTAATAAAAGAACTATGAGATACATGTTCCTGTGACTTGATCTCATTGATCTCATCGGTTTTTGATATTTTAGAGTGTGATTTTTGACAAACAATTTTAGAAACTTTTTGCAGGTATTCATCTAACCACAAGTGGACAACTCCAAGGAGACAAAAAGGAAAGTATTTTACTTTGGAAGAAGATGTTGCTATATTTTAACTTTGTTGTCTTCTTAAGAATCAATTGGATAATGACTTTTTATTATGATTAAGAAATAGGTTGCTTTAAATTAGCCATTTTTACAAGATTTCTATCTTCCTTTCTCTCAAGGCATCTTTAATTGAAATTGCTCATAACCTCCACCTGTTGATAATTCCCAATTTCCTTCAACACCTATCTATTCTAAATCTAAGAAGCTAATTGATTCAAGGGGCAATCCTTTTGAAGAAGCGCCTGAAGTATGAGCGGAAATCCCAATATAAAACCTCCAAGTACTTCGGATCTTATTCAATCGTCTTTTGACCATGAGATCCCCCATGAAAGACTTAAAGAAGTTTATGCAGAGGAGTCTAAGCCCGATAAAGAGGTCAAATATGAACCTATTACACCAAGTCTCCCTCACAAAAACATCGTTACTCCTTCCTCCCAGATGCCTACACCGTATTCTAAAGTTGGTATACCTTCTGCATCTATCAAGGAGCCCAAGACTTCCTCTCTTGAGCCATCTAATCAAACCCCAACTATTGAGAAATTGAAATAATAAAATTCTCAGCTACTTCAATAATTGGCAGAATGAGAAACTATGGATAAGAATTTTCATCATGACAATGTTGTCCTACAAGAAAAAGTAAAATCTCTTCAACAATTGGTTGATCAAATGACCACCACCAATCACAGTCTCAGGATGCAATTGAAATATCGCAAAAGGCCTAAGACAAAGTCCCCAAGGCATGAGGGAGAAGCTTCTAAAGATAATCCACCTCCTCCTTCATGAGCATAGCTATGTCGGGTACTCCATTTTTGTTTGCAGAGGGACCTACAAATCTTTAGGCATGGGAGAAATGTTGGTTTGGTGTTTTGACTATTTTTCCAATGTCCAAATCCTTTTTGCATACGACAATTATACATTATATGCTCTTATTTAGCCATTTTTAAAGGTATTATCAATATTTATGCATCAACTCACCATGTAATAGCAAGAGGTATGGGTAATCATCATTTTGCAATGGTTTTATGTTAATTCATCTTCAATTGAATGGTTTCAATGATCTAATGTTTCTTGTTTGCTTCTAATGGGTCAAAATTGTTATATGGTTGTCCATCCAGTCCTCCGTCCAGACCTACATCCAAACTTTCATCCAACACTGTTCCTAGAATTTAACTTCGAGTTCAATTTTTAGGATGATGAAGCTAAATCAGAAAAATCTAGCACATGGGTTTTGTGCCCAATATGCCCAATTAGGACTCGGATAAGCTATTTCCTGAAATTGTGGATGGATTGAAAGAAGTTTTTGGTCCTTGATTCGGCATCCAGTACTCCATCTAGCACTCCATCTAGCACTCAGAGCGCAAAGGAGTTGGAGGTTATCACATCGGCGGGCTTTGATGGACAAATCTGGAACATGGGTTTTGTGGCCACTCATGCTCTCCATCTATGGAGCTTGACGCATCTAGACTTGGGTGGTTGCAATGGATGCTAAGTAGAGCACACGAGGCTGCTAAGAAAAGATGCTTTATGTTAAACGAATTTAATGAATTATTCTTTTTAGAGAGTGTCGACCCTTTCAGTGGTCGACCTCTCAAGATATGTAATAATCTATAAATATCGATGCCTATGATGCCTATGCCACGAATAAGGACACAATTTTTATACACATCCATTTTATCAGTTCACTCTGTAAAAACTCTATTTTGGTATGAATATGAAACTTTTGTTGAGTTGGTGACTGCATAGTGCATTGGAGTAGTGCCATGACCTTTTGTGGGGGCCACCAGTGGTCTGGTTAGTTTTTTATATCAGTAAATATATTTGCATCTTTATAATTTCCTTTCACATCTCTTCAATTATGAAATTGCTTGTTTAAATTCTATTCACTGTGTATATCTTTTT
>SNQJ01S0000801.1:371734-396210 GCA_010110895.2 Picea sitchensis | reverse complement strand
TGCAATCGGTCCTGCAAAATCGCTTGTCTGATCTTGACACCTTTCCACATTTTATCTGTTGTTGCTCATAAAATTATTTGTAGCAATCCAATATTATTTTTGGATCAATCATCTTGAATGTATTTGGATAATAAAATCAAGCCATGATCAGATATGTATCAAATATTTGATAATAAAAACCTGTGAAACAAAAAGAAACCTAAATTAATAACCTAAAAATTGTGAATAAAACAAAATCTAGAACAATAAAATAAAAAATGAATTTAAACTAACTATTAGTTCTAAACAAACATTGTTTATAATTTCCTTTCAAATATGATCTTAAAATTCTAGAAGCTTCAAGTTAATGGAGGAGAGAAAAATATTAATTTTGGTTTTTTACAAAATCAAACAAATCATAGATAATTCTTTTTTTTAATTATTATTTTTATTTTGAATTTTCTTTGCAAGGGATTATAGATAGAATTTTAATTATCTATGATTTGTTTATCAATGCTATAACCTGACAATAGAATTTTCTTTGCAAGGGATTATAAACAGAAATAATGTCTTAATCAAAGAGTCATGATGTTTATAAAATAACTTCAATACCATTGACATAGCCACTACTGCTAGCAGACGTCCATAGCCTCGACAAGGATGTCATTTAATCCACTCAAATTCTTTAATCCCATCCAATAGTTGTATCCACATGATGTATACTTCCATAAAAGTTAATTTAAAAACATATACCTACTACTTCTTGACCCGACATTGTTTCGTTTCTAGCAGGTCTGTTCAGTACCCCGACGAAGTTGTCTTGGTATCATGTGTGCATTTACCCACTGCCAACGAGCCTGTTCAGTACCCCGATGGGTTTAAACTCACTTCCCACACTTAAGTTCTTCCAACCCTCTTATGCCACTTTTAAATAATAATACAATCATAGATTTCTTGATGACAAAGAGAGAAGGGTGATACTGGAGGTTAATTGCAATACAGGTGAATAGTTGATCATGTTATTTATTTGCTTTCAAAACTGGAAGTTTTATCATGGTTTAGAGATTTTATATTTCATTTAAGAAATCATGTAGAGAATGGGGAAGCACTTAAAAGTGATGCCTTAAGAATATGGACAACGTAAAAAGTTTAAAGATCATCGTAATTCTCAAAGATTTAAACCATATCTCTGGTGTAATACTCTGGCAAAGACAATTTGAGGACAAAATAAAAGTGACAATTGACTTAAAAATCAATTGTCTGAGATATATCTTAATATCGAGACCTTTTGAATTATTTCAAATTGCTTGAAAAACACAAGTCTTAAAATGAATGTTTCCTTTGACAATCACTCCTTGATTAGAAAAATATTGATTCAAAAAGACAAACAAGAAGAAAACTCATTCAAAGCAATCAAAGAAAACAAAAAAAAACACACGGCAAACCAAATCAAATTTTATTAATGGGATTCAAAATCAAAAGTACACAAAATCAAAACAGCAAAAGAAAATTGTTCAGGAAACGATTTTGGCCAAAGACAAACTTGAGCTTTTGGATCCACTAGCATCTCACTATAAAATAAAGGAAGAACTAAATCATATAAAATATCATGTGCGAGAAAGTTCTTTTCTTGATATAGTGATGCATGAGATGCTACTTTTACCAACCATTATTATTAAAAATAAAAGAGACCAAAAGAAAATAGAAAAATACTTATGAAGATGAGTGCATTCGTACTCCTGGCACCTTGTAGAATTCCTGCAGAAACCCCAATAGATCTAGAATTCTAGTTAAATTGAACACATGCAATTTGTTGATATTCAAGAGATGAGAGAAAGTTTTTTCTTCATAAATCAGAGAATTATATTAATCAAAAATGAATATACATGAGCAACCATTCTCAAAAAGAAGAGAGGAGGTGAATATATAGAATTTCCAACATATAAATTCTAGTAAAAAAAAAAGCTAGAAATAGCTAAAATAGGTGTCATAAGCTAAGGGAGACCACATAGTTCGACCTAGACCACTAAAGATACATGTCACACACTCATTAATGTCCACAAGAGTTAAGTGATGAGCATTAGCTCACTTAATCTCACTTAACTGACAAGAGAAGCAGTTCCAACTCACTTAACTGACCCGAAATAGTAGTTACTAATAATAGTAACAACAAAAATCAATAATTAAGGAATAAATATCTCACTCAAAGAGGAGGTGCACATTCCCCAATAATAGATGATTTTTTCATGGGGGAGTTGGAATAAATCAAGGATAAATCAAGAATAAATCAAAAAAATCAAGAACCAGGAGTTGAGTCTTGATCTAAAATTAACACTTTTCCTTAAAATCTAGGGATGAGGCACCCTTCTTCTCTATGTGGCCAAATTAGGTTAAATAGAGTGTAAATGAATGTATTAACCAAGATCTAGGAGTCTAATCTAGGTATAAACTAATGTAAGTTAGGATTATGCTCCAACACCCCCCCTTAAGCCTAACTGTAATGACAACAAATTTGAGTCCCAACAACTTGGCCAATTTAGGTACTCATTACATAAAAGAATTCCTCATGAAAAGAGGAAAGAGGTAAAACCTCATGGGAAATTATCCCCCCCCCCCAAAAAAAAGAGGAAAAAAAAATGTTGAGTGGCCAAAAGTGACCTACTTAGTTGTCTCCACCACTCCAAGCATAGCTCTCAGTTATGAAAATTTCTTTTCAATGAAGGACTTGGTGAAGATGTCTACAACCTCAGAGTGTGACTTTGGATATGAACCAAGTGACATATAGCAATGTATGGGCAGCAAAGGTTCTATGGAAACCAGGTCTTGAGGAGCCCCAAACAACTGTGATCTAGTCCTTCTTGTATCCATAGGATCACCGACTAGTTCACCTACATCTTGCAGGGTTTTCTCTACCCAAGTTGGAAACTGAGTTGGAGCAGCCATGACCTACTCCTCATCCTCTGTATTAGACCTGAAAGGCTGATCTGATGGTTGTTCTGAAGTGCTCAAAGAATTTTCTGACTCCTCCTCATCAGTGACAACAAGCGGTTCCTCGGTAGGGTGTTCTGAAAAATCATGTAGTGATTCTTCTTCAAACTTCACACTTCGAGCTAGAATGAACTTTTCAGTGTGAGAGTCTAGCAATATATATCCTTTGACACCTTTAGGATATCCAAAAAAAATGTATTCAACACTTTGAGGCTCCAAAGACTTCCTCTTATCTGTCGGAATGTGAGTCCATGCTCGTGAACCAAAAATATAAAAGTGCAACACTTTTGGTTTCTTACCGGTCCAACATTCAAAAGGAGTGGTGTCTTTGAGTGATTTGTGAGGAACTCAATTCTGAATGTATGCTGCACAATTAATAGTTTCATCCCATATCTTGGGAGCTAATGATCTCGACTAGAGCATACAATTGGCCATCTCTTTTAAGGACCGTTTTTTTCTCTCTGCAACACCGTTCTGTTGTGGTGTATATGGCACTGTGTGTTGTAGTTGTATACCTGCATCAATACAAAGTTGTTGCACATATTTGTTGACATACTCCCCCCCATTATCAGTACAGAGTGTCTGAATCTTACACCCAAACTCATTCTCAGCAAGTGCTTTAAATTCTATAAGGCATTCAAATACTTCCGATTTTAATTTCAAAAAAAATACCCAAGTAAAGCGAGAGAAATCATCTATGAAGGTGAGTAAATATCGATCCTTGTTGATGCCTTCCCTTTTTCAAACTTTTTCTCTGGATTCTTGCCAAGAATGCATCCTTGACATACACCGCTTGTAAATTTAATAGCTGGCAATCCTTCTACCATGTTTTCCTTGCTGAGTTGATGCAAGTACTTATAGTTTAGATGGCCAAATATTTGATGCAGGAGCATCACTGACATCAAGCGAGCCAGCGCGGGAGAAAGAGACAGCTGGACAAGTGCCAGTGCAAATTTTGAAAACACTTTGAAATTGTTGCACAATCTCAAATGTAGTCATTAAGATGAAGAACACTAGTATGATGTAAATGGACCTTGAGCCTTTAGCTCTCGTCCTTAGTAGGTAGAAGGCATTTAAAGTAGTTAATGGCAGTCGATAGAATTTAATTCTAGATTAGACAGTTTGAGAGCACAAGAGGGAAACGGGATATAGGCACCCTCATTGTGCATTTGTAACATTATTGAAATCAAGGAAGAGAAAGAGCATGCAGAGAGCTGTGTAAGAACATCCATGTACAGATATTTGGATTAATAGAAGGAGGTTGATTCAAATTCATGGTCTGTTTTGTTCTCTGTGTATGGATGTTGAATGATATGCTCATGAATGTTTTCTTCCTGTCATACATTTGCTTTATATGTTGTGTATATGATTTCATGGTTGAGTGTGAAGTCTGAAAGGAAGAAGGAAGGAGTTTCAATTGTTTCTCTATTTGAGCCAGAGAATTCCTACAAGGAGTGCAGTCGAATCGTCTGCAAGGAGTGCGTTGACAGAGGGTTCAGATAAGGTATCTTTTGTTCTCATTCACCCAGAAGTACAGGTAGGCACAGGAGCCGTGCAAGGAGTGCGCAGGCCAAGTTAAACCTCAGAGTTGTGAATCTGAGCAGAGTATTGAGAGACTGTTGTTGCAGGAGTGCGCAGAGTCGAAGGAATTCAACACTTAGACGTGTTTGAAGGTTGCCGCAAGGAGTGCGCGCAAAATTCTTTTCCAAGACTCGGAGTTACAAGAAAGCTCAGGAAGGATAAGGCCTTTGGAGTCATTGAAGGACAACGCAGGGAATTTGTACCTTGAAGGTTTGCTAGAAGCGTCGTAAGTTCACGCCGCAAGTGGACGAGTTCTATGGAAGAACATTTAGTCATTTCACAGATTTCTCAGAGAAGGAACGGACGGTCAGTATTCTCTGAGGAGGATTCGCAACAATTCTGTGGGCCTTTAGATCTAACAGAGGCATAGGGGAGATACGACAGATATTCCTGAAGGGTTCAAATATCAGAAGGGCAGGACCGTTGATCCGAGCCACAAGGGTCGTCGGATTTACGCATAAATTCGCACATCAGAGTTTTGTCGGTTGAAATCCATAAATATTGCATCAGGAATCGTGAAATCACGAAACGCGATATCCCGACAACCAAAGGAATAGTACGGGGCCACAGGAGTTAGTGGAGTGGACAGGTGGCATGAGTTTCAGAATTTCACGGGGTGAAGTGTCGAAAACATTGCATCAGGATTCGTGATATCGCAAACTCCGAAATGCCGATGGAGTGAAGGCGTTGAAAGGTCAACCCACGCGTGCTTCGGAGTTTCGGTGTATCGGGGTTCGAGAGTCAGTAAAGAAGGTTTCTTGACATCGTGATTGGCGAAATCACGATAGAAGAAATCCCGATAGGAGAAGGGAAAGGTCAGCATTGACTATTGTCGGGTTTCATGGGTTCAAGAGACCGACGCTCGACCTTTGGATTTGCAAAGTCGCGAAGTCCGATCTCCCGATTGTAAATAAGGGGGAATCCTATGAAGATTTTCTGTGGGTGTAGATTTCCTGATAGGGAAATAGAAGAGCCTTAGAGTTCTTCGGGCTAGTAGAGAAGAGAAGATCATGTGCGTGGACGTGCTTGCGAGTGCGACTGTGTCAATTTGGTATCAGAGCACAAAAAGGTTCTTTTCTTTCTGTAGCAGAGAAAGAGAATTCACCATGCCACCAAGGAGAAGGGACATGCAATCACCTGAGCCAAAGGAGAGGGAAATTCCATGAAGAAGAGGCAGGCAGATGACAGATCCAGTTATGGAGAGACAAATGCGTGATCTACGGGCTAGACTTGAAGACATGGAGACAGTGCAAAGACACACAGTCAGCGCTGGGGATTTTAGTGATTCCGACAGTGAAGTTGAGGCTGAACGTGAAGAAGAAGTTGCAGCTGAAGATGCATCAAATGAACATTTGATCAGAGCTATTGCCAGGATGGGTGCAAGAGAAAAAATGGGCATTCCAGTTTACGAGGGAAATCTGGATGCAGAGGAGATTCTAGGTTGGATTAGAGCTCTAGACACATACTTATACTATGAATATGTCGAAGAAGACAAAAAGGTCAAGCATGTTGTCACATGCTTGAAAGGACATGCAACATTGTGGTGGGATGAACTACAAGCTGACAGACGTTGCAAGGGCATGCAGAAGATCAAGAGCTGGGATCGAATGATCGCAAAGCTGAAGGCGAAATTCATCCCCAGGGACTATCAAATTACTCTGTTCAGGAGGATGCATAAACTGAGACAGAAGCTGATGACAGTGAAGGAATACACTGAGGAATTCTATAAACTAAACATCAGGGCAGGTCATCGGGAGAGTAATGATGAAAAAGTTTCCAGATATATGAATGGCCTGAGATATGATATCCAAGATGAGATGAGCATGGTAACCATCCGAACGGTGGAAGATGCTTATCAGATGGCTCTGAAAGCAGAAGAGAAGATGAGCTGAAAGCAGAGTCAGAGGGGCCAAGGCAGAAGTCAGCCCAGAGGCAAATCGGTTGCCCAGGATAAATACCAGAAGCCTAGAGAGGAATGGAAGAAACCTCAGACTCGAACTGAGAGAGGTGGAACCTCACAGCGAGGGCCATATGTTGAACAGAGAGGGAAACATATTGAGCAGAGAGGAGATTATACTGATAACAACACGTTTCCTCATACTAGAGGTAGAGGTAGAGGAAGAGGTGGAGTAATTACATGCTTCACATGTGGAAAGAATGGACACAAGTCTTATGAGTGTCCAAATAAAAAGAAGGACATTGGAGAAGCTCACATCACCGAGGCACAGAGGCAAGATGTTGAAGCAGAAGACGTTGAAGGCGGAAGATCGCTGATGATGCGAAAAGTCCTTTTGACACCCGATAAAGAGGTGGAAAGTTCAGTCCAAAGGACCAGACTTTTTAGGACTGCTTGCAAAACCAAGGACAGGGTATGCAAGGTCATCGTAGACAGTGGTAGCACGGATAATATTGTATCTACAGAGATGGTAGAGAAGATGGAGTTGGAGACGACTGATCATCCAAGCCCATACAGAGTTTTGTGGCTACAGAAAGGACACCAGGTAACTGTCACTAAACAATTCTTGGTTGAGTTCAAGATAGGAGGATACAATGATAAGATATTTTGTGATGTCATTCCTATGGATGTTTGTCATCTATTGCTCGGTAGACCATGGCAATATGATAGGAATGTGATTCATGATGGGAGAATGAACACATACACCCTAGAGAAGAATGGGAGGACACAAATGTTGCTTCCAATCGAGGATAAAGAGGTGAAGCCGGAGGTAAGCAACACTGTACTTCTCATGAGTGGGAAGGAACTTCTTACAGAGGTTAAGAAGAAGGAGGATCCACAGTTCATAGTGGTCAGAAAGCCTAGGATTGTTCTGACTAGCACAAGAGTGGACGATTTACCAGAAGAAGTTCAGGAACTGTTGGAAGAGTTTGTTGACATAGTAGTGGACAAATTACCTCGTTCGTTGCCACCAATCAGGAGTGTGAGCCATCATATTGATCTCATACTAGGAGCCGGTTTACAAAACAAAGCCGCATACAGATTGACACCGCAAGAGAATGAAGAGGTTAAAAGGCAAGTCCAGGAGTTGTTGGACAAAGGTTTGGTCAGAGAGAGCTTGAGTCCATGTGTTGTTCCAACAATATTCAGTCCAAAGAAAGACGGAGGCTGGAGGATGTGTACTAACTCGAGGGCGATCAAAAAGATAACCATTAGGTACAGATTTCCATTGCCGAGGATGGATGATCTGATGGATTGCTTGAGTGGAGCAAAATATTTTTCAAAGATTGATTTGAAAAGCGGTTATCGCCAGATCCGCATGAGAGAAGGTGATGAATGGAAGACTGCATTTAAAACAAACGAGGGTTTGTATGAATGGCTTGTCATGTCATTTGGATTAACAAATGTGTCGAGTACCTTCATGAGGCTGATGAACGAAGTCCTGAGGGAGTTCATCGGAAAATTTGTCATTGTGTATTTGGATGACATACTGGTTTACAGTAAGATAGTGGCAGAGCATTTGAAGCATTTGGCTACAGTGATGCAGAAACTACAGCAGGAGAAGTTGTTGATCAATATGAAGAATTCCTCACTCATGAAGACAGAGATCATTTATTTGGGGTTTGTTATTTTGGAAAATGAGTTGAGGATGGATCCAGATAAGGTGGAGGTAATCAAGAATTAGCCATCACCGAAGAACATATTTGAGGTGAGAAGTTTTCATGGATTGGCTAGTTTCTACCGCAAATTCATCAGGAATTTCAGTGGAATTAGCGCAGAAATGATGGATACAGTGAAGAAAAGACATAAATCTTTTCACTGGACAGAAGAGGCTGAAAAGAGTTTTAATCTGTTGAAGAGGAAGATTACGGAACAACCAGTTCTGGTGTTGCCGGATTTCCAAAGGACATTTGAGGTGAAATGCAATGCAAGTGGATTTGCAATCGAGGCAGTCTTGAGTCAGGAAGACAGGCCGATAGCATATTTCAGCGAGAATATGAATGAGGTGAAAGTAAATTACTCCACTTATGATAAGGAGTTTTATGCTATCATCCAGGCATTAAATAAATGGAGGCATTACTTGATCCCAAAAGAGTTTGTCTTGTACAGTGACAATCATGCACTGCAGTTTGTGACTCAATAGGAAAAGTTGAATCAGAAACATGTTAAATGGGTTGAGTATATGCATAATTTCACTTTTGTGATTAAACATATTTCTCGTACTGCTAACAAAGTGGTTGATGGTTTGAGCAGGAAGTGTTTGTTGTTGCAGGAGTTCAAAGTCAAAACACTGGGTTTTGATGATCTCAGGGACATGTACGCTGATGATCCAGATTTTAAGGAGGCGTATGAAGCAGCTGAGAATCCAATTCTCAGGGATAGAAACCAATGGATGGACTACATGATCCAGGAAGGATTGTTGTTCAGGGGAAATCAACTGTGTATTCTGAAATGCTCCATGAGGGAGAATATGCTGAAGGAGAAACACAGTGGAGGATTGGCAGGGCACTTTGGTCACGACAAGACGTTTGCAAAGTTGAATGAATCATATTTTTGGTCGGGAATGTGAGAAGACGTCAAGAGATTCGTAGACAGATGCAGAATTTTCCAGCATTCAAAGGTAAGGAAGCAGAATGCAGGGTTTTATCAACCATTGCCCGTACCAGAAAGACCGTGGGATGCAGTTAGCATGGATTTCATATTGGGGTTGCCAAGAACAAAAAGAGGTGTTGATTCAATCTTTGTGGTGGTGGATAGATTTTCCAAGATGGCACACTTCATTCCATGTCAAAAAACCAGTGATGCAACTCACATTGCGAACCTATTTTTCAAAGAGGTCATTCGACTTCATGGATTGCCGAGAAGCATAGTTTCGGATCGAGACACGAAGTTCATAGGGCATTTTTGGAGGACCTTATGGAAAAATCTAGGAACTAACTTGTCATTTAGTTCAGCTTATCATCCTCAGATGGATGGACAAACAGAGGTAGTGAACAGAAGTCTGGGAGACTTGCTGAGAAGCTTAGTGATAGAGCATCACAGCCAGTGGGACAACATATTACCACAAGAAGAGTTTGCTTATAATGACTCAGTTAACAGGAGCACAGGGCAGAGTCCATTCCAGGTTGTCTATGGCATGCAGTCGAGAGGAATTTCTGAATTGAGGGATTCAGAACAGACTGCGACTAGGAGCGCTAGTGCAGAAGATTTTGCAGAGGCGATGAAATAACTTCACAGCCAGGTGAAGCAGCGATTGCTAGAATCAAGCCAGGAGTATAAGCGCGGAGTGGATCAACACAAGAGAAAAATTTAGTTCGAGGTTGGTGATCTGGTTCTGGCACATTTGAGGAGAGAAAGGTTCCCGAGAGGAACATATAATAAGTTGAAAATGAATAAAATCAGGCCATGTAGGGTCTTGAAGAAATTTGGGGCGAATGCCTATGAGATTGAATTACCCGATGGGGTCGTAATTTCTCCAATATTCAATATCTCATATTTGTACCCATATAGAGCTGAGGAAACAGGGACTGGAGATGAGCAGCCAGTGGTTCAGTGGACGAAGAAAATTCCAGTTGCAGAGAAACTACAGATGGAGTGCATACTGGACAGGAGAGTAAGCAAGAGGACTAGGAGAAAGTAATACTTTGAGTATCTGGTCAAGTGGAAAAACCATCCAATTGAAGATGCCAACTGGGAGAGTGAAGCAGAGATACAGAAGCATGGATAGACCATGCGTGAGCTCATGGATAGGATCCCATGAAAATATTCAAGCGAGGGAGTATGATGCAGGAGCATCACCGACATCAAGCGAGCCAGCGCGGGAGCAAGAGACAGTTGGACAAGTGCCAGCGCAAATTTTGAAAACACTTTGAAATTGTTGCGCAATCTCAAATGTAGTCATTAAGATGAAACGGACCTTGAGACTTTAGCTCTCGTCCTTAGTAGGTAGAAGGCATTTAAAGTAGTGAATGCCGGTAGATAGAATTTAATTCTAGATTAGACAGTTTGAGAGCGCAAGAGGGAAACGGGATATAGACACCCTCATTATGCATTTGTAACATTATTGAAATCAAGGAAGAGCAAGAGCATGCAGAGAGTTGTGTAAGAACATCCATGTACATATATTTGGATTAATAGAAGGAGGTTGATTCAAATTCATGGTTTGTGTTGTTCTTTGTGTATGGATGATGAATGATATGCTCATGAATGTTTGCTTCCTGTCATACATTTGTTTTATATGTTGTGTATATGATTTCATGGTTGAGTGTGAAGTCTGAAAGGAAGAAGGAAGGAGTTTCAATTGTTTCTCTATTTGAGCCAGAGAATTCCTGCAAGGAGTGTAGTCGAATCGTCCGCAAGGAGTGCATTGACAGAGGGTTCAAATAGGGTAGCTTTTGTTCTCATTCACCCAGAAGTGCGGGTAGTCACAGGATCCGTGCAAGGAGTGTGCAGGCCAAGTTAAACCTCAGATTTGTGAATTTGAGCAGAGTATTGAGAGACTGCTGCTGCAGGAGTGTGCAGGGTCGAAGGAATTCAACACTTAGACATGTTTGAAGGTTTCCACAAGGAGTGCGTGCAAAAGTCTTTCCAAGACTCAGAGTTACAAGAAATCTCAGGAAGGATAAGGCCTTTGGAGTCGTTGAAGGACAATGCAGGGAAGTTGTGCCTTGAAGGTTTGCTAGAAGCGTCGTAAGTTCGCGCCGCAAGTGGACGAGTTTTGTGGAAGAACATTTAGTCATTTCGTAGATTTCTCAGAGAAGGAACGGATGGTTGGTATTCTCCGAGGAGGATTCGGGACAATTCCATGGGCCGTTATATCTAACAGAGGTGTAAGGGAGATACGACAGATATTCCTGAAGGGTTCAAAGCTCAGAAGGACAGGACCGTTGATCCGAGCCACAAGGGTCGTCGGATTTATGCATAAATTTTCACATCGGAGTTTCATGGGTTGAAATCTGTAAATATTTCATCAGGAATCATGAAATCGTGAAATGCGATATCCCGACAGCCAAAGGAATATTGCGGGGCCACAGGAGTTAGTGGAGTGGATAGGTGGCACGAGTTTCAGAATTTCGCGGGGTGAAGTGCCGAAAACATCGCATTAGGATTCGCGATACTGCGAACTTCGAAATGTCGATGGAGTGAAGGCATTGAAAGGTCAACCCGTGTGTGCGTCAGAGTTTCAGCGTATCAGGGTTCAGGAGTCGGTAAAGCAGGTTGCTTGACATCGCGAGTGGAGAAATTGCGATAGAAGAAATCTCGATAGGAGAAGGGAAAGGTCAGCGTTGACTATTGTCGGGTTTCCAAGAGACCGACACTCAACCTTTGGATTCGCAAAGTCTGATCTCCAAATTGTAAAGAATGGGGAATCCTACGAATATTTTCTGTGGGTGCATATTTCCCGATAGGGAAATAGAAGAGCCTTAGAGTTCTTCGGGCCAGTAGAGAAGAGAAGATATTGTGACCGGACGTGCTTGCAAGCGTGACTGCGTCAATATTTCATGCCATAACCTGTTGATATCATTAGATTGTGATAGAAATAAAGTGATAATAGATTTAGGAACAAAGTGTGAGAATAAATACAAACGATAACCGTGATCTGTAATTCCATGTGCAAGCTGGGAGCCTGTGGAAATGTCGGTAATCACTGCGGAGTCCAGAGTGAACTCCACCTTCCTTCCAAAGCCGGAATGAGTGATCTGATATATCAAGAGAATATTTGTGGAAATCCAAGGTACATGAAGCACATTTGTGAAGCATCCCCCTTCAAGATCAACAATTCCTTCTCCGCACACCTTTGCGGGTGTGGCATCTCCCAAGTAAATTGGGGATCTGGTGCTTTCTTCGATGGAGGAAAATTCATATTTTGATGCAGCCATATGGTTCGATGCACTTGAATCAAGGATCCAATCTAATGGAGTGGATGTGATAGCCATTAAATCATGACCACCTCGTGCTCTCCCTCCTGTTCTGTTATCATCTTTCTTCTTTGCATTTTCAGGCACCGTGAGATTATGTTGCTGCAATTGCTTAGCCATCTCATCGATAGTCTTCCTCATGAAATTTTTTTCGGAATGAAAACCTTTGGAATAGTAGATACAAAGTGTTATTTCCTTCTTCTTATTCTTACCCTTAGGATCAGAAGATTTCTCTGAAGATTGTGTGAATCTCTCCTTCTTCAATTCAGGAAATTTACCCTTTCCTTTTTCCTTGTCTTTTCCACTTCTCTTTGGAGCATCAGTAGCCGCAAGTGCTTGGTTATTGGAACACTTGATGGCACCCATTTGGAATAAATTAGATTTCTCTTGAGTCAATGCTGCAATGAAATCAT
This sequence comes from Picea sitchensis, assembly GCA_010110895.2. NCBI lineage: Eukaryota > Viridiplantae > Streptophyta > Pinopsida > Pinales > Pinaceae > Picea > Picea sitchensis. The sequence continues at coordinate 383,374 of SNQJ01S0000801.1, read as the reverse complement.
TCAATGGAGGCATTTTCCATTTTTCCTGAGTCAATTTAGATGCTTGAAAAGACGACACAAATACAGAATATTCAGGGCCTAGTTTCGAGAGAATTGAAAGGATGAGTTGTTCTTCCCCTTTCATGAATCCACGTGCATTAAGTTCAAAGAGGAGGGATTTGAACTTGGTGAAGAATTCTTGCAGGTTGCTGAAATGAATTGGACTTAGGGATATGAGTTCATTCTCCAGTTGATGCACTCTCATTGCATCTTTCTTGTCGAATAGTCCTTCCAATGTGGTCTAGACCACATTGGGAGTAGTGGCTCCACTGACATGAAAGAGGAGATCTATGGAAATTGATAGGAATATCAGCCCAATTTCTTCATCTAATTTATTGAAATACTTTATCTTCTCTACTGCAGCAGTCGGTTCTTTATCCGTTCCCATTGTTACTCGGTAAAGCCCTTTGCTTCGGAGGAGCAGAGAGATCTCTGTCTTCCATTCGAAGTAATTGAAAGGATTTAGAATGAGTTTTGTGGGCTGAGAGAGATGATCCATTGCTTATTTTTGCGCCTCCTGATGATCTATATCTACAAATAAAACCGTGTACAATCCACTAGATTCAATCTAGCTCTGATACCATGTAGAATTCTTGCAGAACCCCTAATAGATCTAGAATTCGAGTTAAATTGAACACATGCAATTTGCTGATATTCAAGAGATGAGAGAAAAAAAATTCTCCATAAATCAGAGAATTATATTCATCAAAAATGAATATACATGAGCAATCATTCTCAAAAAGAAGAGAGGAGGTGAATATATAGAATTTTCAACATAGAAATTCTAGTCAAAAAAAGCTAGAAATAGCTAAAATAGGTGTCATAAGCTAAGGGAGACCACATAGTTCGACCTAGAACACTAAAGATACATTTCACAGACTCATTAATTTCCACAAGAGTTAAGTGATGCACATTATCTCACTTAAGCTCACTTAACTGACAAGAGAAGCAGTTCCAACTTACTTAACTGACCCAAAATAATAGTTACTAATAATAGTAACATCAAAAATCATTAATTAAGGAATAAATATCTCACTCAAAGAGGAGGTGAAAATTCCCCAATAATAGATGAGTTTTTCATGGGGGAGTTGGAATAAATCAAGAATAAATCAATAAAAATCAAGAAAATCAAGAACCGAGAGTTGAGTCTTGATCTAAAATGAGCAGTTTTCCCTAAAATCTAGGGATGAGGTGCCCTTCTTCTCTATGTGGCCAAATTAGGTGAAATAGAGTGTAAATGAATGTATTAACCAATATCTAGGAGTCTAATCTAGGTATAAACTAATGTAAGTTAGGATTATGCTCCAACACACCTTGGGTCAGGGTAGAATTGATAGTTCAAATTTACTTATCTCTTTACTTTCCATTTAAAATTTTCATGATGATACTGCGTTTTTGAAAAGAAATATTCAACGAAAAGTAGAGAGAACAAGATTTAAAGTGGACTTCCCTGATAACATTCATATTATGGTTCTCTTGGTGTGCCCGCTTGTGTTCATAACTGCATTATTACAAAAGGAAATATTGAGAAATAAAACTAAAGAAAACCTACTCCTAAACCTACTCTAACTACTAAACAAATAAAAAATACTAAGTGAAGTCAAGCTTCCAATGTAGCCATCGGAGTAACTCCAATCCTGCAATGGAAACAAGATCAAGCATTACTGACAAGAATGGTAGTATATCAAAAAATAACAAAAATATATCATACTTACCTTTATCATCATCATTTAAAAACAAAGCAAGCATGAAGTTACCATTCCCTTGAACATTATTTTTGTATGAATCCTCTAGCCATTCTACAATTTTGTCATTATATGGGTCACAAAAATATGAAAAAATGAGATTGTGAAGCTTGTGAGAGTTATGGGCCCCTGACATACCCATCAGCCTAGACCGAAGTGCCCCATCTTCCCGACAATTCTCCAAGTGTTCATCAATTTCTTCCCATGGAGGATCTAAAAATATCATGTAATGCTTACTTCCTAGATATTTAGGTAGAAACAAAGCACAACTTTATCTTTATTATGAAAAAAATTTAGATATGAATCTTCAAGCCATTCTAAGATCCTGTCATAAAAATTAGGATGCAAACTATGACTTTGATGAAATTGATATATCAAAGGGGAACACACCATAAGAGGATTCATGACACAGTTAGATTATTGGTTTGAATGCTTCCTTTGATGAGATTGATCGTTTAAAAATGTGAAGCATAAACATTAAAATTCGAACTAATCAAAGAACGAATATGCAATGTAGAATATTCGATCTCCATAAGGATGAGTGCATTTTCTTTTTCAAAAATAAATCGTGTAAAATCATCTTGCAACGTGTCCTTTTTCCATTCGAGTGACGAAAGTGAAAGAGCATCAAATCCAACTTCATAAATGTTATGTTTGGAATTAATTTCACCAAATTTTGGCATATCGAAAAGATTTGATTGTGATAGCAAAGAGTAAGATACTGTGGGTAAAGTATCAAGTCCACCAGATTCTAAGAAGAGATCAGGATATAAAGAGTAAAAGGAATCAGAAATGAACACATGAAAAGAATCTCTTGAGCTATGATATTTAACAATGGTATTCTCAAAACATTCTTCTTCACTTTCCTTAAAACTTTCACTCTGTATTGGTGATAAATTCTTCAACATAATATGATCATCTAAATTTGTCTCCTCTATGATATATAATTCAAAACTTTCATGACAAACATCTAATCTTTCCTGTGGATAAGGTATGATTTGTGGATGAAGGTTTAAGTTTTCTTCTTCAAATTGCAGATTTACATCTCTAATCAGTTTCATAGGAATGTTAGAATACTTAAGATCATTTTCATCACCTAAGTGTTCTTGAATAACTGAATTTAAATACTGATTAGAGAAAGAGTTAGAAGAATATGGGCATTCACCTTCACCCAATATCAAATCTTCTTTCATGATGGTCGACGACTAAATATGCAATAATTCAGAGGAAAAACTAGTTTGATTGTCACTAAGAACATTTTCAATAGATTCTACCTCCCTTGCTTGTTGAAAAATTTCGGATGGATTCCTCTCATCTTGTAAACAAAATTCTTCTCGCAATTGAGTGATAGTATTTGTAACTGATTCATCATTTGCGATTGAATATGACTCAATGAAAGGAATGCAAGCATCATAGAGGAGATTTAGTACAAATGACATGTCATCAAGATTAAATTTATAGAGAACATGATGGATTCTTGTTGAAAAGCCTTCTAGAGATCAATTGTCATTGATTAGAAAAGTCTAAAATTCTTCACATAATTGATTGTAATCATAGATTTCAAAATCATCTAAAAATTCCTCTACAAATTGAAACCAATAAAAAATGTGATACGTTCGAAAAGAATCAAACCAATGTTTAATCTGACCCCTAAAAGTAAAAGCAAACAATCTGCATAAAACCTTTAAATCAAAAATATCATGCTTGATACATTTACACCAAAACTTGTTAATATGGTATTTAGTAGATACATCCCCCCTACCATCAATGGTGAGTTTGGACAAGGGAGAGACTGTCCCGTTGGGAACATTAGGTAATGAAAAGTGGAAAGCATGTTCCAACACAATGATTTGGGGAGCCATGGGAAATTAATTAAATTCGAAAAAAAGACTCCTATAAGGCTAGCTTGTCCGTCTGGACTGCCTTCTAGTGCATTTCAAGATGACACAGAAGAAAATTGTATAATTCTGGAATTACGACAGGCTGAGGGGTAAAAATTTTAATCATTAAATTTACTCGGCCCTCCTTCTAGCACCATTTGTTGACGGGCAAAAATGGTCGTCCATCAATTGGAAGAATAGATCCAGTCCGGGGTTGTCTAAATAACCCAAGCCATTTGGTGTAACCTATTCTGACAGGTTTAATGGCTCCGTTAGCCAACTAGGGTCCTAAATATAGAAAAATAAAATAAACTAACTAAATAAAAGATTCTAACAATTGACACAATAATTGCAAATATTTATCTAAGAATGTGAATATACAAGTGATTATGAATAGTTTATATACAGTTTACAAGCTTTGCATGAAATCTTGTGAAAATGATTGTTTGATAAAGTTTAAGAATCAAATATGAACAACACTTTTTTTTGGCTTTTTTTTTAAAGATATTAAACGAATAAATACTAAATGAATACGATTGAAACAGTGACACAAAAACAGTCAAAGTTAATTAATGTAATCATTGTTTCATTCATAAACAACTTAACTAAATAACACACAGAATAACATGTAGTTGATCAACAAAACTGGTATTATCTTTTTGTGTTGTATGAGCTCCTGCATGTACTGTTGTTAAGGGAAACCTATAACAAAACAATACTAGCACTTCCATAATACATTCAAAGAAGTATTTGATATTGGAGTAAATTAATAACAATAGGAAGACAACTAGTCCCCGAGGTGTAGGACAGTCGGTGATGGAGTGTGTTGTTAAGCCACTCCGTGATGTTAAAGTCACCGGTTCGAAACCTGCGGGGACAAAAAATCCAACCATGTTAAGGGTTGGTGTGGCTTAGGCCGGGTGCGATCCTCGGGTGATTTTGACGGCTTAGATGCCCCTAAGTCGCGGTTTCTCAAGCCACAGGTTAATCGCGTAGACAACAGGTCCCGCACAAATTAACAAACAAACAAAAAAACAATAGGAAGACAACTAATTAAAAATCATGTGATCTTAAGATAATCAATATTTAAGAATGAAAGAAAAGTCAATTCTAAGTATTGATATTATCCATCATTTAACATTAGAAATAAATTTCACAATAATCAAATGATCGATTGATCACACATAAAAAAATGGAATAAGAAATTATGGACAACATATAACATTTAACAGTATGAAAACACCATATGATGACAGGGTAAAGCTAAAATCAACCATAATAACATTCTCATAATACAACAGTAATGAAAGAACGAAATGGAATAAGCATCACATAGGTCTAAATCCAAAGATTAATTGTTTTCCCATATTCTTTCTCAAAATCACATGCCCATATTGTAGTCCTCGAAGAATTGTTTAAGATAATAAACTCTTAAAGATTGAAAAAAAAAAAAAATACATAAATGATAACAATTAACAATGTATTGATAAAATAGACTAAAGCTAATTTAAATCAATGCATAATCAATTATTCAAAGAATATGAAGATATTATAATGAAAATAAAACCATTTTACTCACAGGACAAAAGCCATTAAGCAACCTGAAATTCCATATTCTTCTTTGAAAATACTCGTCCATTCTCCCAATGATTCCAACCATTCGTTACTCCATTTGAAAAGAATAAAAGTTTACAAAATAAATAATATACAAAAGAGAAAGGATAAAAATCCTCCTCTCCAAGTCTTGGATCTCTATGGCTCTGAACTTTCTCATATATTTATACAATGAATGAATAGTGTGGGCGTCACTATTAATTTTCGCCACCTGAAATTTTCCTCATCAAGAGACATCAATATCTCCCAAATCGTGCATTTGGTTGGGAAAATTTCGACGCGAAAGGTAAACGGGTCCATTTGGATTCGGGGTTTTCAACAGTTTCTTCAAATTCCTCACGGTTTGGCTGTAATCAATCCTACAAAATTGCATGTCTGATCTTGACGCCTTTCCAAATTTTATCTGTTGTTGCTCATAAAATTATTTGTAGCAATCCAATATTATTTTTGGATCAATCATCTTGAATGTATTTGGATAATAAAATCAATCCATGATCAGATCCGTATCAAATATTTGATAATAGAAACCTGTGAAACAAAAAGAAACCTAAATTAATAACCTAAAAATTGTGAATAAAACAAAATCTAGAACAATAAAATGAAAAATAAATTTAAAATAACTATAAGTTCTAAACAAACATTGTTTATAATTTCCTTTCAAATATGATCTTAAAATTCTAGAAGCTTCAAGTTAATGGATAAGAGAAAAATATTAATTTTGGGTTTTTACAAAATCAAACAAATCATAGATAAAAAAAAAAATTTAATTATTATTTTTATTTTGAAACGAGATGCAAAATGAAAAAAATAAGAGTTTAAGTAATTAATATCACCAAATGATTTTACGAAAATTAGAAATCAACCAAGATATTATTTGATGAAGTATTGAACCCGTTATTCAAAATAGTCAAACTTGCTAAAAAAGAAAGAAAACGTAATCATAATTTAAACAAAAGTAAACATTTGATAAAAATTAATGTTTTGTTTAAATTGATATTTTTATGCTCGTTTCTAACTTTTGACATATACTCTTTTAATGAATGTCTCATACTATAGTGAATGTCTTAAGTTTGTCTCAAAGCAAGCTAAGGTATGGAACTATTTGAAAAGGTTGATTCTCTAGATCATTATAATTATCAAGATTCGAATGGGGGCCCTTTAAATTTTGTAAGCATTTAGGGGGAGTTGTTGGGGCCCAACACTACTGCATATTTTCCTTGGTTAAGGAAAATCCCATCAGGTATCGGCCATACCTGCAGACCTAAGAAGTAATGCATCATGCCTAGTTCCTTCATCTCAAACTCTACAGCAAGCTCCATCTTACTCTCAGTGATGAGCTTCTCAACTTATATTAGAAATAGGTCATCCACATATGACAGTAATATCATTGGTCCACCATCCACAAACTTGAAGAATAGGTTGGAATATTCTTTACTCTTGGTAAATCCCAAGCTCATCAAGAAGATTTATATTCTACCATACCATGCTCTATATTCTTTCTTAGGTCCATACAAATCCTTCTTCAATATGTAGACATGAGACTCCTTATCATGTGTCTCATGGTTTCTCTGAGTATACTTCTTTTGACTACTCGAGAAAGTATCTCGTCATAATATTTTCATTCTTACTAGGATAATATTCTATCCACAAGTCAAAATTTATATTGTTATCTAAAACATGTTTGATCTAGTAGGTCAATCTTGGAAGTCACCACTCACTTTCATCTAGTCTCAAAGAAAAATCCAAATCTTAGTCTTTCTGACTAGCTTCCTTCTCTTTCAATGAAATAAGGTCATCTTCCCAAGAGATTTCACATCTCCTATAATTATTTGAAGTTATGATCTAATATTCTTAACTCATGGAATATGTCTATCAGTTATGGAAGACGCCTCTTTCTTCCATATGATTCTCTCTGAGATCAGGCTCACTATGAGTCTCCATGATCCCTCTAAATCTTGACTCCCTCTAAGTCTATATAATCTTTGGATTCATCTGCTCCCTCTATGTGTGTTTATTTCTTCTGAAGTCTCTTATAAATGTTCATGGGGAGGCTTCTCCTCCCTTTGAACTCTAGCTTCTTATGAGAGGGTACTTGTTGGGGCCTCCTGCTTCACCATTCTTGGAGCCATATGCTCCTCATGATATGTCTCATCAATTCCATATATCTTAGCATCCTGCAAAGTGACACAAGACTACACCAGTCTCTTCTTGGTTACTGCAATGATTCTAGGTGGGCCCTTCTGTCTCTGTTGACTCTTATTCTTCTTTGATACATGGATGTATATGGTCATGTATACAACTTATTATATGGATAGTATGCTCCATGTCTCAAAGTAGAGACCATATAATATTTTTCCTCTTGCAACCGTCATTATATCTCCCTTTAGGTTTATCATCTGTGACCTTCCCAGAACAAGAACAACAAGGGAGAAACAATAGACAAGAATAATACTCTTTATAATACAAAAAAAATGGAAAGAACAATCGTCATAGTAACTTCTTCAAATCGATCACTTGTGAACTTCCCGGAACAAGAGCCAAAAAAATAAGAACTATAATAATAAGAAATGAGAGAAACACTCTTCTAGTGTTGTGATCAATCATTTGTCCATGGTAACCTAGAAATAAAAAAAGAAGTTTCTCCTAGTGGAGATGTTAATCATATCTAGTAAATAATTACAATAAGAATTTATATCCATAGTGCTCAAATGCTACCAATTATTCATTGTATCTAACAATAATATAACTTTTCAAAGATCGTTATCACAACTATAGTGTTTTATTGTAGTGTAGAATTTATCAAACTTGATATGTGAAAATGTGAACCTTATCAATTTAATCAATAAAACATGGAACCTAGAGTCTTGTCCTCAAGAATAAATGTTGTTTATTTTCTTTCGAGTCTCCTTCACTCAAGATGACAAGTATTCTCTTCAATATGTCCCCTTTACTAAGACAATATGCTTTCTCGACAAAAATCTGAGTTAGGGAATGCATGTAAACTCGAAAATATTAATACTTTGACTTTAATTTGACCAATGATTAGTATGATAGCCATAAATTCAACAGATCAAAATAAAACTAGATGTTACAACACATATTATTCACCTGAGTCTTCTTCTTATACTTTGCTTTGTCCTCATCTTCATCAAGTTCTAGGATTTCTTCTTTTACAAAATCTTCTAGATCATTCTCTTCTAGAATGAGCATTACTCTATACTTCCATGCTCGAAAGTTGCCAAGGCATTCAAGCTTCTCATTAGGCTTTTTATTTGGTGCCATCCCGTGCTTAAACAATACAATAAGGAGATAATATTTTCAAATAAAGGTTTTGATCTTACTAGAGAGCGTTATGCCAATCTGACCAGTTCCAGCTTCAATTCTGCAATTGCGAAGACTAGGGTTTATGAGGAAAACCTAATTTTTCAAATTTCAAATTTTGGATTTTTTCTCTGAGGGATATGTATGCCCTCTCAAGGCGAGTTCCCTAGTGGTCTCACTCTTCCCAACGTACTTCAACAATGTGTATGGCGTCACCTTCTAGGGTTTATGCAGTTGCAGCACCAATTGCAGTTTACAAAACTTCGTCAAACTAATAATATAACCATATGGAGAGGTGCAGTAGGGTTAGGGGATTGTTCATATGCTCTTATCTTCTCTATCAAGTTCTTATGTGCTATGAAAATGCCTTCTTTCAAGCTCATTGTGATACCATTTTGAATTTTCATCTCAAGCAGTTAACTATATTAGTGTTCTTTTACTTTTAACAATTAGCACAATAACTGCATATAAAGGATCATTGAAATAATAACATCCACAACATACACAAGATTTACCCTGGGAAAACCCTCTAGGGGAAAAACCCAAAAAACTTCCTCAATATAGATTAAACAATCAAGAACAATGCCTCTCTCCAAGAGAGAACTAATAAAGAAGAAGATCCTTCTCAAACCCTTGACTAGGGAAGAGTAGTGCACCACATCACCAATATATACTCGATAAATAAACAAATATCCTCCACAACAATACCTCCTATCTACAATAGTGTCTCCCTCTAAGACTTGTGTGCTTCTCTTCTTAGCTACAGATCTAGTGTTGTGTGTGTGTTCAAATGAGGCACTAGCCTCCCTTATAAATAGTAGTTTTTCCAACCTAAAATTAGGTATGGGATGACCTGTCACTTTATCCTTTTATTTTACATTTTACTTGTCAAGGCACAATAGGGCCAAATTTTACAAATGAAAAATATGACTTACTTAACAAATATGATATAACAATATTCTTTAGGGATTTGTCTTGGTCAAATATAACAATAATAGCTTCCGAAGCTACTCAAACTCCAACAACACCATATTGGGAAGAAACTAATCCTAGTAGAACAGGGAAGGACAGACTTCCTTTGAGGAGCTGGTATGTGATGGTAGTGTGTTGGGGTCACATTGAACAAGAATACCAACATTCAAGTTGGCTTCATGATTGCCAAGATGGACCATCTCTGAGACAAAGAGAGATATGGGAATGAGTTTTGAGTCCAAAGTTCAAATCTAGAGATTGCAAAGTTGACAGTCAGTGAAAAATCTTTTGTTGCAAGTGTTATCTCCCAAAATAGCACCGTCATTTTGGTCGGGTTTTATGGTGGATAGCATGGCTATTGATAGTTTCCTCAATTCATTTTTGAGTCTTTTTAGCTGCAAAACTTAGGTTTTGGTTTTTGTCTTAGAAAATAATATGATCCATAAAGTCTTCTTTTCAAAATTTGCATAATTCACTTTCAACAGCTAACGTGTGTCCAAAAGTTGAGTGTTAGTTGTGGAAAGCGACGACTTTCAGTAGCTAAGGAGCACTTTTCATAAGTCTGTGCGTTGTTGAAAGTGGTGAATTTCAAAATGTCCAACAATCAGTTTCGCAGGTCATGCACTGTTGAAAGTGCATGCTTTCCGCAGCTAAGGAGCAGTTCTTAAAAGGTCACGCGCTAAGGAAAGTGAAGACTTTCCGCAACTAACGGGGATTTTCCACAGGGTCATGCGCTGGTGAAAGCGAAGACTTCCAATAACTAAGGATAAGTTCTCACATGGTGGCGCTCTGAGGAAAGTGAAAGCTTTCAACAGCTAAGGAGTAGTTCGTGCAGGATCATGCGCTGCTGAAAGTGGTAAGTTTCTACAGCTGAGGTGCGTTTTCCATGGGCCGTTGGTTGGAGAAAGCAGGAATCACGTGCGCTTATCCACGTTTCAAAATCAACTCAACCTGTGATCAGAAAGATGCGCTGGTGGAAGTGGGTAATCATTTCAACTCAAGTTTCATGTCCCAGTCAAATTACATCTCCGATCCGGCTCAGAAACTCACGTTCTAAAATCATAGCATCAGGGATGGCAAGTTCGAATTTAGTGGTTCAGGTACAGAGGTTGTACTCCTGGGTTGGCAACATCAAATCAAATCTTTGGTTCCATATCAGACATTGTTCACAAAGGACCGTTTAGAGTTTTGAATTGCAAATGGAAAGAATGATACTTAAACTTGCAGGGAACTTTCCAATCCCTTCCCGAGCTCCAAATGAAGATCTGAAAATACCATTGGATATATTAGATTCTCTAGATGTTGATCGACTATTCATACATGAAAAATGGATTTTTTATGACCGAGAAATTCGATTTTGAAAATTTGCCCGCTTTCAACAGCGCAAATCGATATTTTATGACCCGTTAGCTGTTGAAAGTGGCGACTTTCCGCAACTAAGGAGCATTTTTTACAGGCTATGCGTTGTGGAAAGCCTGTAATGGCCAGAATGTTACGATTTTCGCCCAGATCTAGAATTTTTGAATTAAAAGCAGATGAAACCTTTTGGATTAGACAGGTGGTGAATTATTCCATCAAATCCAAAGGCTATTTTGGGAAAGACAAGTCAAAAGAGGAGTTTTTGACTAAGTTTTGGTTAGTTTGATGAAGCAAAATATCAGGACACTTTGCCACATCAACAAATTCGACTTGGTCTCTAATGGAGAGTCATCATTTCGCCTTGGGAGGTTGTTCTACACTACACCAACAATCAACAGAGAGAAATCTGGGATTGTCCTCATTTTGGGGAAGCATCCCACTTCTTTTGCAACTGAATTTTGAGTTACTATTTTTAGTATATCTGATCCACATTTTTAGGATCTGAGAACATCTTGTAAAATCTATAAAGCTACATTCTAAAGACTAAGATGGGGGGTTCGATTCCAAATACTCTTATGCTATGTAGACAGACTTTTTGATGCTAATGCAAAAAGATAGATTTCTCTCTGCTACAATATCAGATTTTATCACCTTTCTTCCTCTGTTTTAATTAAACTGTTTTAGCTGCAGTGACTGTTATCTCACCAGTC
>SNQJ01S0000801.1:340270-368730 GCA_010110895.2 Picea sitchensis | reverse complement strand
AGCAGCTAAGGAGCACTTTTCATAAGTCTGTGCGCTGTTGAAAGTGGTGAATTTCAAAATGTCCAACAATCAGTTTCGCAGGTCGTGCGCTGTTGAAAGTGCATGCTTTCCGCAGCTAAGGAGCAGTTCTTAAAAGGTCACGCACTGAGGAAAGTGAAGACTTTTCGCAGCTAATGGGGATTTTCCACAGGGTCATGCGCTGGTGAAAGCGAAGACTTCCAATAGCTAAGGATAATTTCTCACATGGTGGCACGCTGAGGAAAGTGAAAGCTTTCAACAGCTAAGGAGCAGTTCGTGCGGGACCATGCGCTGTTGAAAGTGGTAAGTTTCTACAGCTGAGGGGCGTTTTCCACGGGCCGTTGGTTGGAGAAAGAAGGAATCACGTGCGCTTATCCACGTTTCAAAATCAACTCAACCTCTGATCAGAAAGACGTGCTGGTGGAAGTGGGTAATCATTTCAACTCGAGTTTCATGTCCCAATCGGATTACATCTCGGATCCGGCTCAGAAACTCACGTTCTAAAATCATAGCATCAGGCATGGAAAGTTCGAATTTAGTGGTTCAGGTACAGAGGCTGTACTCCTAGTTTGGCAACATCAAATCAAATCTTTGGTTCCATATCAGACATTGTTCACAAAGGACCGTTTAGAGTTTTGAATTGCAAATGGAAAGAATGATACTTAAACTTGCAGGGAACTTTTCAATCCCTTACTGAGCTCCAAATGAAGATATGAAAACAAAATTGGATAGCTTAGATTCTCTAGATGTCAATCGACTATTCATACATGAAAAATGGATTTTTTATGACCGAGAAATTAGATTTTGAAAATCTGCCCGCTTTCAACAGCGCAAATCGATATTTTATGACCCGTTAGCTGTTGAAAGTGGCGACTTTCCATAGCTAAGGAGCGTTTTTTACGGGCTATGCGCTGTGGAAAGCCTGTAACGACCAAAATGTTATGATTTTCGCCCAGATCTGGAATTTTCGAATTAAAAGAAGATGAAACCTTTTGGATTAGACAGGTGGTGAATTATTCCATCAAATCCAAAGGCTATTTTGGGAAAGACAAGTCAAAAGAGGAGTTTTTGACTAAGTTTTGGTTAGTTTGATGAAGAAAAATATCAGGACACTTTGCCACATCAACAAATTCGACTTGGTCTCTAATGGAGAGTCATCATTTAGCCTTGGGAGGCTGTTCTACACTACACCAACAATCAACAGAGAGAAATCTGGGATTGTCCTCATTTTGGGGAAGCATCCCACTTCTTTTGCAACTGAATTTTGAGTTACTATTTTTAGTATATCTGATCCACATTTTTAGGATCTGAGAACATCTTGTAAAATCTATAAAGCTACATTTTGAAGACTAAGATGGGGGGTTCGATTCCAGATACTCTTATGCTATGTAGACAGACTTTTTGATGCTAATGCAAAAAGACAGATTTCTCTCTGCTACAATATCAGATTTTATCACCTTTCTTCCTCTGTTTTGATTAAATTGTTTTAGCTGCAGTGACTGTTATCTCACCAATCAGCTCATAGTTTATTTAAGATTGTTTTACACAGTTTATAAACCCTACATGTTGTATTTGGTTTAATAACTCTGTATTCTCATCCATTTAAGCCTGCCATCTGATTATTGTTTCATGAGAGCTCTGTTTGTTTTGATTACCCATTGAAGGTCTGAGTACTGAGTTATAATTTGTTATCTCATTGATCCATCTACACAAAATACAAAAACATTTTTACTTGAAGTTACCAAGCACCTTTGGTCTACAACCACAAAGGGTTTCTTGGAGTGATAACAGCAGGAACTAGCAGGCAGAAACAAAGGTAGATCCATAGCCAGGGACAATATCTAGTAGCCAGAGCCACAATCTAGATTCAAAGTTGTTGCTAGGATACAGAGAGAGAGAGATAGAGACATTTCATATAAGTGGACATAAGTACATTAATTTAGATTGGTTTCCTTAAGCTTTTGGATACCAAAAGACTTCTCAATGTGGAGGTGTGATCCAAAATGGATCTGAACCAACTATTGGGAATAAGACTCAGTACCTACAAAGAAATTTGGCAATTAACGAAGGTTAGAAAATTTTGTAAAACAATGTAAATGTATAACCTGAATAAGTAAAAATTGAGAGAGAAAAATTTAATGTGAGAATTAAATGAAAAATAAAAAAGAAAAATATGGGAGAAGGTAGAGGAATGTGAAACTCTCCCTATTTCCTCTCTCAAGGGGTGTTTTTTTCAAGAGAGGAAGATGCTTAGAGATCCATGGAAGAAATGTAACCAAGGATTGCGAGAATGAAGAATTGAGCCCCCCATTTGAAGTTGTTTTTCCCATGTCCCTCCATTCAAAGCTAGTTTATTCATTTGTTTTTCCAAGGTAAATTGTTGTGTTTATCATGTGCTTGATTTGGTATACACTATGGATTTTTGTGTGGTTTGGCAGAATTGTGATTGCTTGGGTTTTAACGATTTTGTTGATGAATCATGCTTGAAATTGGTCCATAGAATAAATAGGACATCAAATTATCTACAACATTCAACACTTGATGGAGGTTTTCTTTAATAGGATGTATTGCTCAAATAAAATTGCAACGTAATGATGTTAATAACCAGCTCAAATTGCATATTTCCTTAACTTTTTTCATAGTGTGGTGAACTTTCCTACATTTTCATCAAATTGTGTGTAGCGCATCAATGTTTGGTTGGGTTCAATTCCATGTTTCTCTCCCTTGTCTACAATCATTGGGAATTCAATACCATACAATTTCAAAATGGTGGAAAAATTAGAGTTGTTACCCTAAGGTCCTAATTCATTTCCTCATATTGGACATCACAATTTTTTCTCCCTTATTAGACTCTTGTTTTTTCCTTCATGAGAGAAATTCTCTTTCCAAAGGCTATATTGTCTCTCCCTCTGAGCAATTTCTCATTTCCTTGGATAATTCTTCTTTTTCTGGGTTGAATTAATAGTCATTTGATTTTAATCTTCTTGCTTGGGCGATTGGATGTAGTTCTTTGTGACTGAATATATTTTTGGGTGGTTGAATACATTATTGGGTGTTTTTATTAAATACCTAACTATTTTTTCACACCTATGCAGGTTGTATGGGACTGTACAGGCCATACATGCATACATTGACTTGACTCCCCTTCTACTGGGTTCCTCAAACCTTAGCTTGGTTGATTCCTTCACTTGGGTAAACTTCTACTTTCCTGAGAGATTCAATAGCTACTTGGACACTTGGTGTTGGAAGGGTTCTATTGATCATTGATATAATGTCCATTGAAATAAAGAGAGCCTACCCCAGGCATAGTCCTAGAGGACACATACCTATATTAGAACAACTAGTTGACTACTTGGGGAAGGTCTGAACAAGAATGATTCAATATTTTGTATCATAATGGTGCCAATTTTCCTATCAATAAACTAGTAACATTTAATATATGATATTCAATTGCAATTCCTTGGTCATCCCATTGATATTGGCTTAAAGTACATTGTAAAAGCATCTCTATTCTTTGACCATAAAGAGATAAATAGAAATTTGGTGTTATAATAGCTCACATTCTATCAAATCAGTGTTGGATGCTAAAATGTCCATATCTTGGAAAATGTTGGTATCTATTCCCTTGGATTCATTGAATTCCCATCATATACAACATACTTGAGGGGTTTCTTTATCAAGGAGAACAAGTTGCTTGATAGTTATTTTTTTGGTTGGATGGAACTCCTCCTACTCCTCAAGGTGTCCCTCAAATGGAGGTGAATTTTGATATTGGTGCAACCAAATTGATAAATTGTATGGAAAAGGTATATAATGAGAAATAAGGTTTGAAATAAGAGTTGTACTTAGAATAAGATTGAGCAGAGAAGTCTTGAGGCAAATAACTTCATCTTAGAGACATGAGTGGCATATGGGATATCAGGAAATCTTGAGAACATAAAAGAAAAAATAAGAACTAAGATCATTTTACAATACAAAGGAAAGAGCCCTAGTGGCCTTTTTGAAGGAAAAACACCTTGTACAGGATTGAGACAGAGACAAGAATTTCAACTCCACAAAAGATTCATGTTGGTGAAGCGAGTGAGATATAATTCCCTAATTTATGGATCATATGGTATCAAATCAATTGCATCCTTAACCATAATATTTGCAAACATTTTGAACAAAACATTGTATACCTCAACATGGGTAAAGAAAGAAAAAAAAAGTTGGAAGACTTAAGGGCCAACAATGCTTAGATTCAAGAGGAGAATGAGAAGTTGAAAGGGATGGTTCAAATTTTCAACAAGAGGATGGTATATATGGAGAATAACAATGAGAACACTACCCATTTTATTCCATTTCTCAAGAAGTATGAAGAATGAAAAGACACTCTCATATCATTCATGAAATATTGGGACAAGCACAAAATGCAGCTTTTATGCCTTAGAGAGAAGGTCATCTAGATGGATTGCTACCAAGAACATAGGTTCAATTATATGTTGGAACAATAATAATAAGAGTTGATAGAGAAGGAGGAGGCCTTGGAGAAGCTCTAATAAAATATCCAAGAGCACCATTAAGAAAGGCCACCATGAACTAGACCACTTTGGTAAATTCACCTTCCATAGAAATTCCTCAAGAGTAGTTTGGAGAATTTGAGAATCATACCAGAGGCATTGGCTCCAAGCTACTAAGGTATATGGTATAAATGATGGATAAGGGCTAGGAAAGATAATAAAAGGAATCTTGAGCCCAATTGTAGTCACACCATGGGTCAAACATGAAGGCCCATGCTTTGATAGAAGAAGTGAAAATCCCATGCCCATGAAAAAAAATTATGAAGGCTAAAGACATGTTGGATTTGGCCTACTCATCAGGAGAAAGAGAATAAGTAAGTGAATGTGGTATCCCACTACCACCTCAACCTTTCTATGGTGGTTCAAAGGGGAGTAGCAATGAAAATAGGCTACGAACTCAGCCTACACCTGCACATAGAGAAAAAATCAAGGAGATAAACCAAATAAAGAAGAAGAAGAATACCAAGAGTTCTATCTGAAACAATAAATTCCTTGTTTTTCACTACTGCAAGAAGAGAGGCCATAGCACTATCAGTTGTTGGTATGTAGAGGAATGATCATGCTATGGCAATAAAGGAAATTGTGAGGCAGACTACTGGGATAATAATTCCACATGACATAGGCATGATTGTTTTCATAAGAAGGAGGACAAGAATACTTCTCTTATAAAAAAAAAAAATTAGAGGCACAAGAAGAATAGGACTATCTCAAATAGTCCATTCCATACTGCCAAGATTTTTTTCCACCATTGAAATTTGAGTGGTCTAGGAAGAAAAGTGTTGGAATATTCATCTGGAGCTTCATCCTAGGACCACATAGCCAAGAGAAGAGTGTAAAGAGTGAATATTTAGGAATATAAAGTGATACTTAAATCTCCAATCCAATGGGTAGAATTTTCCTAAGTAGAGATATCAATGCAGGAGAGCAGCGACACAAACAAAATGGACAACAGGTGGATGCCAAGGGTAGCCACAATATAGTTCTTATGTTTTATATTGCATATGAAGAACCCCTTATTGTATATGTGTCGGAGCATGACACATGAAGGTAAATGACATTGCGATTTTTTGGAGAACTCCAAGAGTGCTAGTAATCATGTGCAAGCACCAAAGAGTTGTTTCCATTCTAGGAAGCAAATGATCCTAGAAGAAAAAAGGTACACCACACTTCCTTTTAGGAGTTTTAATATGATGGTAGCATGTTGGGATCAAATTGAATAGGAAGAACAACATTTAACTTGGCTTCATGACTTCCAAGATGGACCATCTCTGAGACAGAGAGAGAGAGATATGGAAATGAGTGTTGAGTCCAAAGTTCAGATCAGGAGATTGCAAAGTTGAGAGCTAATGAGTAGAAATCTGTTGCAAGAAAAAGAAAGCTAGAGACAAATCTAGAGACATATCCAAGTACTAGAGCCAGTAGTGAGAGCCATGATCCAGATCTAGATTTATTACTAGGAGCCAAAGATAGAGCCATATTCTAGACAAGAAAACATAAGTACATTAATTTAGATTGGTTTCCTTGTGATTTTGGAGACCAAACTCAATAGGGAGGTGTGATCCAAAATAAATTTGAACCAATGGATGGGAATAATACTCTGTACCTAAAAATAAATTCGATAATTAATGAAGGTTAGAAAAATTGGTAAAACAATGTTAATATCAAACTTGAATAAGACAAAAATGAGAGTGAGAAAAAAATGAGAGAATTAAATGAAATTAAAAATTAAAAATATGAGAGAAGGAGGAGTAATGTGATACAAAGGGTTTGGGCTATTGGCCTTCCCCCTACCCTGCAAATCTCCCTATTTTCTCCTCCACTCTCATTCTCAATGGGTCTTTTGGCCAAGAGAGGAAGAGGCTTAGAGAGACATGGAAGCAATGTAACCAAAAATTTCCAGAATGAAGAATTGAGCCCCATTCAGAGCTTGTTTTCCCATTTGTATTTCCAGGGTAAATTATTGTGTTTATTATGTCCTTGATTGGGTATACACTATGGATTTCTTTGTGGTTTAGGGGAATTGTGATTGCTTGGGTTTTAACAAGTCTGTTGATGAATCATACTTGAAATTGGTCCATAGAATGAATATGATATCAATGTATCTAAATTATTCAACACTTGATGGAGGTTTTCTTGAATACCATCTATTGCTAAAATAAACTTGGAGCCCAGTGATGTTAATAACCAACTCAAATTGTAGATGTCCTTCATTATATTTAGAGTGTGGTGAACTTTCCTTCATTTGAATCAAACTATGTATAACACATCAATGATTGGTTGAATGTTTGTTTTTTGGGTTAAATTATGTTTTTATCTCCCTTGTCTACAACTTTTGGGAATTCAAGACCATTCAATTGTAAACTCAGAGGAAAATCCATGGTGGAAAACTTACAGCTGTGACCTTCAGATTCTAATTTGGTTTATCATATTCAACATTGTAGTTTTATCTCCCTTTGTGTACCATTAGATTTCCTTCATGGGAGAATACCTCTTTCCAAAGTCCATACTCTCTCTCCCTACGAGAAATTTATCATTTCCTAGGCCATTTCCTCTTTCCCTATGTTGAATTAATAGTCCTTTGATTTGACTCTTCTTACCTGGGTGATTGAATGCATTGTTGAGTGACTAAATATATTGTTGGGTGTATGAATACATTTCTAGGTGTTTTAATTACATACCTAGGAATGTTTTTGCACCCACACAAGTTGTACAATATTTTACAGTCCGTACACACATTCATTAACTCTAATCCCCTTCTACTAGGTGCCTCAAACCTCATCTTGGTCGATTCCTTCACTTGGGTCGAATTCTACATTTCTAAGAAATTCACTAGTTGCTTGGACACTTGGTGTTGGAAGGATTATATTTATCATTAACTAAATTTCCATTGAAAGAAAGTGATCCTACCCGAAGCATAGTCCCTAGAGGACAGATACCTATATTGGAAAATTCAGTCGGCTACTTGAGGAAGGTATGAACAAGGACGATTTGGTATGTCATCTCATAGTGGTGCCAATGTTCTTGTCAAGCAACTAGTAACATTTAATATAATATATTCAATTGCAATGTGCTAGTCATCCCATTGATCTTGGCTACAAGTACATTGTAAAATTATCTCTATTCTTTGACCACAAAGAGATCAATAGACATTTGTTCTTATAGTGGTTCACATTCTATCAAATCAGTGTTGGACATTGAAATGTCCATATCTTGGAAAATTCAAGTATCTATTCCCTTGGATTCATTGAAGTCTCATCATATACAATAGACCTAATGGGTTTCTTTATCAAGGAGAACAAGTTGTTTGATAGTTTTTTTTGGTTGGATGTAATTCCTCTTATTCCTCGATGTGTACATCAAATGGAGGTGAAGTTTTATATTGTTTCTACAAAATAGATAATATGTATGAAACATGTTTAGAATGAGTTAAGAAGGTTTTCACTAAGAGTTTCACAAAGAATTGGATTGAGCGAAGAAGTCTTGAGGCCAATAACTTCATATTAGATATTTGAGTGGCATACAAGATAGTAGGCAAGCCTGAGAGCATATAAGAAGTGTTGGTGTATATATATACTTATTATATTGCACTCATTTATATGTCAATACAAGATTCGTAATCAAAAGTGTTGTTACACTATATGTGCCAAAAACAGGTAACCTATCTATGTATGTTGTATCTAGCTCAATCAGGAAATAATTAATAACATAACACTCTATTTTAGAACATCTGAATGCTTCACACAACTTCAAACTCAGAAGACAAAAATTATGACAAAACTCTCAAACAAGCATTCAATTGAAAAGGTTCTTGGTTAGATGACAAGTATTTTCATTACAGTGTCATGAAATGAAAAGATGAACTTAGACCTTGTTCCTTGTAGAAATTGAAATAACAATTAACAATCCACTTTGTTCACTCTTAGAAATAAATCAATCATAACTCTATAAATTCCAATCAAACCTTCTTTAATATAGGAAACAATCAATCTGATTGAGAGACTTCATTATATGGAGCATGAAGGTGAGAGATGAAGTCTTATGATTCATGTGCCTACTAAGAACAACACAATCATAAATTCAAAACAATAGCATTTACTTACTTAACAATCCCACACATATATCAAACTCTTTATCAATTAAATATCAATCTGCAGAAAGGGAAATGAAATTATCTACTCTTCTCAATGTATAATAATTTACTCACACTGATTCAAAATCAAATAAATCTGTACTGAACTTAGAAAATTTTATGCATTTAAAATCATAACACACACAACTATTAAGTGTTCACACTCACACAATTGACTTACAACACACAAAGACGTGTATAGGGAGGTTTACCTTGGTTGGGGTGGTGGGACCTTATCAAACCAACAAGGTACCCCTAAAGAAATCATAGACTAAAGCACTTTACTCATTCCCATGAATTGCACAAGATATCATTTGTATTCCTTCAATTAATCGATTGAATCAACAATTCAACATTTCATTCAGCATGACAATATGTATCATTTTCTACTTGCTACTTACTACTATCATCTACACAACATCCCTTTTAAAAGAATGTGAGCCGTTATAACCAAGGTCTAAAGATAATTATCAGTTTTTTTCAAAATGTTACAATTGGTAATTCATATCATATCTCAAGGGATGGACTTCATCCTCATGACACAAAGTGCATGAGTGATGAAGTCTATCATGATATCCAAAACTATCTCAGGATACTTCCATCCAACTAACTTCTTGGAATCACCAGCAGCATACTCGTTCAACATGTAAATCTTGTAGACAGGGGTTTAGTACTGTACTAGCACGGTCATAACTCTAGGTATCAAACCAACACAATGTTATTACTAGAATAGGCGTGAGGCTAGTACTGGATGAGGCGTTGATCTGGTGGTACCGCAAGAGACGTTGAGATGGTACCAGAATAGGCATTAACATGGTATCAGAATAGGCGTTGAGCTAGTGGTACCGGATCACTACAAAGTACTAGAATAGGCGCGAGGTTGGTACCAGATGAGGAAGGGTATCGGGTCCAACGGAGTACCGGATTAGTGGAGTATCAGATCAAGTGGAGTACCAGATCAAGTGATTGTTGCAATACCAGATCAATGGCAGTACCTAATGGAGCTACTTAATTAAGAGTCAAATTAATTAGGAGCATAAATAATCAACCATTTAATCCAATTTAATTAAAAATATCAAACAAACCATGTTTTAACATAGGTTACCTCTCTATGCACATGGACAAGGTCACAAAGTAGCTTTGTGGAGGAAATGGTCAATCATATACACATATCATAGGTAAAATAGACTTAGATAGAGAATAATGTAGGATGATAGAAGTGTCAAAATGGAGACTCAACATTTCCCCATTGCTAAATTCATTGCATGCCCTTATGCAACAATGTCAAAACTGATACTCAAAAATTTTCAAAACTAAAACATACCCCATCCTATCTGAATATCATTTACCTAGATGTAGGATGTTGAGACCAGAAGCTTCTCTCCTAAGTTCGTTCTTAATCACCCTAGTGTATTTGATCAAACTTAAAACTTTGTTGAGTTTAGCAGTGACCTCTTCTTGTGCCTCATGTAACTTTAGGTTATATTTTTTCAATTGTGCATTATTTTCCTTAATATTCCTATCCAACACTTGGTACTATGTAACCTCTTGCTTCAGCTTCTCATTATGTTTTGTTAGTTTCTCAATCTTCACTATCAATTGTTTTTTTCTCAGAGAATTGCCAGGATCAGATGTGGTTGTTTGTCAATCACCTCCTCTCGGGCTTCCTTCTCCTTTCTTATACCTCTCAAGGTTTCTATCAATAACCCCTCAATATCACTAATCGTAGATCCATAGCCACTTTCTTTCTCTGGAGAAGTCAAATATTTAATAGGATTTTCTGGAAGAGAAGGCACATGTGGAACTGATATATGTTTGGCCATGCCCCTGGTGGTTCTTCGTACAGAAAGTGAGACTTCCTCATATTTGTTGACAGGGGTGGAAGTCTCTTCAAACAACTTCATATTATTTATTTTAATAGAATTTATAGGCCTGGGAACTTGTTTCTCTTGTGAAGATTTGATTTTCACCTTGGAGGACTGAAGTGTGGGTTCTGGAGTTTGTCCTTGCTGAACATTCCCTATTTCCACTCTAGAGGACTGAGGTGTAGGCTATGAGATTTGTTTCTTTTGAGCCTTCCTTATTTTAAGCTTCCCCTTACTTCCACTTTTCATCTTGGTATTTTTCTCCAACTCACTAATTGACTCTTGAGGAAACACAATATTTGCTTCAGGGGTCTTTTCCAACTCATTAACCGATTCTTGAGGGAACTCAATATTTGCCTCAAGGACATCATGTGAAACTTTATGTTGACCTGTTTTCTTCCTCTTTCTCTTCTCACTTTGTGGCGGTTTATCTTTAGGAATCGAGGTTGGACTAAGTTCCTTAGATTGGAAAAGCCTCTCCTTCTTAGATGTAGTGGGCTCCTCTAGGTTTTTTTCTGCTAGCACACCCTTCTTTTGACACTTTTTTCTGCTCTAAATGTTTAGTTCATGGGTATTTTCCAACTTACTAACTAGATCTGGTGATAACTCAATGGTTCCTTTATGAGAACTATCTGATCGTTCAACTTTCTCAGAGGCCTTCCTTTTCTGTCTTTTAGTTCTTGGAATCAATGTTGGACTTATTTTCTAAGATTGGGAGGTTTTCTTCTTTTTGGATGCAGTGGGCTCCTCCACAACATACTTATCCTTATCCAATTCATCAATAGGTTGAGATGAGATAGGTGTAATAGTAGCTTATTCACCCCCCAAATTATTCCCTTTGTTTTTCTTTGTCTTTCTACTAGACCCCTCATTGTATACCTTTGTTTCTTGCTCTTCTATAGATTTAGACATTCCTTCCTGAGAAAATTTTTGTTGGAGTAGTTGTTTCCAAATACTGCCTTGTTTTCTCAAGGCATGGACAACCAATAGTTTCATTAAACCATGGTGATGGATGTTGGCTTGAGGTTTATTGGAATTTGATTTAACTCCTCTCACCATTTTATTTAAACTCATCCAAAGGAAGTGAGGAAAATCGATTTGTGGCCCTCCTTCAAAATGTGACAAAAGTTTCAAATGGTATACTAAGGTCATTGCATACCTCCCTTCACAAGTAATAAATCTTTGCAAAATAATGAGCATTGCCTAGTATTCTTATTTGATGCAGTTTCGAGGAATTCCCTTAGTCCAATCGAGGTCCTGATGCTCCTGCCTTAGAAATTTTTGACAAAGATTCCTGTCAACGATCACCCCCTTAAAGTATTTTCCTCCAAAGGAAGGTAGGCCTCTAGCTTTTTCTATGATGGCCTCCGAAATCATTAATTTCATATCTCCAAACTAAACACTTTCTCCATCATAGGTTTGCGCAAAAGAAAGAGAGACTCCCTCGTGTTAGCCTTTAAATTTTTCCAAAAATGGGACCCAGTCGGCCTATTCAAATCTCTCCCCGCAAGCTTGATATTCTTGTGTTTCCCTGTATAACTGGAACACAGGTTCATGCCTATCGACCCCCATGCTGGCTTAAAACAATTCTTAAGGTGTATGAGACAACAGAATAGAGGATCGAGGATTGAGTACCGGATCAATGAAGACTACGATGGAGTACTAGAACAGGATAAGTATACAAACAATGTGAAGGACCAGAATCACAGTGTAAATGGAGGTGGTGTGACAGTAAAAATGGTAAATAACGCTCATATGGATGGTGAAGCCATCAAGAAGAGCGTTTATAAGTTAAGATTCGGATTGCAATGGTCACATCCATGGTAATGATGGCAACGTAAGGAAAGTTTAATTCATGAATAACTTATAGACTCATATGGAGGTTGGTGTCAGATCGTGTTCGCGGGAGTGTTGGGAAACGATGACAAGAGATGTGGTCATTATGACCAAAATTCACAAGTATGAAATCGTCTGATGTCATTGTGATCAAAAAATAATCATATTTTGACATGCATTAGGATGTGGCTTAATTTATTCATATGGAATGATCTTAGATCAAGGGATTATGATGTTTCTTCACCATATAAATGGAAAGAATGAAATTGATCATGTTAGAGATATAATTACCTCGTACTCTCAACATTTCGGGTGTATAAGAATGATTTCTTCACAAGGAGATGTATACAAGGGTTTGCAGAAGTTCATGGTAGGGAGTGTGAAATAATTGAGAGTAACCATATGTTTAATACATAATTATTCTAATTCCTTAATAAAATGAAAAAATGTTGAGTTTATACCTCCTATTACTTGAATCATTTATATCAAGAAACAAAAAAAACTTTGAGTATAGGATAAGGAACTATCAACATCTCATTACCAGTACCAGATCACACCTTGGTATCATACCACTACTTAGTGATGGATCATTGCAAAGAGTTTTTGTAGTATCGGACCAACACAAACCTTCTCCTTCAGTACCAGATGAACAGAGGGGAATTGTTTTTGTAGTACTGGACCAATGCCAAGTTCTTCCTAGTACCGAAATAGCACAGGCCTTCTCCTTTAGTACCGGATGAGCACAGAGGCGAACATTGTTTGTAGTATTGGATCAACACGAAGTTCTTCCTAGTACCAGAATAACATAGGTCCTCTCCTTCAGTACCGGATGAGCACAGACCTTTTCCCACAGTACCATATGATCACAGACCTTTTCCACAGTACCGAACGACCACAGAGATGTTATCCAGTACCACATCACCACAAAATTATATTCTGGTACTCAATGAAAATTGGGTAGGGTACCTGATGGTGGTGTTTTGTAGACTGGAAGTTTTTAGGTTGTACTTCGTATAAATTGTTGGTGCTTTCTGATTCTATGGAAGAGAGCATGTGATAGAATTCAATGACTGGGCTCCAATATCTGTAACAAGAAGGTAATCTGTAGTTGGATGACCTCAAGTTGAGATTCATAATCCTCCTCGTTTTGGATCCAACTTGACCACTGATCCTATTGTCACTTCCTTTTTATTATAAAAATAATAATAATCCTAACTACTACTTTTCTATGGATTTTTCTCAAGCCTAGATTAGTTAATGCTCGTCGTTGTTTTAAGTTTTAAGGATTATGAAAAAATTAAAGAAATCTCCATCTACAGTCCCGTGTATTTTTCTCGAGCCCGGGCCAGTTCTTACTCACCAGTGTTTTCAATTTTTAGGTGTCTGAAAAACTTAAAAAAAACTCCATCTATTGTCCCGTGGATTTTTCTCGAGCCTAGGCTAGTTCCTGCTCACCAATGTTTTCAATTTTTAGGAGTTTTAAAAACTTAAAGAAAACTCCAAATAATCTACCAAGATTGGATAAAGAGGTAGACCTACATCTGGCAAATGCCCTCCTTATTCATTTATCTACATGAGAACACAATCAACTTTTTTTTTTTTTGTTAGTAACACCAAAATTTATATCTAATGACACACCTATTTACAAATATGTACAGAGCCAAATTAATTCACACAATCAAACTTATTGTGGTGGATTAGCAGGAGGAGAAATCGCCTTTCTTACGAGTTGTATTTTAGAATTCTGAAGAACATGTCTGAAAAAATACTCTTTGGATAGAGGCTTATGATAAACCTTCATTCGATGTCCATTCACGACAAAGGAGGACTGATTCTCATCAATATTATTTATCTTAACTGAACCATTGTCATAAATTGTATCAACTTCATAGGGTCAAAACCATCTAGTAGACAATTTACCTTTAAAATTCTTGAACCTACTATCATACAATAGGGCACAATCACCTGACTAAAAATACTTCTTCTTGATGTATTTGTCATGCCATTTAGTCCTTTGTTCTTGTATAAGGGTGGTCCTTTGAAGAGCATATTTTTTGATCTCATCAATCTCATTCATTTGTAATAGCCTCTATTTTTAGCCTATTCTAGATCCATCCCTAGTTGCATGGAAGTCCTGAATGTTTTCACTTGAAATTCTATGGGAAGCAACAATTGCTCCCCATATACCAACTCATAAGGTGTATGGCATGTTGTGTTTCTCCAAGCTGTCCTATAGGCCCATAATGCCTTAGGAAACCTATCAACCCAATCTTTGTGATGTAGCTGAACAATGTTGGTAATAATAGCTTCTATCACCTTGTTAGTTGATCCTACCTACCCATTTTCTTCAGGGTGATAAGGTGAAGATTTTTTATGTTTAATTATATATTGTTCAATAAGAGCTTTGACCAAATTGGAGGTAAATTGGGTTCCTTTTTCAGTTACTATTTCTTGAGGTACACCGAAGAGAGTAAAGATTTATTCAAAGAGAAATTCTACAACAGATTCTTCATTAGCAGAATATAAAGCTTTAGCTTCCACCCATTTGGTCACATAATTTGTGCAGATCAAGATGTACTTCTTCCTTCGAGACATAGGGTTAATAGGTCCTATGAAATCTAAAGCCCATTTTTCAAAGGGTTCAATTACTGCATGAGCTTGGAGGGGAATCTCATCAATTGCAGTAGGTTTTCCAATCCTTTGACAATCATCATAGTTGGCCACATACTTGTTTTCATCTTTGAAAATAGTTGGCCAATAGTAGCCGGACTGTAAGATCTTGTATGTTGTCCTTTTATTAGCAAAACGGCCTCCACATGGACCATCATGACATGCTTTGAATATATCATGCATCTCATCCTCCTGGACACACCTTTTGATTACCAAATCAGGCCCATTTTGATATAAACAATCATCATGCCACATGTAATTCACACTTAGCTGGATGATTCTCTATTTTTCTCGGGAGGAAAGATTCTGAGGTAGCTTTCTTGTTACAAGATATTTGGATACATATGTGTACCAAGGAATGTAAGTAGAAATCGAAAATAGATTCTCATCTGGAAAATCGTCATCTATTGGAGTATTATCACCTATATGAATGAGTCTAGACAAGAAATCAACAACTAAATTATCTTTTCCAGGCCTATCAATAATGGTGATATTGAATTCTTGCAGTAATAATAGCCATCTAGTCACTCTAGCATTTGTAATGGGTTTGTTCATCAAAAATCTAATTGTTCAATGGTCGGTATGTACAAAAACTTCATACCCTATTATGTAGTGTTTGAACTTGTTAATGGCATTTACTATTGACAATAATTATTTTTCAGTGATAGTAATTTACTTTAGTAGGTGAAATATTCTTGTTGACAAAGTATATAGCATATGGAATATGGCCTTCCCTTTGTCCTAAAACATCCCCCAAGGTTGTATCTGAGGCATTCGTGAAAATATGAAAAGGAAGAGACCAGTTTGTCCTCTCAAAACAAGGGCACTTGAAAGATTTGTTTTTAAAATTTCAAAGGAGATTTGACATTGTTCATTCCAACAAAATTCATCCTCTTTTGTTAATAGTTTGAATAGTGGAGCAGCTAGGTTTGTAAAATTATGGATGAACCTCCTATAGTAACCAACATGCCCTAAAAATCTTCTGACTTCTTTCTGTGAGCTAGGGATTTTGATTTGAGAAATGATGTCAATATTGTCATGGTCTACCATTATTCCAGTACTAGAGATGTAATGACCTAAGACAACTCCTTCAGTGAGCATCATTCTATATTTTTCATAATTGAGGGGGAAAGGTTGGTTTCTTTACACCTAATCAGTTATTTATCCAAATTGTCCAATGCCTGCTAGAAATCATCCCCATATACTGTGAAGTCATCCATGTATAATTCTACACAGTCATGGGTCAAATCAGGAAAAATGGCCAAGACAACCCTTTCAAAGGTAGCAGCGGCATTACACAAACCAAAATGAAGAACCCTATAGGAATAGGTACCCCATGGGAAAGTAAATTTGGTTTTGTCTTGATCTTCTAGTGAAATTTGGATCTGATTGTAACCACTAAACCCATCCAAGAAACAAAAATACCTTTTCCCAGACAAAGTTTCCAAGACCTGGTCTATGAAAGGAAAAGGAAAGTAATCTTTGTAGGTAGCCTTGTTCAATTCTCAAAATTCCACACAAATCATCCATTTACCATTTTTCTCAGGGACAATAACTAATGGGGATACCCACTTCCTATCTGATATAGGGTAAATACAATTGGCATGCAGGAGTTTCTGGAGTTATTCTTTTACTGTGTCTTTTAAGGCTGGGTTCATCCTTCTTTTGGGTTTCCTAGCAGGTCTAATTTTTTCATTGGTATAAATATGATGCATACAAGTGTCTCGGTGAATCCCTTTCATGTCGGATTAATCCCATGCAAAAGAACCAGATTGTCCTTGAATCATTTGAATCAATTTTTGTTGTTGATCTGTTTCTAAACTAGCATTGATGTACAAGGATTTTCCAGGGATGATTTCAACATCCTGGACAATTGATTATTTACCTTCATCTACTTGTGAAATCGTGGCTACTGTAGAGGTGAAGGGGTGTTATATTTCCTATAATTTAGAGATGAATATATGTGTGTATTCAGGAAAAGATTGAGGGTATTAAATGCATTCTATATTAGCCAAAAATAGGCTTAATATTTTTTCTTCAGTTTGATATTGAACTCCTTTTACTTGTTCGAGTGTTAACAAGGGCTGAGTATAGTCCTCCTCCCCATAGGGATTCTCCAACCAGAGAGGAACTTCATTGTCTGGTTGGGAAGGAGGAAAGAGAATGAGTTTTTGACTTTGGGTGCCATTGGATATTGTCATCTCTCCAGACTAACAACTAATAAATGCATTAGCAGTACCCAACCAAGGTCGGCCAAGAACTACTGGATGTCTTGGTTTAGAGGATTTGGGATGAACCACTAATAAATCCATAGGGTATTCCCAAGAGTAAA
The DNA here is from genome assembly GCA_010110895.2 of Picea sitchensis. Classification (NCBI taxonomy): domain Eukaryota; kingdom Viridiplantae; phylum Streptophyta; class Pinopsida; order Pinales; family Pinaceae; genus Picea; species Picea sitchensis. The sequence continues at coordinate 351,321 of SNQJ01S0000801.1, read as the reverse complement.
AAGTGATTGTTATATCGTCTAGACTTCCTGTTGGGCTGATGAATGATTTGTCTGCTAATTACAACAAAGTCTGTGTTGGTCTTAGGTGATTTATTTGCAGCATTTTCATGGTGTCGACCGAAATAACATGTATTGTTGCTCCTAGATCAATAAGTGTGTTTGTAAAAGAAACACCATTAATTTCTATGGTCACCACTGGATTTCCTGGATCATTATATTTGGATGGCATTTATGATATAAATTCTGATAATTGTCCAACCCCCTGAATAATAGAAGGCTCCCTCCTCTTCCTCCCTAGATTTTTAATGCAAAGATCCCTTACAATATTAGAATAAATAGGTATGTCCTTGATGTTCTGAAGTAGGGGAATATTCACACATATGTTTCTAAGTTCAGTCTCTAGATTATGCCCTAGAGGTACCTCAAATTTCTTCACAAGTAACCTTTTCAGATAAGGAGGAGGATCAATTTTCTGAGGTATTTCTGTTGGGTGAGAAGTGTGAGGAGGAATTTTGTGTTGTGCAGGGGTGTTTATTTCTTCATCTCATTGGTTATCCATTTGTTCTTCTCCATGAACTGCTTGATTATCTAATTGTTCTTATTCTTTAACTGTTTTATTATCTACTTGTTCTTCTTCTTGAATAACCACAATAGAATTTGGTTTATTCAGAACTTTCCTTGATCTTAATTCAATTCCATTAAATGAAGCAAGAGTTATCACATAAGTTGGGAAGGTTTGTACTTCGAGATTTTGTACAGGCTGTGTAGGTCTATTATTTGGATTAGGATTGGGTTGTGCAGTAATAGGGATAGGTGCATCTTGCATTTTTTGCTACAGATTTGGGTTCATAGATAGTGCAATTTGTTTCTACAGTTGTGGAGGTGGAGGAAGAGCAAGGGGATTAAATCTTGGTAGCAACTGAGAGATATTGGAAGAGTATTTTGGATAGGTGGGAAAGGTTGTTGGTTGAAAGGTAACATTACCATATGCAGCCCCCCTCCACCCTTGTTTCCAAGGCTGGATTTGTGGTTGCTGAGGTGACCATTGAGGATAATACATTAGAGGTACCCATTTTTGTTGTGAATATTGTGTGGTAGGATATACAAACATATTCAAATTTTGTTGTTTTTGTGCCCTCTTGGGGGGATATGATGTTTCTTGAGGTTTTCCCCCTCCCTTGAAAATTTATTTTAGTCTAGGTAAAGAATGGAACTCATTGGTAGGGTGATATTCTATACAAAGGCCATAGATTTCGATAACATTAATGGGACATTCCTTTTCAAGATTCCTTTTTCCTACACCGAGGACAAAAAATTGCTAAAGTGGAATTTTCTTCTTCTTGTTTTCTTTTAATATTAATGGTATCAAGTTGGGAGCTTATGGTTCTTGGTATGTTTGTTTTGAATTTTTCTAGTAGATTCCCCAATTCAATCCTAGTAACACCTCTTGGTGTGGGTTTATTAATTTTTTTTATAGGATTCCTTACACTTTTTCATGTTTTGGCTTGACTGCGAGAGTATATTTTACAATACTCTACAATGTATGCAAATGGATTTTGGTACACATCTCCATAACTCATGAGGTTTAGTACTTCAATGCAGTCATCCCTCACACCTTTTAGGAATATAGTCCTAACTGTGGTTGTGTCTAAGGAAAAATTCTTTATCTTTTGGTAGTTGTATAGGAACCTTTCTAGGTAATCTTCCAAACTTTCTTCCTCAGATTACTGCATTTCGAATATGTCATTCCTAGCATCCCTAGGTCTACAGTAATCTTGATATTTATGGAGGAAAGTCTCCTTCATACCATCCCAAGATAATATAGTGTGTTCTCCTAGGCTCATAAACCACCTTAATGCTAAGTCTTTTAGTGTGGCTAGAAAGAGTTTAAGTTTTTGTGCGTTATCAATGAAATTATAACTCCTACATAGTATATCAAATTCAACCAAAAATGAATTGGGATCTTCTGTTGACATACCATGGAAGTTAGGCAGTGAGGAAAATGGAATATATTTCATAGAAATGTCTTTTTTGATGTCTAATATTGGGAATCCAAATGTCTTTGTTTCGTTGTTTGCATTTCCCTCTTCATCTACCATGTCTCCAAATAACACTTTGTAGGGTGCTCGGGATGTCTCCCCACTAAGTGATGGTTCAACCACTGGGTTTTTTGTTATATATAACTACTCCAATACCTTTTTTATTGCCCCAATGGAAGATGTAGCTTCTTCTATCACTACCTCTATCTCTTTTCCACCTCCTCCTTCTGATGGGGTCGTCAGTGCTTCACCTCTTTCTTGTTGTATTATGATTTCAATCTAAATAGTGGCTTCAGATTTAGTCCCTTTGGTTGTTGTTTCAATTGATTCCTTTGAAATGTCTCCTCTGAGAATTGTCCCTACATAAATTTTAGATGAATTAGTGTGGGGGGGGTTTCTTGTTGTTTATTTTTCTAATTTTTCTAATTTTTCTAAAATTTTGGAAGCAATAAATCTACCTTTATTATAACTATACCTTCTCATAAAAAGAAGAAACTCTAACAAAAAAATTTAACTACCAAAGGTAAGAGGACAACCTGACTTTGGAGAAACCCCACCAAAGTGGATGCGCAGATTCTTACCTCCCGTCTTACCATCTTCTCTCCACCCTCATATTGTCCTTAAATCCAATCCAAACTCATCAAACCAATCAAACTCAAAATTGTACCTATTACCGTTTACAACTCCCCGGAAACAACAACAAAATGTTGGTGTATATATATGCTTAGTATATTGCACTCATTTATATGTCAATCCAATATTTGTAATCAACAGAGTTACATTGTATGTGTCGAAAACAGGTAGCCTATCTATGTCTGTTGTATCTAGCTCAATCAGAAAATAATCAATAACATAGCACTCTATTTTAGAACATCTGAATGCTTCACACAACTTCAAACTCAGAGGATAAAACTTATGAAAAAACTCTCAAACAAGCACTCAATTGAAAAGGTTCTTCCTTAGATGACAAGTATGTTCATTACAAGCTCATGAAATGAAAATATGAACTTAGATCTTGTTCCTTGTAGCAATTGAAATAGAAATTAACAATCCACTTTGTTCACTCTTAGAAAGAAGTCAATCATAACTCTATCAATTCCAATCAAACCTTCCTTAATACAAGAAACAATCAATCTGATTGAGAGACTTCATTATATGGAGCATGAAGGTGAGATATGAAGTCTTATTGTTCTTGTGCCTACTAAGAACAACACAATCATAAATTCAAAACAATAGCATTTAAATACTTAACAATCCCACACATATATCAAACTCTTTATCAATTAAATATCAATCTGCAGAAATGGAAATGGAGTTATCTACTCTACTCAGTGTATAATCATTTACTCACACTGATTCAAAATCAAATAAATCTGTATCGAACTCAGAAACGTTTATGCATTTAAAATAATAACACACAATGATTAAGTGTTCACACTCACACAATTGACTTACAACACACAAATATGTGTACAGGGAGGTTTACCTTGGTTGGGGCGGTGGGCCCTTGCCGAACCAACAAGGTACCTCTAAAGAAATCACAGACTAAAGTAATTTACTCATTCCCATGAATTGTACAAGATATCATTTGTATTCCTTCAATTGATCGATTGAATCAACAGTTCAACATTTCATTCAACATGACAATATGTATCATTCTCTACTTGCTACTTACTACTATCATCTACATAGCATCCCTTTTAAAATAAGGTGAGTCGTTATAACCAATGTATGAAGATAATTATCAAATGTTTTCAAAATGTTACAATTGGTAATTCATATCGTATCTCAAGGGATGGACTTCATCCTCATGACACAAAGTGCATGGGTGATGAAGTCTATCATGATCTCCAAAACTATCTCAGGATACTTCCATCCAATTAACTTCCTGGAATCACCACCAGCATACTCGTTCAACATGTAAATATTATAAGCAAGGGTTTAGTACTAGATTAGCATGGTCATAACTCTGGGTACCATACCAACACAATGGTAGTATAGGAATAGGTACAAGGTTGGTACTTGATGAGGCATTGAGCTGGTGGTACCAGAAGAGGTGTTGATCTAGTACCAGAATAGGCATTGAGATGGTACCGTAATAGGCACTGATCTAGTGGTACTAGATCATTGCAGAGTACCGAACTAGGTTAGAGGATGGTACTGGATGAGGTAGGGTATTGGGTGTAGCGAAGTACCGGATCAATGGAGTACCGGATCCAGCAGAGAACTGGATCAAGCAATTGTTGCAGTACTGGATCAGGGGTAGTACAAGATGGAGTTTCTTAATTAAGAGTCAAAGTAATTAGGAGCATAAATAATCAACCATTTAATCCAATTTAATTAAAAAAATCAAACAAACCATGTTTTAACATAGGTTACCTCTCTATGCACATGGACAAGGTCACAAAGTAGGTTTGTGGAGGAAATGGTAAATCATATACACATATCATAGGTAAAATAGACTCAGATAGAGGATAGTATAGGATAATAGAAGTGTCAAAATGGAGACTCAACATTTACCCCATGCTAAAGTCATTGCATGCCCTCATGCAACAATGTCAAAACCAATACTCAAAATATTTCAAAATAGAACCATCCCCCATCCTATCTGAACATCATTTATCTAGCTATAGGATGTTGATACCACAAGCTTCACACCTAAGTTCCTTTTTAATCACCCAGGTGTATTGGATCAAATGTAAAACTTTGTTGAGTTTAGAAAAGACTTCTTCTTGTGCCTCCTATAATCTTAGGTTATATTCTCTAAATTTTGCATTCTCTGCCTTAATCTTCCTATACAACACTTGGTACTCTGTAACCTCTTTCTTCAGCTTCTCATTATGTTTTGTTAGTTTCCCAATCTTCACTATCAATTGTTGTTTTCTTAGAGAATTGTCAGGATCATATGTGGTGGTTTGTTCAATCACCTCCTCTTGGGCTTCCTTCTCATTTCTTAGACCTCCGAAGGTTTTTGTCACTAACTCCTTGGTCTCACTAATCGTAGCCCCATAGCCACTTTATTTCTATGGAGAAGTCAAAATATCAATAGGCTCTTCTGGAAGAGAAGGCACATGTGGAACTAATATATGTTTGGCCATGCTCTTGGTGGTTCTTCATACAGGAAGTGAGACTTCCTCATATTTTTTCATAGGGGTAGAAGTCTCTTTAAAAAATTTCCTCTTCTTTATTTTAATAGCAGTTATAGGCCTGAGAACTTGTTTCTCTTGCACATATTTGATTTTCACCTTGGAGGACCGAAGTGTGGGTTCTAGAGTTTGTCCTTGATGAACATTCCCTATTTCCACTTTGGAGGACTGAGGAGTAGGCTATGAGATTTATTTCTTTTTAGCCTTCCTCGTTTTAAGATTCCCCTGACTTCCCCTTATCATCTTAGGGGTTTTATCCAACTCACTAATCGTCTCTTAAGGAAACACAATAGATGCTTCAGGGGTCTTCTCCAACTAATTAACTGATTCTTGAGGGAACTCAATAGTTGCTTCGAGGACTTCATGTGAAAATTCCTGTTGACCTATTTTGTTCCTCTTTAGCTTCTCACTTTGTGGCAGATGATATTTAGGAATCAAGGATGGACTAGTTTCCTTAGATTGGGCATGCCTCTCCTTCTTAGATGTAGTGGGATCCTCTAGGATTTGTTTTGTTGACACACCCTTCTTTTGACACTTTTTGTTTCTCTGAATGTTTAGTTCATGGGTATTTTCCAACTTTCTAACAGGCTCTATTGATAACTCAATGGTTGCTACATGAGAACTATATGATCGTTCACCTTGCCTAGAGTCCTTCCTTTTCTGTCTTTTAGTTCTTGGAATCAATGTTGGACTAATTTTCTAAGATTGGGAGGTTTTATTCTTTTTGGATGTAATGTGATCCTCCACAACAGACTTATCCTTATCCAATTCATCAATAGGCTAGGATAAGATAGGTGCAATGGTAGCTTCTTCACCCCCCAACTTCTTCCCTTTGTTTTTCTTTTTCTTTATACTGGACCCCTTACTGTATACCTATGTTTCCTATTCTTCTATAGATTTAGACATTCCTTCCTGAGAAAATTTTTGTTGGAGTAGTTGTTTCCAACTACTGCGTTTTTTTCTCAAGGCATGGACAACCAATAGTTTCATTAGGCCATGGTGATGGATGTTGGATTCATTTTTTTTTGAAGATTATTTAACTCCTCTCTATCCATCCAAACTCAATTATTTTCAGTCTTAATATTTTATGGTTAGTCGTTGCATAATTTTATTTCCCTTTATTCCATGTATTATTGTTGAAGCTTCTCCAATTTGTAGTATTTGTTGGTCTCTGATAACATCCTATTGAATGATAGTTTTTTTATTCCCTATTCCATGAATATTGATGAGTATTACATATTATTTCTCGATAATGTTGATATTGATCTTCATGTATTCCTTGAAATATTTATTGGTAATGAGGATGTCGATATAGTTTCACATTTGATGGTTTTCCTTCACTCTGCACAAGCATTTCATCTATATTCTTTTCAGAGACAATGACATTCGTTGTCCTCTTTTCTTGGTCTTTGATTACTCTAGCCATGGAGATAATTGTTAGGAAATATACTTCCATGCTAAACCTAATATAAGAGAAGAAGATGGATTTAAACAAGAAAGTAAATGACAAAGAAAACACACAATACATAGAGATTTACAAGGTAAAATATATGTGCATTGTGTGATTTCTTTGTCATTTACTTTCTTGTTTAAATTTGTCTTCCTATCTACTATTAGGTTTAGCATGGAATTCTATTTCCTAACATGTGGCATTAGACCTAAGGTTTGTAGATATTGTATCTAAGCTAAACCCTAGGTCTAGTAAGAGTTGAAAGTCAGATATATTTAAAGTTGTTCTTGAAACAATGGCAAGTAGTTCGAGGATAAAGATCAAAAACTTTAATCGCCATAATTTTGAGCTTTGGAAGCTTAAAATTGAAGATATCCTTGTAGATCGAGAATAATGGGCTACAATATATTCATGTACAATTATGATAGGTATGTCAAGGGAAGAATGGGAGAAACTTTAAAGAAGGTAAATGAGTAGGATTCAATTGTGTCTTTCATATTCGGTGTTGTTGAATGTCTCAGGTGAAGATTCAGCCAAGAAACTATGGGACAAGTTGGGAAGTTTGTACTAATTGAAATCCCGATTAAATAAGTTGTTCCTTAGAAATAAATTGTATATTTTAAGGATTAGTGATAGGAGTTCCGTAACTGAGCATTTGAATGCATTCAATACTATAATAATCTACTTATTGTCTATAGATATTAAAATCACTGAGGAGGAGAAATTTATTAGCCTACTATGTTCTTTGCTAGACTCATAGGATAGTTTAGTCATGGCTATAGAGAGTAATTCAAACACACTAGAACTAGAAGACATGGATGCATCTCTATTGTCAAAAGAAATGAGACAGAATAACATGGAAGGATCAACCAAACATGCCTTAATGGTGAGAGGTCGACCACTTAATAGAGATAACGGAAAATTCTTCGGTAGAAATTATAAGTGAAAGGACAGATCTAAATCCCCGGTTTAGTCGACAAGAAGATGTTGGAAATGAGGTAAAAATAGGCATTACAAATGGGACTCCAAGTTGAAAGAAATAAAAGTCAGTACAGGATCTGATGAGAAGAAGTCAATTAAGAGAAAGACTACTCCAAATATAGGAGGTGATGTGTATCTAGCATCGACCAATACATGGTCAGATCATGACGTTTGGTTGATAGACTCAGAAGTGTCCTTTCATATGACACCTCATGGAGAATGGTTTGGAAAATATGAGAGATATGAAGGGGGATATGTGTTATTGGGGGATGAATTGACAACCAAAATTATTGGGCGGCGAAGATTTTGAATGATAGTGTAGGATGGGAGGAGTAGAAACTTTCCAGGTGTGCTACATATTCTAGGTTTGGAAAGAAACCTGGTATATGTCAGCAATATGAGTGATGCAGGAGGGCACACTCTATTTCATAAGGATATGTGCAAAATGGTCAGGGGTGCAATGGTATTAATGAAAGGAGTTTGGATTGAAACCATATACAAGTTGTAAGGAATTTCGACTCAATTGGATGCAACTAAATTGATGTTCATGAAGTCGACTCAACTTCAAATCAACTTGACTCATATCAGGTTTATTTGGTTCAAATTGACTTGACAAGTTTTCATCAAGTCGACCCGACCATGTTATGGCACGAAATGATGTGCACATTGGAGAAAAATGGATTCAATATATGCATAACAAAGGTATGGTTGAAGGTTTTCATGAGTGTAATTTAGAAGTTTATTTTTGTGAACATTTAATATATGGAAAACAAAATCGGTTTAGGTTCCCATATGGAGTGATAAGGGAAAAGGGGATTCTAGAATTGGTTCATAGTGATGTGTTTGGGCATGTAACTGTCCCTTCACATTGTGGATCCATGTATTATGTCTCCTTCATATATGATTTTTCTAGGAATACATGGATATATTTCTTGTGGAATAAATCAAAGGTTTTCAGGAAATTCAAAGAGTTCAAATATCTTTTGGAAAACTAGATAGATAAGAAGATCAAGGTGCTAAGAAATGAAAATGGTGGTGAATTTTGTAGAATGGATTTTGAGTAGTTCTGCAAGAAGTGTGGCATAGCACACCAAAATACCACACCATATACCCCATAGAAAAATGGATTTTCCAAAAGAATGAATGGAACATTTATGGAAACGGAAAGGAGAAAGCTCAGTGGTGTTGGGCTTGCACAAGAATTATGGATAGAGGCATTCGACACTACAAAATATCTGGTGAATATGTTTCCTTCATCGACACTAGTCGACATGACTCCACATGAGGTATGTGTTGTGACTTCCACAACATCCCACTAAAACACTTGAACTTAGAGGTTTTAGGGGGTGCCCGTTAACCAAAATTTTAGCAAGGTATTAATAATTGTTAACCCAACTGGCTATTTATTCATAACACTAATCTTTGTACATAATTTGTAAATTTGATCTAAGGATAAATTCACTAATGCTTAAGCATCCAAGATAAATTTGTTAATATCCCCTTTCGCCTCCAAAATAATCTTAATCCTTGTGTAGGAATCCTTCTATAACAATGTGTTCAAACCCTCTACCCACATAACCTTGCATTAGCATCATCAATCCTTATTCTCTGAAGTCATATAGTATTAAGTCTCTCATTTAATGCTTCTGACGGTGATGCTACTTTAAATTCATCATCAGGATGATGTCAAGAGGGTATGTTCATATCAAGTTGTCTCCTCAGACTGAAGATGATAAATATACCATGACAGAGCCATGGGAATCTTCCCCTAGACCTCTTCCTAATGATGATGTTTCAAAAGGATATTGGCTCTTATGATACCCATGAACTAGTCACAATGAGCCTCCAAGGTGGACCCCTCACCCTAAATCCTGCATACTTTATCATCAAACTCCACTTAAACCAAATCTCCTTTTGTCATGGGGAAAGATAACAAGGATTTTCCACGTCTGTCGACTCCCTCTCTCTTGATAAACCTTTTAGCAACAATACCACAAACAATTTAGTGCATCTTTTGATGCACACATGTCACAAGGAGGTTAGTCCTCTCACCTTTATAAAACCATCTGTTGTAAAAAGTATAAGTTGGTTCCTCGACACAACCTTATGCTTTAATAAAATCTAATCAAGTCATTGTTACACACTATACATGCGGCGATTCATCATTTCACAGGCGTTCCTTTTCAAGAGCACCTTTTTGTGATTAGAATATTTGATTAGACTATTCTCAGTGCTAGTTTTAAGACCTTCTGATGACGAATCTACCCAAGATATATCTTTGAGAAACCAACCCTCCACATGGTTTGTTAATATATCTTGTTAAATATTCTTATGACGAAACCATAACTTTGTAAGATTAACCCTTCAGCATATGACAAATCATTGAACTTCATAAAATGAAGGCATAAGAAGGGTAGTAGTAAACCTAAGCTATACGGGAAAATTAATACATAAATATTTATCAATTAATCATTTTCCCTCACCTTTTAGCACATCTCCTGAAGGTTAAGCAATTATTATTAAAATTAATCATCGTCAAAAGATGACATCAAGTTCAAAAGCTTCAAAACAATTATCTTTATCATGTTCTGAAGATGATATGATCGGAGAGATTTTCTCTCTTCCTTGCCCCACACCTCTAATGATACCTAAATGGTAACAAACACAGAGTTGTTTTTGAGAAAGTTAATGGAATATTGTATGTCTATGACCAAGCCAGAGTTGTAACATGCTTAAGATTTATTACACAGGGTTTGGTGAAAAATCACAAAATATAACACTTAATCCATAATTGAAATATTGATTTTCCCCTGAAACCTGTGAAAATATAAGCGCTACTACTGCGATAAGCTAGGTAAATACAAGTGTGTTCTGAAACCTCAAGAAGGAAGGTACATATTTTGTTTGTTTTGAAGTTAATGACTTTTGTAATTGATTCATAGGTAGATTATATTTTGTCTTATGTCCCATAGCACACACAGGTGACATAATGTCTCGAGTATAGATTAGGAAAGAAAAAATCCAAGTAGCCACTGAACCTATCCCTATTTTTGGTTCATATTTTTTCAACATTATAGACACAAGTTTTTTAGATGGAAGGGAACACTACACAAGTTACCATGAGATATATCACATCTTCTAGAATGAGGAATACCCTTTTGACGGAGAAGACATTAATGAGTACAGGAAAATTAGAAATAGTAGTATTCACATGCTATCTTCTCTCCCCATGATGTTCCTGTTAATATTTCAAAATCCCACCCAGTTTCAGTCTCACTGAATTTTCTACCAAATTTAAATGCCAAATTCAGTTTCATCACTGTTTCATCATATGCTACAGCGGTGTTTCAGCATCTGCTCACAGTGGTGTTTCAGCATCAGCATATGCTACAGCCTGGTGTTTCAGCATCTGCTCACAGCGGTGTTTCAGCATCA
>SNQJ01S0000801.1:290677-323977 GCA_010110895.2 Picea sitchensis | reverse complement strand
ATATCATCGTAGCTGTCGACTACTTCACTAAGTGGGTCGAAGCTATGCCAACGTTTAAAGATGATGGAGAGACTACAACTCTCTTCTTATTCAACCAGATTATAGCACAGTTTGGCGTCCCAAGAGAAATTGTCACTGATCATGGTAGTCACTTTCAGAACCAAATGATGTCCAAATTAACATCAAATCTTGGGTTATGGCAAGAACATTCCTCACCTTACTACCCCCAAGCCAATGGGCAGGTGGAAGCTGTAAACAAAAATCTTAAGACGATTCTACAACGAACTATCAACTCAGCCAAGTCAAATTGGCATTTGATGTTATACTCGGCATTATGGGCTTATCGAACATCAGTTAAGACTGCAACCGGTTTCTCACCTTTCCAACTCATTTACGGGCTGGAGGCAGTCTTGCCCATCGAATGTCAAATCCCATCTCTGAAATTGGCAGTACAGTTATTGCCAGACACTTCTCCACTTGAAGAGTGGTTAGTACACCTTGAGCAGCTTGATGAGCAGCGTCGCGATGCGGCACTGGCCAACAAGGCTCATAAACATAAGGTCATGTGTCAATATGATAGGTTCGTTCATCCTCGGATTTTTTCTGAGGGAGACCTTGTCCTGGTCTATGACCAAGACGAGGACTCCCTGGGGGCAGGACAGTTTAAACCCATGTGGTTCAGACCCTTCATTATTAAAGAGGTATTAAAAAAGGGCACTTATCATTTGGTCGATTTTGAAGGGAATGCTTTGGTGGAGCCTAGAAATGGGCTCTACCTCAAGAAGTATTACTCATAGAAAGGTCACTGTGGGTAACTTTTTGTAACATATGTATAGTCTTTGTACTATTACTTTTTTACATTTCTTTTAAAAGGTGTTATGGACGTGTCATTGATGTTATCTTTTGTCAATATGGTAGATGTCAAGAGAGTCTGAGGTGTTCGTTGGGTATGAAGACGGTGCTAGTCGACACACGCGGAGGCTTGCCTCTGCAGCTTGGGTAATCTTTACACCACAGGGTCAGTTGCTATCTTCTGGAGGTATATGCTTAGGTGACACCACAAATAATGTTTCCGAGTATAGTGCAGTTATTTAGTTGCTTCGTGATGCATTGTCATTGGGTATCTCTCGTCTCCAGGTCTATCTAGACGCTCAACTGGTTGTGTCGTAGCTAAACAGAATATACCAGGTTCATGATCCAACTTTACACCAACGATTCCTTAGGGTACGTCTCTTAGAATGCAACTTTGATTATATTACATATTTTCATGCTCCTAGGAGATTAAACCAAATCACAGATACTCTAGCTAATCACATTTTAGATTGGCATCTTTCCCACATATAAAAATATCATGGACATAAACATGTAAATACATTTTTGCACACATAATCCATAAGACACAAAAAAGAGATAAAAACGATATATAAACATCATAAAATCCTCAAAGTACATAGATGGGTGCAAGCGCCTCAAAAGTGGGAACAGTAACGAGTCACCGGGCTTATCTCCTCAAAAATATATACAATACGGTGCTTGTGGCACATAAAAAGTCTAAAGTATGTTCAGAGCCTATGGGCCCTGTTATAATCATCTATTGCATGGGCCAAATTCCTAAACAATCGGACCCATGTCTGAGGTGCCCCCACAACATGAGTCTGCATGGAGGGAGGCAGGTCCTCTATCTCTGCCATCGGGACTATGCAAGTGAGCACAGTGAAGTTCCGCTCAATTCGCCTAAGAACCCTCTCGTCCTCTCCTGCTGGGAGGTTCCTGGCTACTGTTTCTCCCCTAGCGGCGACAGCTGCGGCTTCTGGCCGTGGGCGACGCCTGTTCTGTGCGTAGTCGGCAGGTCGCACGGGTCCCACATCTGCATGCAATAAACGTTCACCCATCAAAAACTCTGGTATACAAAAACATGATATATATATCAAAAAAGACATAAAAATTACATATGCAAACAAAAAAACTATACAGGTGGAGACTTACCCATCTCCCCTCTCTCCTCACCAGGAGGCACGGGTATCTCTGGATCTCTCGAAAAGTTGATCCCTGCATATGGGTAGTCCTCGATAGCAGGGATCTGTCGTGACAGCCAAGAAAAAAAGTCATCGTCGAAGGCCTCAATGGTCCTTCCGCCACCCTGTCATGGCAGTAACACTTCCCATCTGCATATTGCGGGGAAAGTGGCCAGATGTCCTTGTACCACAAGCTGAGGACTGAAGCATGAAACTCTCTCGAAAAATAATGAACACAAGATAGTCCCGAACCCAAAGTTCCTCTGTGTCTGTTGTTGGCAATCTATCAATTGCCTCTTCATACATTCCAGCAGTGTGGTACTCCAATCAAAAATTTGTGCATTCATACATTGGATAGCACAGTTCATCTATGCGCACAAAGCCTGATGCACGGATGTTGAGCCGATAATCCGCCCAATAAGCAATAGGATAGTCTGTAGTGTGAGGTTGGTAATCTTGCTAATAGGTACCGAAGAACCCCTACGATCAGTCCCAGCCTCGCAATACTCAGCTATCAGCTCCGATACCTTGCTCGGCCCCGCAGGAAAAGTCTGAAAGTTGACTGGTTCCCCTCTCCTTGAGAGGCCAGTCAAAAAGTAAATATCCTCGGTGGTGGGCACCAAGGATTGCCCCTCTAGCATGAATGCCTCTACGTCAGGGTGCTAGTAATCAATCAAGGCGTTCAATAGCCTTGGTTGCACGTGCATGAACGGACATAAAAATAATTTTAACAAACCACACTGCATCAACACGGCGACAACATTCAGATCTGCAGCAACTAACTCATTGGAGGCCTCGTGCTCCCTTTCCCTCCACTGGACATACATCCTTCCAACGCAACAAGGTAAAGGAGGGTCAATACTTCTTTTCATTATCTTTTTCATTAATATGGGGGGGTACATGCGGCCTGTCAAGGTGATAGTCGCGTGTACACGTGTGTAGGCTTTGAGTTGCACGCGTGTACACGTGGGCTGTCTCTGGACAACCTGCGTGTACCTAGGGCCGACCTTTTAAAAGGTCGACGCCCACCCCCAAAATAAATAAAATGCTAAAATTGAAGTATTGAATAGCTAGATAAGGGAGTTTGTACTTACTTGGTTCGAGCAGAAGTCCCTTTCGTCCACTGTAGCTCCCGGAATCACGATCTTTGGCAAAGGGGGTCTTTTGGCTCCAGAGTCAACTTCCAAATTAGCAATGGTGATAATGAGCTGCCAGCTTCTATTTATAGACTTTTTGGCCTCTTTTTGTCACTTTTTTGGCCCCCCTTATCTGTTTCTTTATACCAAAATCCATTTAGAGTGATCCAGGAGTTATATGGGAGGGATTTGATCAGGTATTGGGACACTTTTTTTTTGAGTTTCGAAAAATAAAAAATAAAAATATATTGACGGTCCATAATATTTTTTTTTTTTCAAAAATCAACTCGAGCATATAGGTTAGGATATCACCCCAACTTTTTCATCTCGTTGCCTTTTTCTTATGCTATAGGATCGATCCCATCCGGTTGTGACACAGAACCGTCATATCTACTATGGAAGTGTTGCGACTTGGTGGTAGAGCTTACCAAAACATGGATGCCCTAGGTAGGTCCTGGTTGCATTATGGTGTCCATGCCGTTTCTCACAACATTGTAGGCTCGGGAGTCCATATAGTCTTTCCTGAATGCGATTTTGAGCCTCATTTGCATGGGTATTGTTCACTCTTTGTCTTACCCTTCGGACTCCCAAAACATAATGGGTCTCCTTTTAATCCCTTTTCAGACCCTCTAAAAATGAAAAGATTGTCGAGCGATCTTGTGACCTTTCACGCTCGTTAAACTGAAATTTGAAGTCATGTCTGTCCGGCAGTAGTTTACCCCTTTTTCAGTCCGGACGGTCAACTGTACGAACAAAGGAATACTCTATTGAATTCCCATTCTTTAGAAGAGTATCCTCAGGTATAATTTTATTCCTTTTTCGGGCCTGAGGGACTAAATTTACGAAAAAGAAACCCCCCCGGAGTCCATAGATAAGCTCTTTTCAAATTCCCTAAAATTGAAAAGATCGTCGAGTGACCTTATTCTTTCACACTCGTTAAAATGG
The DNA here is from genome assembly GCA_010110895.2 of Picea sitchensis. Classification (NCBI taxonomy): domain Eukaryota; kingdom Viridiplantae; phylum Streptophyta; class Pinopsida; order Pinales; family Pinaceae; genus Picea; species Picea sitchensis. The sequence goes on along the minus strand of SNQJ01S0000801.1, from coordinate 319,881 downwards.
TCTAGAAGAACATTCCTGACGGAGTCCATAGTTAAGCTTTTTTCAGACTCCTTAAAAGTGAAAAAATAGCCGAGTGATCTTGTCCTTGTCACACTCGTTAAAATGGTTTTGAATTGGCATCTAATCGGTGCTAGTTTATCCCTTTTTCGAACCGACTAGACTATTGTCGAAAAAGGTACCCCAACGGAGTCTCCTTTTATTCTTTTTCAGACTATCTAAATATGAAAAACAACTGAGCTTACCTTCTCTGGGCTCGTTAAACTTACATCGAAGGATGTTACTATGGTGTGTTCTATCAACCGCATTTGCATACCTTACCCATCAGCCTTGTAACAGTTTGCTTCTGCGTCTTAACATCTCTGGCCACTAGAGGATTTTTCTCGAGTATCATTTCACCAGAACATCAGTCTTGTCCTTGTGCCTTGAGCTTGTATGTTTGCATTACTTGTTCCTCCACTGTAACGTAATATTCCTTTATTCTTTTTCAAAATCATCAAAAAAGAACAAAAAAAAAATCAAATATACCCCAAAAATAGGATGGGAAAAGTATTTTCTTTATTGGCAGCATAATGAGTCGCCCTTGGATGAAGCACATATGTCCATTTGATCATCAGACTATGGGATGTAGTACGACCTTAGGAAGCTTTTTCTCACTATATAGAGTTGTGTCCTCCATCGTTTGGTTACTCTTCCAAACATATGGAGAGTTTGCGTTGCCTCCTGCTTCGTAGACTTATGATTAACATATATGTTGCCTTAGTCTTATCACTTGTCGTGCTATTGTCCAAGGGAAGTTGGTCACTAAGCCTGAGTCGGCCCCTCTGCAATATGTCTCTTGTCCGCATACCCGGCCATCCTGAACGTCCAATCAATTCTTTGTTCGAAATCACTGAAGCCTTCAGTCCGATCATCAAGATTATCAAGTCCATAACCGACAAGTCGTCGAAGACCTTTGGGTAGTGTAGTCGTACACTCATATTACAGTCCTACCCAAGTTTTAGAAGATTTTGAAGTTGTTGCTCGAGCTCTGAAGTACAGCCATCAGGCCGAATCAGCTTCTGGGAGATGAATACTCTATATGTATATCTTTATGATTTCGAGATGTAGCTCCACTGTGTATTATTCGTGGCTACTCTTTATAGTTATTTGACATGGATCTACAGTGTATTTGATTGGTAGCCATGGTTCTATTTTATCCCGAGCAAGGGTATGCCCGCCTCGGTGAGACATTTGTTATTTTACAGACGACACCTCTTGGTTCTTGATTCTTGGGCTCACTCATTCAGCATATTAGTACAGATTGGTAAAATATTGGTAATGTATTTCGGCCATCAGATGCTCTTCTGACCTCACACATTAGGGGGCATCTGTTATAACCCTAAATTGCACCACACATGCTTACCTGGCATCAGGCCAGTTCATATCCCTTCCTTGCCAAAACTATGCTGAACAAACTCTTCAAAATCCTCTTGGGTCAAGGTACACGCGCCCTAACCCATTACTGCACGCGTGTACACACTAGCAGGCCCACTACAGCCCGCGTGTACCTAACAAAACAGAAAAATAGGAAAGTTGACGATGGGACAAAAAGCTATGGGTCAGTTAACTGAAACTCCTGTCCATGCATGGCCGAGATTTCATCCAAAACCCTAGCTCCTTCTAGCCTATAAAAGAAGGGGTAGGGGTACTATTTGGAGGAGGAAAATTATAGCGAAGAAACTCTGCCCATTTGTCGAATCCATTGTCCCAACCCTTTAGCCTTTCCTCAAGCCTAAGGAGAATTAACGCAAATCAATTGGAGGACAAAAGAAGAGGAGGAGCCCAGGATCAGGATCAAGGAGCGGTGGACGGTCTCGACTTTGATTGTAAGTTGATTCATTTTGAAAATAATAAAAGAATATTTTTCCCGTCCCAATGCATGAGTTATCTATGATTTGTTTAATTTATGCTTAATTTCTAACCCTCAAGTAGAAAAGTAGCATGCATGCGTGGTTGTTTTTCTTGATTGCAGGTTAACTTTGGAAGGAGCAGCGCAAGCAAGCGGGCAAAGCACAACAGAGGATCTACACCAAACATCAGTAAAAAGGTTAGTAGTTTCTTTCCATGCGTGTATTGTGAAAGAGGGGTGCAAGTTTTGGGTGGTAGGTTAAAAAGTGATTTCTTTACAGTCAAAATCTATATGCAAGTCTGACCCTAGTTTTCTAGTCCGTAGGGTATTTTTCCCAACAACACACGTGTAATACCCCTAGGTCGAACCCCGACTGTAAATTTAAATGCAAATGTACTTAAGCTGGTGAGTTTCTTGATATCATGTTTGTATGCACCTTCCATGGTATAGTACGCACATGTATTGTGCACTAAAATGATGAAGTGTGTACATTCTAGGATATCGCGCCCAACAAACTTAAGTGCTTGCGATTTTGAGTCCAGGGAGCCTTTGTGTATTTGTTGTGTTTTATAGGTTGGTGAGCTAGTCATTATAATCTAGGAGGATTATGTTTTGAATTAGGCCATAGAGCCTAGATGATAAAGGCCAGTGAGCCTATTTTTGTATATGTCTCATCATTAATATAATACATCATTATGTGTAGACCGAACATGATAAAAGAGTAGGGGGGATTAAACTCCCCTAGTTATGGAAAGAGGGGGATAAAATTTAAGGATAAGGGGCTAAGCTAGGGAGATTAAGACAAAAAGGAATATTACATTAATATTGCTTAAAGTCTAAAGTATGGATAATTATTTTAGTCTAAGTTATAAGGATGGGGACAAGTGGACCAAAGTATCTCCCAACATGACAGGTGTCAAGTTGGGAACATGCATACATATAGCTTGGACTTAGTTAATGTTACCATTGATACCATGATCATTCACTCACTCATTCATTTGTCCTCCATACCTTCTTGTACCTGTACATGTAACTATATATGTACCTTCTTGTCACTGTACCTGTACCTATATCTGTACCCATACCATACCAATACCTGGTTAGCTTAGGAGATGGAATGAAGAAGTGGGTTTTCAGGCCCATGGGAGATTGAAGAGGTGGGTTGTCAGGCCCGTGATAAAATCTCTGTAGGTGAGAGAATTGTTGGGAATTAATTCCCGAAGGTGATAAACTATAGCTATAGGGCTCTGATACTTCTTGTATGGTGTGTTGTTGAAACTCGAAAAGGAAGTGAGGTAGCCAAAGGACTGTTTAAAAGAGAAGGGACACACTACCTAGGGTGGGACATGCATATGGGGAATGCGAGATTGTAGGCTATTAGTTTGAGTTGGCACATGTGACGAAGTTTTTCCTGTTGTCTAAGATACATCAACCTAGTTAGGAATCCCTTTACCTGGGTGGAGTTTTGTCCCATCTCGGAGGTAACCCACTGCTAAGAGTGATGATTAGCATGGTATAAGGATGGAAGATTCGTGGAAGGTCTTCACGCAATTGGTGATATTTTTACCAAGATAAGTGTCATTTGTGTGTTAAATTACATGCTGCATTATTATTTATGTGTTTAATTTTATGGGGTTTTCCTGTGTGTGGTTTATACCTGTCTTTATATTTATGGGTATTGCATGTCTATGATGCATGTATATGTTCATTTTTATTTTCATATGAATATGTGCATTTACAGAATGCATTTTTCTATTTCAAGTTTTATATATAATGTTCTACAAGAGTTTTTGTTTTTATATGTTTTAATTTGCATATAGTTTGAAAATTTTGTGTGGCATAGCCCAGTTGGATGTTGGGGATGTTACATCGTGGGTTCGACCCCCATAGACTCCCAAAAAATTTACATAACTATGAGCATAAAGGCCAATGTAAGGTCGCCACATGGAGGCCTTTCATCGGATTATCCATGCCATGTATTGATGAATAATTTGACCACCTGGAGTGTACAACTCACCAGGTCAGTTGTCAATGATCATGTGACATAGCATATGTATAATCATGTGCCACATTTCACCCTTTCAGTGGTGACATGTGTCACCCTTTTGATCTTTGACCTGATTTGAATTAAACTTTAACTACTCATAATTTTTTCATACAAACTCTGTTTGAGGAAATTTTTTCATCGTTTGAAAGCTATCGTCAATCTCTACGTATTGATGGAATTTTCGAGATAATTTGGTACATTGGAATTTTGAGCATTTTTTAACCATTCTGGACCTCTGTGGAAATTTTGGATCCACCTAGACCTCTATCAGAATTCCTGGATCATTACTCCCGATTGGAAGACTTTTGTCCCACCAAATTTTGTTATTACTCAACAACTAAGTGAGGGTAAATCTCCCTCACCCTTATAATCTCCATCCATTATGTCATTCTTGGTTTTACCCCTTTGAGAACAACTCGAATATATTCCACATCACCTCGTTGTGAAGTCTGGATTCTTCTGTCGATAATAACATCTTCATGTAGCTCGTCCAAATATTTTGGAGAAAAATCATCAATTGTTGGAACTTGAATACTTTCATCTTCATCCATAATATTTGGAGGCTCATAAAGTTTTAAATTCTCAACATTTACCACTGAATAATTTTTCATGTAGGCTGGTGGATCTAAACGAAAGGCATTAGTACAAATCTTCTCCAAGATCTTGAATGGACCATATCAGATTGGACTTATATTTTTACCTTTATTTTTCATTCTATCCTTTCTGATATGTAACTATACTTTATCACTGACTTCAAATTGATAATCAACCTGATGTTTTACATGACTTGCATTGTACTTGGCTTGGATCTTCTCCAATTGTTCATGTACTGCTTGATTACCTTCTGAATTTTTTGAATGAATCTTTTATATTTATCTACATCATTATGTCCATCTTCTTCTTTTTCTCCTCCAAAAGAAAATTCCATAGGTGATTTAGGAAATTACCCCAAACATACTTCAAAAGAATCTTTCTGAGTAGAAGAAAGCATGGCATTATTATAGGTATGTTGTACATAAGAAAATTGTTCATCCCATAACTTAGGATTCTTGGTTTAGTAACCTCGAAGTAGATGTACCACTATTTTTTTTACCACCTCTATCTTTCCATATTTATGTGGATGAAAAGTTGTTCTCTTCTTCAACTTAGTGTCCATGAGTTTCCATAACTGAGACCAAAACTTTCCCAAAAAGAGAGAGTCTCAATCTGATATAATATATGTAGGAAGTCCAAAATGACCCAGACATTAGCAAATAACATATGTGTTTTCTATTCATCTCTAACATGTTTCTTACACGGCATAAAAATACACATCTTGTTGACTCTATCCAAAAAAACATATAGATAATCATGACTTGTCCTGGACATTGACAAACCCCCTACAAAATCCATGGAGATACTTTCCCATGGTTGAGAAGGTACTGGAAGCGGTGTATATAACCCCAATTTTTTGTTGCTAGGCTTACTTGTGGCACACATAACACACCCTTTAATATACTTGGAAACCATCTCATTCATCTAAGGCCAATAACAATACTTATGTAATTGTGCTACTATCTTACCAACAATGAAATGACCAGAAATGAGAGATGTGTGAGATTCTCTTATTACATTTACTCTTTGATCTCTAAGTATGCAAAGATTTCCAAGATGATATAAAAAATTGTCATGCATATAAAAATATGACTGTTGATTACCATGATTTAATGCATCGTATACATCTTTAAAATCATCATCCTTGGAATATTGTTCTATATAACTTTCATGCACTAAAGGATTATACCTTAGTATAACAGATTCATTAATCACTGGTCTTGACAACATATCTGCAACCTTAACAAGAATACCTTTATTGTACTTGATTACCAAATGAAACTATTGTAAGAAACATATTCATATGAAATGGTGTGGTTGTTGTAGCTTGGTCTGTGACTGCAAATATTTTAATGGTTGATGATCTGTATGAATAATTGTCTCCTTTCCCATTAAGTAATTCTTCCATTTCTTTACACTTTGTACCAACACATACAATTCCTTATCATGTGTTGGATAGTTAATCACAGTTTGAGTAAAAGTCTCATAATGATAACATATAGGTTTGTGTTGTTACATTAAGACTGTGCCCATGGCATATCTTCTTGCATCGATTTGAATCTCAAATGGTTGTTGTAGATATGGAAATTCCAAAACTGGTGCGGTGCTTATCTTTTCCTTCAATGTCTGGAAGGATTTATGTTTCTTTCCTCCCCATTGAAAGGCTTGTTTAACACTTGTTAACACACATAGGGGAGTTGCTATGTATGAGAAATTAGCAATGAATTTCCTTGAGTACTATATTGCTCCTAAGAATCTCTTGACTTTTGTGGCAGTATTTGGCTTGGCCATTTCACAATGACTTATGCTTTTGCAAGATCTATCCTTAGTTGACCATTCCCTATAATGTATCCCAAATATGAATTTTTTCCAAATTCACATTTAGATAAATTTACATATAGTTTCTCCTTCTTCAAGAGTTCCAATACTGTCTTGGCATGCTTTATATGATCTTCCCATCTTCGACTAAAGATCAGAGCTCCAGTTTTCAACACTGAGCTTGGATGGGCCAAGAAAGTTGAGTTGAAGTGAAGTTTCATAGAGAATTGATTTCGAAGTGGCCAACTTTCAAGTTACAACATGTCCATGGTAAAAATTAGAAGCAATTACTTGGAATTGGGAAAAAGACCCAATTTTTGTTGTTAAATTCATGGGAAATTTGGGAAATTTGGCCAATTAGTGAGATATTCCTAATTTCATATTTGTTCTAGAAAATTCAGACCTTGAATTGATCGAATTTGAAGTTACATGGAAGCCATGAAAGATGGAGCGATATTAGTTGATTAAAATTCTCAATTCGTGAATTGAGTTTGGGAAATATTTGTTCCAGTAATGTCAACCAAGAGAGATTTGTTGTTGTAGAGGTTGAATTGGTGTTATTGGGGTGAAATTGAACAAATTTCATAGTTGCAGAATGTCTATGGTGAAAATTGGGAAAACTTTTGGCAAAAGCCCCAATTTCTGCAATAGAATTGATGTGCATAAAAATGAATGTGTGCAGGTGTACACACTAAAAATGCATGATGTGCAATTAAAATCTTGTCATGTGTGGAAAATAAGGGTGTGTGACTAAGTGCACTAAAATTTGGCGTTGCACGGTGAAGAGTGGTAATGTGCGTAAAATATTGGAATGCGGGTGTGCGCTCTTAAACTTGGCATTGCATGGTGCAGAGTGGTAATGCGTGGAAAATATTTGTGTGCGAGTGTGCACACTTAAATTTGTCACTGCATGGTGCAAAGTGGTAATGCATAAAAAACATTGGTGCGTGGGTCTGCACACTTAAATTTGGTGTTGCACGATGCAAAGAGGTAGTGAGCGAAAAAAATGGTGTGTGGATGTGTGCACTAAATTTAGCATTGCATGGTGTGAATTGAGTGGCGCATGGGTAATATTGGTGCTCGCAATGTATGCACACATAATAATGGTGCACGTGGTGTGTGCAGTATTGAAAAAGCACAGAGGAATTTCGTTGGTGCACATGCAATGTGGGTATATGTTTTCGTGTGACAATTTAATTAAGGGTCCATGTGGAGTACTAGTGCGTGGTGGGGGAATACTAAAATTTAGCATGGTGTAGTGCGTATACTGCAATGCACGTAGAATATTAGTGCGTGACACAAAAATTGTGCACAACATGTATTAGTGCATGAACCAAAATTGTGCACGGTAAATATTGGCGTGTGACATAAAAGTAGTGTGCACCAGTTATTAGTGTGACAGAGAAGTGATCCACATTAGTTATAGGTGCGTGAAGCATGCGCTACCTTATGGTGTTTCTGCACATGCTAAATATGGGTGTACATGTTCAAATTTGTGTGTGCAAATTCGTTTGGATGGTGTACAACACAAACAACCAATGAATTTATGCGACATTTTATATTGTTTGAAGGTCATCTTTTTGCAGCACGTTTTTTAGGCCCTAAACAATGTTTTTAGCTACCCAAAAACCTCAAGAACAGAGTGAACCAAGGTACATTATGTATCTATAGCTCAAATTAAATAGATCAGAGAGAGATTTCTAATGGTGTAAATCGTTCGTCAAACAGAGCGTTTATTAGGAAGTTGCAGGACAAATAGTGGAGGGTAAATTTTAAGACCCAACTAACTTCGAAGGGCCATAACTTTTTTCTTTGGAATCAGATTGAGGCACAGGAGAATTCTATGTAAAGATATTGAACCATAGAAAATATTATTATAGCTTAATTAAATTTCCAGGCATGTTAAAAAATTTTAAGATGGCAAATAAGGTACCTGTAGCATTCTAGACCAAAAACACGAATTGGCCTATAACTTCAACAGGTTATAACTAGCATGCCAAAACCCAGAAAAAGGTGAAACTTGGACAAACTGTCCAAAATATGTATATGAATAAGCCCAATTGAGATCCTACTAAAAATCCAATGGAATAGGTGAAAAAATGCATAATTATAGCATAGAATTGCACCAAGTTGAAGAGTGAATAGAAAAATTAATGGACAATTTTCAAATAACCATAACTTGTTGCTCAAGACTCATAATTGAGCATTGAAGTAGGAGTTGGAAAGGTCTTGGACAATAGAATATAATTATTCACCTAGAAAATTGATCTGGGCATTCAATTTTCAGGAAATCAGAAGAAATAATTATGATGCATTATTGAACCATAATGGTTCATATTTTCATGAAATTGTTGACACAGTTAGCCTGAAAAGGTTTTGTTGGCTGCACATTTTGCAGAGTTAAAAACAACTAGATCATATCAGAATCAAAATAGAGTGTAGAGGAATGGAAGATGCACAAGGGGCTTACAACCAAGAAGATGATATCAGAGGGATGGATTTCCATATGGGCATTGAAGGAACAAACTCCAATGGACATGGAGAAGGAAGGGATGAAAAAATGAATATGGTAGAGAACATTAAAAAATTGCAGAAGGATGTCCAAATCCATAAAGATGATAATAAAAGGATTATGAGAGTGAAGGAGCAGCAAGAGGAATTAAACATGAAGTTAATGCAGAGCTTGAACCGAATAGAAAATAAATTGTATAAGGAGAGTGGCTCAAGCAAATCAGAAAGTCATGGGTCTCTTGATGAGAAAAGAAGAACCATAAGTGTTAGCCGACATCACCATCACTCCCTGGGGAATTCCAATAAGGGAGCACACAACAACTCAATTCCATCCCCTGTCAGGAAGCATAAGAGGTCTGGGGTGGATGAGCTATGAGGAGAAATTAACAAAATCAAACCTCCTACATTTGATGGTGAGCACAAGAAGGATGAAGATGCATAGACATCGTTGTTGGGCATGAGAAATTATTTCCAATTGCAAATTGTTCTTCTCATATAGAAGGAATAATTTTCATCTATCAACTCAAGGGAAAGGCATCCATGTGGTGGGATCAACTTGTGCAGGTGCATCACATTAATGAGAAAAATGTTACTTGGACGGAATTCAAGAAGTATTTTGAAAATAAATATTTGACTAAGAGATACTATGACAAGAAAATGAAAGAGTTCTTTGAACTCAAACTTGGGAGTATGACCATACATGAATATGAAAGAAGGTTTTTAGAACTGTTAAAGTATGTTTCTTTCATCAAGGATGAGAAAATTAAGATTTAGAGGTATTTGAGTGCATTGCCATCATTCATCAGTGACAAAATACAATATGATGATCCCAAAACATTGGAGGAGACCATAAGGCGAGATAAATGCCTATATGATCAACAAAAAGCAAGGCCAAATTTCCAAAAACCTTGGGAAGACAAAAATAAATTCAAGATGGATCAGAGGAAGAAGGGAACTAAGCCACCATTCTTCAAAAATAATCCCCAGGGACAAACAAATTCCAGAGAACCATGAATGATATAGACAAGGGGTCAAAGGCCAAGGCAACCACCTCTTTTATGTTGGGGTTGTAAAGGAGATCATATGTTTAGATATTTCCCTCACAGAGGTGAAAAAGTGAGAATTGTTCACAATGTACACCAATATGAAACAGTGGAAAACATGGGCAGAAATGTACCAAGGATCTATGCAGCCCTAGACAACAAGCAAGCAGAGTAATAGTAACATATGATTGAAGTGGAAGGTATGATCAACCAAACCATTACTATTTTAATTGATTCAGGTGATAGTCATAGTTATATAGATCCTAATATGGTGGAAAGTTTGCATTTGCCAAGAAGCAAGCATGGAAAATATTGGTTGGTGCAACTAGCTACCAGAGCCAAAAGAAAATTTAATGATATGGTTAAGTCATGTCTTATGGACATTAATGGAATGGACATCAGGGAAGATTTGAACATCTTTCCTTTAGGTTCCTATGAATGTCTAATTGGGATGGATTGGTTGGACTAAAATCATGCTATCCTAGACTGTCATAACAAGGAATTTATTTTCTTGGATGAGGAAGGGAACCTAAGGACGATGCAGGGAATTTCCAAGGCAGTAACCATTAGAGAAATTTCAGCATTGCAGCTGAAGAAACATTACAGAAAAGGGTCTCAAATATTTGCAGAACATATGGAAGAGACACCTAAAGACAAAGTGTCAAGTATTGAATATTATGCAATCCTAAAAGAGCTTGAAGATGTGTTTAAGGAAATACTAAGATTACCCCCTAAAAGAGACATTGATTTCTCTATAAATTTGATTCCTGGAGTAGCTCCAGTATCCAAGACTCCCTACAGGATGAGTACACCAGAATTGAAGGAGTTGAAAATGCAACTTGAAGATATTATGAAGAATCTATATATACACCCAAGTGTGTCACCTTGGGGTTCCTTAGTTTTAATTGTGAAGAAAAAGGATGGGACATTGAGACTTTGCATTGACTGTAGGCAGTTGAACAAAGTAACTATGAAGAATAGGTATCCTTTTCCAAGGATCGATGATCTCTTTGATCAATTGAAAGATGAAAAAATATTCTCCAAGATTGATCTTAGGTTAGGTTATCATCAAGTAATAATTAAAGAAGAAGACATCAATAAGATTGATTTCAGAAGAAGGTATCGTCATTATGAGTTCATAGTGGTGCCATTTGGGTTATCAAATGCACCAGTTGTCTTCATGTGTTTAATGAGTGGTATTTTCAGAGAATACTTAGATAAGTTTGTCATTATATTTATAGATGGCATTCTTATATATTCTAAGTCAAAGGAAGAGCATGGACAACACTTAAGGATGGTATTACAAGTATTAAGGGAGAATCAGTTGTATGCCAAATTGAGCAAGTGCTCATTTTATCAGAAGAAAATTCATTATTTGGGACATATCATTTCATAGGATGGGATAGCAGTGGATCCTGAGAAGATAGAATCCATTAGAGGATGGTCAGATCCAAATGATGTGACAAAGGTCAGATCATTCATGGGCCTTGCGGGATACTATAGGAGATTTATTGAAGGATTATCAAAGATTTCACTCCCAATCACTTCCTTACAAAAGAAGGGTGTGAATTTCCAGTGGACATTGGATTGTGAAAAGAGTTTCCAACACTTGAAGAAATTACTAACAAGTGCTCCAATACTAAGAATTGCAGATCCAAATGAAGACTTTATTGTATGCACCGATGCATGTAAAGAAGGAATTGGTGGAGTCCTCAGTCAAAATGGGTTTGTTGTATGTTATGAATCAAGGAAGTTGAAGGAGCATGAAAGGAACTATGTCACTCATGATTTGGAGTTGGAATCCATAGTGCATGCCTTGAGGAAGTGGAGGAACTACCTTATGGGGAAAACGTTTGAGCTAAGGACAACCCATAATGGTCTGAAATATTTATTTGATCAACCAACTCTAAAATCTAGGCAAAGCAAGTGGTTAGAATTTATTATTGGCCAGGCAAGAAGAAAGAAGTTGTTGATTTTATTGTCAAATGTTTGGAATGTCAAAAGGTAAATGTTGAGCATAGACACCTAGTTAGTTTCCTATAGGCATTACCCATTCCTGAGTGGAAATGGGAAGTTGTAACAATGGATTTCATCACCAAACTGCCTAGAACAAACAAGCAACATGATTCTATTATGGTAGTGGTGGATAAGCTTACTAAAGTTGCCCATTTTATTCCAATAAATCTCACTCACAAGGAAGCCAACATTGTTGATGTATATGAGAGAAATTTCTCAATTACATGGTATACCCAAGAAAATTGTGTCTGAAAAAGATCCAAAATTTACCTCAATTTTTTGGAAGGGAATATTTAATGGATTTGGAACAAATTTGAATTTTAGTACAACTTATCATGCAGAATCAGATGGACAAATAGAGAGGGTGAATTAAGTGATTTAGGATATGTTGAGGATGTATGTGATGGATAAACCATCAAAATAGGAAGACTACTTACACTTAGTAGAGTTTTCTTATAACAATGGGTACCAAACATCTCTAAAGATGAGCCCATTTGAGGCACTTTATGGAAGAAGGTGCAACACATCGGTAAGTTGGGATAACCCAACAGATAGAGCAGTATTTGGGCCAAAATTACTCAGGGAAATGGAAGAGAAAATGTTGAAAATAAAACAGAATTTAAAGGTTGACCAAGACATGAAGAAAATATATGCTGATAAGGGTAGAACTCACATGAAATTTAAAGTTGGGGACCATGTATTCTTGAAAGTGAAGACCAACAAAAGCTCCCTGAAGTTGGGAAATTGTTCAAAGTTGACAGCTCGCTATTGTGGGTCATTTGGAATCCTAGAGAGGATTGGGCCTATAGCATACATGCTTTCCTTGACTACATCAATGACCATTCATAATTTATTTCATGTATCATTGCTTAAGAAATATATACCTGATGCTAATCATGTTATTGATTGGAATGTGATTCAGGTAGAGCAAAAAGGGATTTTCCAATTACATTCATTATGCATTTTGGACCGAAAAATCAAACAACTCTGAAATCGATCCATATGGCATGTGAAGGTCCAATGGACCTGGTATGGTCCTAAGGACGCAATGTGGGAGCATAAAGATGCTATGAGGGAAGAATACCCGCATAGTTTTTAGGATTTTTGAAATTTTGGTTGTATATGTGTGCATAATGCATTGAGGACAGTGCATAAATAAGGGGAGGGGATTGTAATACCCCTAGGTCGAACCCCAACTGTAAATGTAAATTCAAATGTACTTAAGATGGTGAGTTGTTTGATATCATTTTTGTATGCACCTTCCATGGTATTGTGCGCACATGTACTATGCACTAAAATGATGAAGTGTGCACATTCCAGGATACCACGCACAACAAGCTTAAGTGCATGTGATTTTGAGGCTAGGGAGCCTTTGTGTATATGTTGTGTTTTATAGGCTGGTGAGCTAGTTATTATAAGCTAGGAGGCTTGCATTTTGAATTAGGCCAGAGAGCCTACATGCTAAAGGCCTGTGAGCCTATTTTTGTATATGCCTCATCATTAATATAATACATCGTTGCATGTAGACTGACCATGATAATAGAGTAGGGGGGCCTTAAATCCACTAGTTAGGGAAAGGGGGGGCTAAAATTTAAGGATAATGGGATAAGATAGGGAGCTTAAGCCAAAAAGGAGTATTGTATTTATATTCCTTAAAGTATAAAGTATGGATAATTATTTTATCCTAAATTCTAAGGATAGGGACAAGTGGGCCAAAGTAGCTCCCAACATGAAAAGTGTCAAGTTGGGAACATGCATACATATAGCTAGGAATTAGTTCATTTTCCCATTGATTCCATGATCATTCACTCACTCATTCAATTTTCTTACATACCTTCATGTAACTGTACCTGTAACTATATATTTACCTTCATGTCACTGTACATGTACCTGTATCTGTAACCATACCTTACCTGTACCTGGTTAGCTTAGGATCTAAACTGAAAAAGTAGGTTGTCAGGCCCATGGGAGATTGAAGAGGTGGTTTGTCAGGCCTGTGAGAAAATCTCTCTAGGTGAGAGAATTGTTGGGAATTAATTCCCGAAGGTGCTAAACTGCAGCTACAAGGCTCTAAGACTTCCTGTCCAACCTATTGTTGAAGCCCAAAAAGGAAGTGCAGTAGCCGAAGGACTATTGAGCAAAGAAGGGGCACACTTCCTGGGGTGGGACAGGCATGTGGGGAATGAGGGACTGTAGGCTATTAGTTTGAGTCGGTACATGTGACGGAGTTTTTCATGTTGTTTGAGATACATCAGCCTAGTTAGGAATCCCTTTACCTGGGTGGATTTTAGTCTTAGCTCGAGGGTGACCCACTACTAAGAGTGATGAGCAGTGTGGTCTAAGGATGGGAGGTTCATGGAAGGTATGCACGCATTTGGTGATATTTTTACCAAGATAAGTGTCAATTGTGTTTTAAATTACATGTTGCATTATTATTTATGTGTTTAATTTTATGGGTTTTACTTGTGTGTGATTTATACTTGTCCTTATATTTATGGGTATTGCATGGCTATGCTACATGTAGATGTTTATTGTTATTTTGGTATGAATCTGTGCATTTACAGAATGTATTTATTTGTTTTAAGTTTTAAATATAAATTTTCGCAAGAGTTTATGTGTGTATATGTTTTAATTTGCATATAGTTAGAAACTTTTGTGTGGCATAGCCCAGTTGGATGTTGGGGATGTTACATCGTGGGTTCGACCCCTATGGACTCCCAACAATTTTACACAACTATGACCATAAAGGCCAATGGAAGGTCGCCACATGGCGACCTTTCATTGACTTATCCATGCCATGTGTTGATGAATAATTTGACCACATGGAGTGTACAACTCACCCAGTTAGTTGCCAATGATCATGTGACATGTCACATGTATAATCATGTGCCACATGTCACCCTTGAAGTGGTGACATGTGTCACCCTTTTGATCTTTGACTTGATTTGACTTAAACTTTAATCGCTCATAATTTTTTCATATGAACTATACTTGAGGAAATTTTTGCATTGTTTGAAAGTTATCGTCGATCTCTACGTATTGATGGAATTTTTGAGAGCATTTGGTACATTGGAATTTTGAGCATTTTTTAACGATTTTGGACCTATGTGGACATTTTGGATCCACCTAGACCTCTGTGAGAATTCCTGGATCATTCCTCCCGATTGGAAGACTTTTGTGCCACTAAAAAATTGTATTACTCAATAACTAAGTGAGGGTAAATATCCCTCACCCTTATGATCTCTGCCCATTATTCCCTTCTTGTTCTTACCCCTTTGATAACAAAACAAATATATTCCACATCACCTCATTGTGAAGTATGGATTCTTCTTTCAAGAATAACATCTTCATGTAGCTAATCCAAATAGTCTGGAGAAAAATCATCAATTGTTGGAACCTGAATACTTCCATCTTCATCCATAATCTTTGGAGGCTCATAAAGCTTCAAATTCTCAACATTTACCATTGAATAATTTTTCATGTAGTTTGGTAGATCTAAACGAAATGCATTAGTATCAATCTTCCCCAAGATCTTGAATGGACCATATCGAATTGGCCTTATATTTGTTCCTTCATATTTCATTCTATCATTGTCGATATGTATCTATACTTGATCATTGACTTAAAATTGATGATCAACCTGATGTTTTCCATGAATTTCCTTGTACTTGGCTTGGCTCTTCTCCAATTGTTCATGTACTTCTTGATTACCTTCTAAATTTTTTAAATGAACCTTTTATCTTTATCTATATCATCCTATCCATCTTCTTCTTTTTCTCCTCCAAAATAAAATTCCATAGTTGATTTAGGAAAGTACCCAAAACATACTTAAAAAGTATTTTTTTGAGTATAAGAATGCATGGAATGATTATAAGTATGTTGTACATAAGGAAATTATTCATCCTATAACTTAGAATGCTTGTTGTAGTATCCTCGAAGTAGATGTACCACTATTTTGTTTACCACCTCTGTCTTTCCATATTTATGTGGATGAAAAGTTGTTCTCTTCTTCAACTTAGGGTCCATGAGTTCCCATAAATGAGACCAAAACTTTCCCAAAAAGAGAGAGTCGCATTCTGATATAATATATGTAGGAAGTCCAAAATGAACCGATACATTAGCAAAGAACATCTGTGTTGTCTATTCAGCTCTGACATGTTTCTTACACAACATAAAAATACACATCTTTTTTAATCTATCTAACTTGTGATCCACTGTCAAATAAAGTATCTACCTTTATATGATTGACCATAACTATGTGTTGACGGGTGAAATTGACCGTCCATCAACTGGAAGAATAGATCCAGTCCGGGGTTGTCTAAATAACCCAAGTCATTTGGTGTAACCTATTCTGACGGGTTTAATGACTCTGTTAGCCAATCTAGGAATCCTAAAAGAAACAAATAAAAGAGAGAGATAACTAACTAATTACTAAACACTATATATATATATCTTGTAAATAATGTAAATAAATGAGACTTGTATATCTTCTGCTTAAATACAACAACTACAGTTACATTAGAGCATATATACATACATAAAAGAAACAAATAAAAGAGAGAGATAACCAACTAATTACTAAATGACTATATATATTTGAATATTATCAACTACGCCATTAGAGATATTGATACATATACATATATATATATATATATATATATATATATATATTCATATATATATATGTATGTATGTATATATGCTCTAATGTAACTGTAGTTGTTGTATTTAAGCAGAAGATATACAAGTCTCATTTATTTACATTATTTACAAGCTACAAGTTTTAATCAAAATTTACGAAAATCGATGTGAAAAATGATTGCTTCTAGGAAGCAGATAAAGAAAGCACAAAAAATATTTATTGTTTTTCTTTTATAAATTTAAATAATCTTGCAAAAAATTTAATGAAACATGAACATGTGAATAGTCAAAGATGAACCATACATTATAGTTTCAATGATATGTAAATAACAGAAAATACAAAGAAGCTATCATGTCAGTGGATTAGTGAGGTGTATCCAAGCATCTACATGAGTGGTGAACATCCAACTGCCATGTCCAAGAGAGAAATCTGCAATGAACCTTATGAATATTCTAAATAAATTCAAAACATGTATTAGCAGCTTAGGTTTTAATAACAAAAAAGGAAAGACAAACATAAACCTGTGATCTCATAATTATACATGATTACAACAAGATAAATCTGGAAGCAATCTATGCATTTTATCATTCAATTTAAAACTCAAAGATAAATCCCGTTATTTAAATCGAAGATATAATCACAACATTTGTATTTTGATGAAGCAAATGATAGATGGTATTTATAATATAAACCTCCTACACATCACAAATCATTTAATCTAAAGATATCAGACCTTCACATGTAACAGGATTAAAAAAAAAACATAAATAACAACATTATAAACAAAAGGCTAAAGCCAAAATGCATATATGTCATTCTATTAAGTTTTTGGAATCACTTGTCCATTCTGTAGTCCTGGAAGATTTTTTTTGGATAATAGACTTTAAAGATTGAAAAAATTAATACATAAATGATAATAATTAACCATGTATTAATAAAAAAGACTAAAGCTATTTAAATCAATGCATAATTAATTATTCAAAGAATATGAATATATTATAATGAAGATAAAACCATTTTACTTACAGGACAAAAGCCATGAAGCAACCTAGAATTCCATATTCTTCAAAGAGAAATGATCAAAATCCTCCTCTCCAATTCTTCGATCCCCTAGCTTTGATCTTTCTCATATATTTATAAAATGAATGAACAGTCTGGGTGTCACTATTAATTTCCGCCACCTGAAATTTACCTCTAAAATAGACCAAAATATCTCTCAAACTGTGAATTTTTTTGGGAAAATCTCTATACGGAAGGTAAATGGGTGCATTTGGGTTCTGGGTTTTCAACCGTTTCTTCAAATTCCTCATGGTTTGGCTGCAATCAGTTTTTCCAAATCATCTGTCTGATCTTGACGCCTTTCCAAATTTTATCTGTTGTTGCTCATAAAATTATTTGTAGCAATCCAAAATTATTTTTGGATCAATCATCTTGAACGTATTTGGATGATACAATCAAGCCATGATCAGATCTGTATCAAATATTTGATAATAGAAACCTGTGAAACAAAAAGAAACCTAAATTAATAACCTAAAAATTGTGAATAAAACAAAATCTAGAAAAATAAAAAATGAATTTAAACTAATTATAACTTATAAACAAACATGTTTATAATGATCCTAAAACTCTAGAAGCTTAAAGTTAATGGATAAGAGAAAAATATTGATTTTTTTATTTTACAAAATCAAACAAATGATAAATAATTCTTTTATTATTATTATTTTGAAATGAGATGCAAAATGAAAAAAGAATTTAATTAATTAATATCACCAAATGATTTTATGAAAATGAGAGACCAACCAAGATATTATTTGATGAAGTATTTAACACATTATTCAAAATAGTCAAACTTTCTAATGAGCAAAAGAATATACACATAATCATAATTTAAACGAAAGTAAACATTTGATAAAAATTAACGGTTTTGTTTAAATTGAGATTTTTATGCTCGTTTCTAACTCTTGTAATGAATGTTTCATACTATAGTGAATGTCTTAAGTTTGTCTCAAAGAAAGCCAAGGCATAGAACTATTTGAAAAGGTTGATTTTGTAACTCATTTTAATTATCAAGATTCTAATAGGGGCCCTTTAAATTTTGTAAAAATATAAGGGGAGTTGTTGGGGCCCAACAAATGGCGACTTACTGGGTGAAGCAATTATCTCTGATTTGATAAGATTTCATCTCAGGAAGAAAATAATAAGACTGATAAAATGATTTAATCTCCCTGGAATAAATTTACTCTGAGACCATATGGTATTAGAATATGCTCAATGTTATAACCAGACAATAGAATTTTCTTTGCAGGGGATTATAACCTGAAATAATGTCTTAATCAAAGAGTCACGATGTTTATAAAAGAACTTCAATACCGTTGATAGAGCCACTGCTGCTAGCAGGTGTCCATAGCCTCGACAGAGATGTCATTTAACCCACTCAAATGCTTTAATCCCATCCAATATTTGTATCCACATGATGTATACTTCCATAAAAGTTAATTTAAAAACATATACCTGCTACCTCTCAAACTGACATTTCTTCATTGCCAACAGGCCTGTTCAGTACCTTGATGAAGTTGTCTTGGTATCATGTGTGCATTTACCCACTGCTAACGAGCCTGTTCAGTACCCCGATGGGTTTACACACACTTCCCACACATAAGTGCTTTCAACCCTCTTATGCCACTTTTAAAAAAATAATACAATTATATATTTCTTGATGACAAAGAGAGCGGGGTGATACTAGAGGTTAATTGCAATACAGGTGAATAGTTTATTTATTTTCTTTCGAAACTGGAAGTTTTATCATGGTTTAGAGATTTTAAATTTCCTTTAAGAAATCATCTAGAGAATGGGGAAGCACTTAAAAGTGATTCCTTAAGAATATGGACGGCGTAAAAAGTTTAAAGGTCATCGTAATTCTCAAAGATTTAAACCATATCTCTGGTGTAATAATCTGACAAAGAAAATTTGAGGACAAAACAAAAGTGACAATTGACTTAAAAATCAATTGTCTAAGCTATATCTTAATATCAGGACCTCTTTGAACTTATTTCAATTTGCTTTGAAAAACACAAGTCTTAAAATAAATGCTTCCTTCGACAACAACTCTTTGATCAGAAATATATTGATTCAAGAAGAAAGATAAGAAGAAAACTCATTCAAAATAATCAGAGAAAGCACAACAAACCAAATCAAATTTTATTAATGGGATTCAAACTAAGAAGTACACAAAATCAAAATAGCAAAAGAAAACTTTTCAGGAAACGATTTTGGCCAAAGATAAACTTGAGTTTTTGTATCCACTATCATCTCACTGTAAAATAAAGGAATAACTGAATCATATAAAATATCACGTGCAAACAAGTTCTTTTCTTAAGATAGTGATGCATGAGATGCTACTTTGACCAAGCATTATTATTAAAAATAAAAGAGACTAAAAGAAAAAAAAATCCTTATTAAGATGAGTGCAGTCCTACTCGTGGCACCTTAGGTTAGAGTTGAATTGATAGTTTAATTTACTTATCTCTTTACTTTCCATTTAAAATTTTCATGATGATACGACATTTTCGAAAATAAATATTCAATGAAAAACAGAGAGAAAAAGATTTAAAGTGGACTTCCCTGACAACATTCATATTATGGTTCTCTTGGTGTGCCCTCTTGTGTTCATAACTGCATTATTACAAAAATAAATATTGAGAAATAAAACTAAAAGAAAACCTACTCCTAAACCTACTCTAACTACTAAACAAATCAAAAATACTAAGTGAAATCATGCTTTCAATGTAGCCAGGAGTAACTCCAATCCTGCAATGGAAACAAAATGAAATATTACTAACAAGAATGGTAGTATATCGAAAAATAACAAAAATATATCATACTTACCTTTATCATCATCATTTAAAAACAAAGCAAGCATGACCTTACCATTCTTTTGAAACTTCTTGATGTATGAATCCTCCAACCATTCTGCAATTTGGTCGTGATATGAGTCATAATGGCATGTAAGAGTGTAAGTAAGTTTGAAAAACTTGTCAATATTATGGGGACTTATCATAACCTTTAGCCAAGGCTGAAGTGCCCCATCCTCCTGACAATTCTCCAAGTGTTCATCAATTTCTTCGCACGGAGGATCTAAAAAAATCATGTGATGCTTACTTCCTAGATATTTAGGTATCTAAACAAAGCAAGCACAACTTTATCTTTATTATGAAGATATTTTATATACGAATCTTCAAGCCATTCTAAGATCATGTAATAAAAATTAGGATGCAAATTATGACTTTGATGAAATGCATATATCAATGGGGAACACATCATAAGAGGATTCATGACATCAGTTAGATTATTGGTTTGAATGCTTCCTTTGATGATATTGATCATTTAAAAATGTGAAGCATAAACATTAAAATTCGAACTAATCAAAGAACAAATATGAAATGTAGAATATTCGATCTCCCTAAGGATGAGTGCATTGTCTTTTTCAACAATAAATTGTGTAAAATCATCTTGCAACATGTCATTTTCCCATGTGAGTGATGAATGTGAAAGAGCGTCAAATCCGACTTTATCAATGTTATGTTTGGAATTAATTTCATCAAATCTTGGCATATCAAAAAGATTGGATTGTGGTGGAAAAGAGAAAGAGACCGTGGGTAAAGTATCAAATCCACCAGAATCTAAGAAGAGATCGAGATATAAAGAGTAAAAGGAATCAGAAATAAGCACATGAAAAGAATATCTTGAGCTATGATATTTAACAATGGTATTCTCGAGACATTCCTCTTCATTTTCCTTAAAACTTTCACTCTATTTTGGTGATAAATTCTTCAACATAATATGATCATCTAAATTTGCCTCTTGTATGATAAATAATTCAAAACTTTCATGGAAAACATCTGATCTTTCATGTTGATAAGGTACGATTTGTAGATGAGGGTTTAAGGTTACTTGTTCCAATTGCAGATCTACATCTCTAATCAGTTTTATTGGAATGTTAGAATGCTTAAGATCATTTTCATCACCTAAATCTTCTTCAATAACCGAATTTAAATACTGATTAGAGTAAGAGTTAGGAGAACGAGAACATTCACCTTGACCCAACATCGAGTCTTCTTCCACGATGGTCGAGGACTGAAAATACAATGATTAAGAGGAAAACCCAATTTGATTGTCAGTAAGAACATTTTCAATAGATTCTACCTCCCTTGCTTGTTCAACATTTTCAGATGGATCCCTCTCATCCTGTGAACACAATTCTTCTTGCAATTGAGTGATAGTAATTGAAACTGCTTCATCATTTGCGATCGAATATGATTGGATGCAAGCATCATAGAGGAGATTTAAAACAAATGACATGTCATCAAGATTAAATTTACAAAGAACATGATGGATTCTTGTCGAAAAGCCTTTTGAAGATGAATTGTCATTGATTAGCAAAGTCTGAAATTCTTCACATAATTGATTGTAATCATATATTTCAAAAGCATCTAAAATTCATCTACAAACTGAAACCAATAAAAAATGTGATATGCTGGAAAAGACTCAAACCAATGTTTGATCCGACCCCTGAAAGTAAAAGCAAACAATCTGCACAAAACCTTTAAATCAGAAATATCATGCTTGATGCATTTACACCAAAACTTGTTAATATGGTCTTTTGAAGATACATTCCCCCCACCATCAAAGGTGAGTTTGGACAAGAGAGAGACTGTCTTGTTGGTAATATTAGGTAATGAGAAGTGGAAAGCATGTTCCAACATAGTGATTTGGGGAGCCATGAGAAATTAATTAAATTAGAAACAAAGACTCCTATAAGGCTAGCTTGTCAGTCTAGCCCTCCTTCTAGCGCCATTTGTTGATGGGAGAAATTGACCGTCCATCAACTGGAAGAATAGATCCGGTCCGGGGTTGTCTAAATAACCCAAGCCGTTTGGTATAACCTATTCTGACGGGTTTAATGGCTCCGTTAGCCAATCTAGGAATCCTAAAAGAAACGAATAAAAGAGAGAGATAACTAACTAATTACTAAACACTATATATATATATATATATATGCTCTCTAATGTAACTGTAGTTGTTATATTTAAGTAGAAGATATACAAGTCTCGTTTATTTACATGATTTACAAGATGCAAGATTTAATCGAAACTTACGAAAATCGATGTGAAAAATGATTGCTTCTAGGAAGCAGATAAAGAAAGCACAAAAAATATTTATTGTTTTTCTTTTATAAATTTAAAGAATCTTGCAAAAAAGTTAATGAAACATGAACATGTGGATAGTCAAAGTTGAACCATACATTATAGTTTCAATGATATGTAAATAACAGAAAAATACAAAGAAGCTATTATGTCAGTGGATTAGTGAGGTGTATCCAAGCATCTACATGAGTGGTGAACATCCAACTGCCATGTCCAAGAGAGAAATATGCAATGAACCTTATGACTGTTCTAAATAAATTTAGAACATGTATTGGCAGCTTAGGTTTTAATAACAGAAAAGGAAACACAAACATAAACCTGTGATCTCATAATTATACATGATTACAACAAGATAAATCTGGAAGCAATCTATGCATTTTATCATTCAACTTAAAACTCAAATATAAATCCCATTATTTAAATTGAATATATAATCACAACATTTGTATTTTGATGAAACAAATGATAGATGGTATTTATAATATAAACCTCCTACACATCACAGATCATTTAATCTAAAGATATCAGACCTGCACATGTAACAGGATTAAAAAAAAATCATAAATAACAACATTATAAACAAAAGGCTAAAGCCAAAATGCACATATGTCGTTCTATTAAGTTTTTGGAATTACTTGTCCATTCTATAGTCCTGGAAGATTTTTTTTGGATAATAGACTTTAAAGATTGAAAATATTAATACATAAATGATAATAATTAACCATGTATTGATAAAAAAGACTAAAGCTATTTAAATCAATGCATAATCAATTATTCAAAGAATATGAATATATTATAATGAAAATAAAACCATTTTACTTACAGGACAAAAGCCATGAAGCAACCTGGAATTCCATATTCTTCTTTGAAAATATTCGTCCATTCTCCCAAAGATTCCAGCTATCCATTACTCCATTTGAAAAGAAATAAAAAGTTTACAAAAGCAATAATATACAAAAGAGAAAGGATCAAAATCCTTCTCTCCAATTCTTCGATCCCCTGGCTCTGATCTTTCTCATATATTTATAAAATGAATGAACAGTCTGGGTGTCACTATTAATTTCTGCCACCTGAAATTTTCCTCTAAAAGAGACCCAAATATCTCTCAAATCATGCATTTGTTTGGGAAAATCTTACACGGAAGGTAAATGGGTCCATTTGGGTTCTAGGTTTTCAACCGTTTCTTCAAATTCCTCACGGTTTGGCTGCAATCAGTTATAAAAAATTGTCTGTCTGATCTTGACGCCTTTCCAAATTTTATCTGTTGTTGCTCATAAAATTATTTGTAGCAATCCAAAATTATTTTTGGATCAATCATATTGAACCTATTTGGATGATAAAATCAAGCCATGATCAGATCCGTGTCAAATATTTGATAATAGAAACCTGTGAAACAAAAAGAAACCTAAGTTAATAACCTAAAAATTGTGAATAAAACAAAATCTAGAAAAATAAAAAATGAATTTAAACTAATTATAACTTATAAACAAACATGTTTATAATGATCCTAAAACTCTAGAAGCTTCAAGTTAATGGAGAAGAGAAAAATATTGATTTTTGTTTTTTACAAAATCAAACAAATGATAGATAATTATTTTATTATTATTATTTTGAAATGAGATGCAAAATGAAAAAAGAATTTAATTAATTAATATCACCAAATGATTTTATGAAAATGAGAGACCAACCAAGATATTATTTGATGAAGTATTGAACACATTATTCAAAATAGTCAAACTTGCTAATGAGAAAAAGAATGAACACATAATCATAATTTAAATGAAAGTAAACATTTGATAAAAATTAACGTTTTTGTTTAAATTGAGATTTCTATGCTTGTTTCTAACTCTTGTAATGAATGTTTCATACTATAGTGAATGTCTTAAGTTTGTCTCAAAGAAATCCAAGGCATAGAACTATTTGAAAAGGTTGATTGTGTAACTCATTTTAATTATCAAGATTCTAATAGGGGGAGTTGTTGGGGCCCAACACTATGACATGAAAAACTTCACTTTTTTTCTTTTGATCACTACCACTTCCCAATTTGGTGGATTGAAATGAAGAGTTGCAACTGATAGTTGATATACCTTTTCTTCCTTTTTCCATGATCTTAGATTAATCTCTGGAATCTGATCCTAGATCATGATGATATGATGCAATAGTCTTTTGCTTCCCTTTATCCTTGAATTTGTTTCGTCGTAATTCTGGATGCAACTTCCAACATTGTGACTCCTCATGTCCCTTTTTCTTATAGTGGGAACATGTAGGTCTTTCCTCAGCTTGCTTCAATGCATTTTATTTCTTACTCTTCCATTTATCTTTCAATTTCTTCTCGAACTTGAATGGCTTTTTATCTTCACTCGCATGCTTACTCTTACTATCCTCTATATGCATAGATTGTACAAACACCTTATCAATGTTAGTAGGGTTAAACATTAAAATAGTATGACGAAGATATGATTGCATGCCACTAATATATTTTAGAAGAGTTTCATGAATATACAATGAAATTCCCAATGATAAATCCTTACTTTTGAATTTCTGTGTATATGCCTAAATATTTTGGCCTTTACTGTGTCTTATATGTTTCCATTCTATCATTTTCATTTGCATATAAGATAGTGGATATAATTGTTTTCTTATATCCTTGTAAAATTATCCCATGAAGAGATTAATCATTACTTTACCCTTTTGAAAAAGGTCAACTTGCATCTTACTCTCCCACCATATTAAGTTTTCTCCACTTAGTCGAAGAGCAGCTAACTTTACTCTCGCAACCTCATCCACGATATTTTGAACCCTGCAATATACCTCTATTTTCTTAATCTAGTTGTCCAATTTCTGAGCATTCAATTCTCCATCATATGTCGACAATTTGAACTTGAAATCCAACTTTAATAAAGGAATATTATGATCAGACTTATTAGAGGACTTATTTTGAAGAAAATAATGTTCACTTTCTTTAGAAGAAGATGATGATGAGGATGGTGAGGGGGGTTCTGAAGGTCCACCTCCTTCACCTCATCCTTCTCTTTTTACCGAATATTATCCACTTACGGGATTTTGAATTATTCATTGAAAATCATCTATTATATTTCTCATTGAGAGAAGTGTATCCATCATTTATTCTGGACTCATGGGAGGATATTCTCCTTCCTTTCCTTTGGAAGTCATCTTATGTAACGACCTTCCACGTTACGACAACCATTCTAGTGACAGGTGTAAAAAAAAAAAAATCCCTTTTTTTTTTGTTTGTGTGATTAAGGTGTGTGCGTGCGGGTAAAAGTAGTTACATACTGAACAGTACGATGCAACCAGGATGTACAGAAGAGGACTCAACAACCTTCAACTGCTAACTCCGAGGAGTTGATTGTACATCAAATCTCGGATGTTCCACCAGGTGTGTCCCATCAGTATCAGGAGATTTGCACTAACTTCCCGAGGTGATAACCGTAACATTCATCTCTAATTTTAATAACACTGAAATAAATAAAGGTCACACATTCAACTCCCAACTTGCAATCTTGTTATGCGGTAAAAACAATACATATTCAGATTTCACAATACATTACACTTGCGAACCCCTAAACAATATTCCCGGACATTGGTATGCCATGAAATTTTTCCTTAACCTAAAGCGCTAACATTTATCATTCTAATTGAATATTCCATAAACCATCATAATTGCAAATGACAAGGGATAGCATTTTCAAATGAGCCTACTTAATGTTAGTATAAGACTTAATAACATCTCGTTGATATTGAATGATAACATCACATTGATATTTAATATATTCCAATATTAAATATATTCCGATAATAACGCTTCATTGATATTTGAATATATCAATGAATCATCTTATTTAGGAATGAACAGATATAGCAATTCCATTATTTAATGGGCTTATTTAAATAACAATATATAAAAACATAATGGCATCACATGGATAATTGAGTAGTAACCTCACATCGAATTTAACAATATACCTCATACTTGGAAATAACATCCTAATTAGAATGGAAATAAATAAAGTAACCCTATTTATAATCACACATTTTCTTGGATAATCATAAATGACAAATAATAATTTTAAATGACAAGGGTAACCATTTTTTATTAGTCAATATACATCAATCACATCACATTTATAATTGACATCAGCTTGAATAATATCCATACCATTATGTTTAAAAGGACATCATGCTAAATCATTGCATTAATTAATAATATGGTCATGTTTTAAAAAGGGACATCATGGTTAAAACACCTACATCTAGATAACCTTATTATCAAATTAAAATGCATCGCGAGTGGGATCATCTATATATATAGCCATAACAGTATTCTAGGGTTTCATTTAAGTATCAAAATTTAAAAGAGATAATCCTTAAAATAGCCTTAGATATAACTGGCGTAATGAGATCCGATGGTCAATTGTTTAACCAGTGCAGTCACCAAAGAAAGTCAACAAGGATGATTGAATGCGAGGTCAAGCTCTGAGGAAAAATTTGGTGACTAACAATTTCTAAAATTTCATTGACAGCAGTTTAAAGGGGCCAAAATATATAAAGGTAAAGAGTATTCAAATGCATGCAATGTATTGAAGACGCAGTCCACTGCATGACGCATAAAGAATTGACACGCAGACCCCAGCAGACCGGATTTAACATGCATACAGTAAACACGCAGACTACTGCATAGCGCATAAGATTTGACACGCAGACCACAAGCAGTCTGGATTTAACAAGGTTAATACTAAACTACCAGTTAACAACAAGAAGCAAATTAACAGTCAAATGCATGGGCCGATATCCAGGACAGACCTCCGATACCTCTCCTGCTCAGACAGTGACAGATAAGGCATAATAAAAACACTCGTCAAGAATGACAGTCACCCATGACTAGCGTACAGGCAGAAAAAAAACGCAAACTACAACGCATGCAGAGGTAAAATAAAAACGTAGGTAATTCATTACATCTCACATCAACAGGATTTTCATCTCAAAGCCATCTTCCAAATTGACAAAGCTCTCGACTGCAGGTGAGCATTATCTCGCCATTGTTATGCGGGTGGGATTATTCACGAGCACAATCAGGCGTATTAGATTATTCAGAAGCACCATCGTACGATATACAAATGTTGGTATGGACATATCAGAATTTTGTAGCCAAGATCGACAAATAAAATACAGGAATTAAAAAGCCTTGTAGCCAAAACACTTTCAAACAATGGGCAACACTGAATAAAAACTGCCCAACAAACAACTGGTCACGGATTCGAAACTCCACGGCGACACGGATTAAAAAGCTAACCAACCAACAAATAGGTCACAGTTTCAAACTCCACGCACTCGCACAAAACAGACAACGGTTGAGTTATCCGCGATGAACACCGTTACACAATCAATTACATGGAACAGAACTACACAACTGTTGAACAAGTATGTTTTTAAAATGCAACCAGTGCAAAGGCGCGTAAAGTTAAGCCCGTAAAACCCTAAACCTCTGAAGTGAAACACTCTACACGTCAAAGAAATTATAGGTTCTCTGGTGGAGCGGGGAAAGGCTCAATTTAACGAACCTCTTGCTGTGGGTATGGCCACGTGAAATGGAGACGAGAGTGACGTTAGGGATCCGAGGCGTTCGATACAGGATGGAATTTTAAATGCAGTACAGACCCTGGGAGGAGTTGCCATGGCCATTCGGTCATATAATCATTTCATATACTTTAAGAGAAGTTGCATAATACCAACATATAGGTATCAACCTTGAGGTGATTGAGATTGCCAGGAATGGCCGTTTTAGAACATTAAAATCATCTTACAGTTTCCAGCGTAATATCAAATGCAACATACTCAATAAATTTAACGAGCGTACCTATTTCCTTGTTCCTGCCTGGTATGTTGTCCGCGCCTCGATCGAAGACCCGCGCTCCTTACTGCTCCTGCTTTCCGACCATGGAACGCTCACCGGTACCTCCCAGCCAAACACTAGGGGTACTCTGCTTCCCCCTTAGCCCCCCGAGCCACAAAGGGGCCACACAAGAACCAGAGATAAACTAGCGTCTCAGCTCGCCTCAATGGCTGAGCTACCACTCCAACACAGCTGAGATATACCCAACTCCTCACAAGCAACCCGTCAAGCCACAACTCGGCAGCGTAATGCTACGCTAACCATTTTTCTCCTCTTTTCCTTCCTTTCCCTTTCTTTTATAGCAATTTTTGAGACTAACCTAAAACCCTAAATCATTAATTAATTAATTTTTTTTTTTATGACAACCCTCTAACAGTCTCCGCCGTCCAAGTGTCACACATGCCTCTCGTTCTCCAAAATTAATTTCTTTTAATAATTAAAAGACTCAAATTCCCTCACTTCCTCAAAATCACTCCTTAAATTACTCCTTAATTTACTCCTTAAATCACTCCTTAATCATTCCTT
>SNQJ01S0000801.1:125971-290667 GCA_010110895.2 Picea sitchensis | reverse complement strand
TCAAGGTAGTAAAACATCATGTCATATAACTTAACGCATCATAATGAAGGAAAAAGTTTTATCATCATAAAAATCCAGATCACTTGCGAGCAAGTGTCCTCAAAGAATAAGTTTGGTAAGTGCGCCAGAGCGGGATGTTACATCTTATGCTTACAAAGTCTTCTTTCAATTTTAGACTTATAACTTGCAAGTTTTCCTTTACCAAGTTTTATTTTAGCTCTTATAAGAATTAACTTGCAAACACTTTTCAAACTGAGCTATGATACCAACTTGATCCAAAAAATCCTTAGATGTTCACTATTTTAATTACACATAAGCATCTACTTGATCTTTGAAATCATAATGTTCGCTTGAATTATTTCAATTACATGGTAAATACTTATCTAACCATACACACTTTAATGATAAATAACTTGAAATAAATGAGCATGAAATGAAAAAAATGACTAAATCACATACGCAAGTTTGATAATGGATTTCACCCAATTTGGGCTACGTCTCCAGGCCAACTTACAATAGAGACCTCTTTATTAATACTCAAATTCTTGTGTTTTACATTGACCTTTTTACATGTTGCTCAAATGCATAAAAAGAGTGCACCATTGGATTCCTTGCGAAAAATCATGAAAAATGAGTATAAATTTCTTGAAATTATGCTAAGGGACCTCTTGACACACTTTACGATGTAGTCTCAAAGCCTGTGTATCCTTGGGCATGCACTTCGAGACAATCTCTGCATAAAATAATGTGTGTACAATCCTCGGGCCACGTGCCATTAAATAGGGTGTGCCCCTTAACCAATCTTCGAAATATGTGGTCCACTTTAACCATAAGTTGGCAGGATTTCTAACAAAACCCATGCCTTAGGTGGATTGGTTATGGCTTGGTACTATATATGGAAGGTTGGGGGTTTGAGCCCCACCAACCGCCATATGTTTTGGCATTTTGTTGGAATATGAATATATTAATATAACCATATTATATATATGGTATATATTGTTTAAACCCCCATGGAGGATGTGGTTATAGTTATATGGTATACAATGAACCAAGGGCTAAGGGGTCAAGGGCTTAGGCCCTCGACCCTTTTTTCCGCCCAACAAACTTTAATTCAAACTTAAATATATTTTTTTCCATGTTATGTTAAGAAATAAATGTATGGTGCATTGGTAATGAAGGTTTGGTAAGGTCTTTGGATGGTCCCGGGTTCGACCCCCGTGGACTCCCAAAAAATTTACATAACTATGACCTAAATGCCAATGGAAGGTCGCCATGTGGCAACCTTTCATCCAATTACCCATGCTACATGTTGATGAATAATTAGACCACCTAGAGTGTACGACTCTCCCAATTAGTTTCCAACAATAATGTGACACATCACTTGTACAATCATGTGCCACATGTCACTCTGGCAGTGGTGATGCTTGTCACCTTTTTTACTTTTGACATGATTTGACTTAAACTTTGACTACTCATAACTTTTTCATATGAACTCTATTTGAGGTGATTTTTGCACCATTGGAAATATATCACCAAGATCTACACATTGATGGTGTTTTTGAGATAATTTGGGACATTTGAATTTTGAGCATTTTTTAACCATTATGGACCTCTATGGACGTTCCATATCCTCCTAAACCTCTGTGAGCATTCTTGGATCATCCTAAATGATGGGATGTAAACTATAAAGAACATTTATACAAATTTTTTGATTAATTACTGGCCCCTCTATACAAATCCATTTTTGGATTTTATCCACTTATAATATCCCAAGGGGCTATCATAGCCTTACAGGAGATAGGATAATGGTATGTAAACAAATATTATGCCTATGTCAGGATATATGGAGCCACTGGGAAACCATATCTACTACCCAAGTATGTTCCCAACAAGTTGTTGGAAAGAGAAATCGCATACCAAACAGTTGAGAAAGGAGTCAGAACCTACTTATCAGAGAAGAACAAAAAGTATTGGTCGATCTTCCTAATGCACATAGGAAAATACACTCTATCCAATAAACTACATGTTAAGAAGGAAGTTGAATCTTTCATGGAGATCTGTTCGTGCACCAGGAGCACAAAGGGACATGATCCTCAAAATGTAGTATATGATCACATAAGGTCAGTTAATCTATCCCAATATGTTGTTCATGAAGCTAATTTTGTTGAATATATCTTCACGGGCGCTATCTTTTTCGAAGAGGTACTATATAGGTTACCAAGTGATTCATCCCAAGAGAAACTCCATAAGGAAGAATATGAAGAGAGGGTTGTGGTGAGGGAACAATTTAAAGTGTTACTTCAATAGGAAAAGGAGAAGTGAGAAGATGAAGAAAAATAACAAAATCATAAATCTAAGGAGAGATCAAGAAAGGTCGACGAAGTAGAAGAGAGATAACAACAGAGAAAAAGAGAAGAACTAGAAAAGAAATAGGTCGAACTAAGTAAAACTAAAGATATCGACCAAGTCTTAAAGAAGGATGCTACATGAAAAACAATGAATACTGAGATAGATACCAAAGCTAATTCATATACAAAGCTTGAAAGGAAAAGAAAATTAAATGAAGAACAATCACAATTAGCTTCTCAAGCTGAATAAAAAAGG
Source organism: Picea sitchensis (assembly GCA_010110895.2). NCBI lineage: Eukaryota > Viridiplantae > Streptophyta > Pinopsida > Pinales > Pinaceae > Picea > Picea sitchensis. The sequence continues at coordinate 288,063 of SNQJ01S0000801.1, read as the reverse complement.
AATAAAGAGGAAGAAGAGAAAAGCAATGCAACTAAGTCACAGGAGAAAGCAAGGGAAAATATAGAGGTGGATAAAGAGAAAGAACCATAGAAATTGAACGGAGTTGTGGTGGCAGGCTCCAATTCCATAATAGTCACATTCTTGATTGAAGAATTTACTCCTCTTGCAAACATCCCTATAAATCTCTCCTACACATCACAAGATCTAGGGATAGATGAAGCAGTTGTAGTTGTAGATGACTACTACTGCAGTAACAAGACCAGAGAAATTGAGAGAAGAAAAGATAAAATAGAAAGGGAGAAAAAACACTTAAGCAAGAATCCTTTGAAAGGAGAATCAAATATAAGGCAAGAATAGGCCCAAAGGAAAATTACAAATAGACAACATCATCCCTCAATGCCTTTATTGGTGCAAACGCCATGTCGGTTTATCATATTGGAGAATCACATGATATATCAAGAGCCATGGTAGCTGAACTTGAGGTTTCCATGAACACCATCAAGGAAAGCTTGGTCAATGAATTCAAGAAGGAAGTCTATCCAGCAAAAAATATACACATAGAAGAAATAGAAAAGGAATTGCAACTTCAGGGAAACAAGTTTAATGTGGAATTTGAACAAAAAGATAGCATAAATAAAAATTTAGATAAAAAATAAGTAGAATATCTCAAGCTCAAACATTAAGAGGAACTAGATTAGCCTAATTCCACACATGCAGAACAAATGAAGATATTCCAAATAGAACGCTTGGAGATAAGTGTATCTATTGAGAAAATACAAGATGAGATTCAACAATTGCAGCAAGACAGTGAAATTTTGAAGAATATTGTAGAATAAAACCAAAACAAAATTGTTGTCTTGGAGATAGTCATAGAAGAATCCAATAGTTCCAATGAAGAACTCAAAGATGTGCAGAAAAGGTTCTTTCATCTATTAAATGAAATTCAAAGGAACAAGGGAGACCGCCTTAAGCTAGGTCTGCAAATGGAAATTATAAGGAAAAGTAGCAACAAGCTTAGAGTGCCTATGAAAATATTTTAGATTGGAAATATGTGTATAATAACCCACCTAACACCTTGCCAGTCTACATAACCAGGAAGAAGATCAAAGACCAAGTAATCCTTAATACTGAAAATTCTATCATGAATGGTATTAAGACCACTAAGGAAGCAGTATGTAAAGCCTGTAAAAAATTATGGAGGACATCAAATAGACTACTTGAACAGATTGGGATGGACACCATGGAAGATTTGGAGGGAGCAACACCAGCTCGGCTGATGATAGAGGATGTGGAAACTAGAAGGAATCTCATCATGAAAGCTATATAATAAATCGAGGAGGTTGACAGGGAAGTTCTGTAAACAAAGCTTATAAATCCAGTCAAATTGATCTCATTGGCCAAAGACTTCATACAAAAAATAGAGAAAATTATGAAGACAAAAGTAATAACCCCAATCTATGATGGAGAGATAGATATTGTGAAGATGCAACTCGGAAGGATAGATGTTATCTTAAAATATTTTAAGTTGTGGAAGGATTATAGAGATAAAATGCAAAAATTGAAGACCATTTGATTATTATAATAGATTTTCTCCAATTAGGTCATTTTGTAATTTTATAAAGTCCCAATTTATAATATAAAATGACGTTTTGTAGCTTTCATTTGATAGGATGACAGTTACAAAATGTGAAAAACATCTTCTTATTTTGTAAAAGAGATGGCTACAACATAAGAATGAATTTTCACCTTTGTAAGACAAAGAGTAATTTTACTTCCGTATTAATAAAAAGCAAGAGGAATCTTGGAAACCTAGGATTATGGTGAATGTATTTAAGACTTTTCTTAATGGATTTATCTTATATTTGAGTATTGCAAGTTTTGTTGTATGAATTACTTCTACAATTTTTATCTATGCTTATATTGTCACATGTTTCATTTTGAATGCAACCATAATTCTATAAATGCATAACACTACTATTTGTAGTTGTGTTTGTAATATTGTTTCTACCATTTTTCATTTGGATATATGAATTTTTTCTAGTTCAAATGGTATTATCTCTCATTGTATTCAATCTTAGCTAGTTTTCTCCTGATTGCGATAGGATTAGAATAGTTTAGAATTGCATTTATATTAAGAAGCAATTAGCACTAGTCAATTTAGTCTTAGATTTTAATTCATTTGAGAAACTTTGGTTCTCAGACTCATATTTAGATAGAAATTTAGAGAGGCAACGAGGCCCACATATTGGTAAAAAATGCCATCCCAAACGAAAGTAGTTCTAATTGGGACCTTCCATTAGGTGTTCTCCCTTACCTTCTTGACGGGCCATTTGGACTTGTCAATAGTATGGTTTGGTAAGAATCCTTCACTCACACATCTCAAATTATTTGGTTTGGATGCATTTGTGCATGTTCCCAAAGAAAAGAGGAGAAAGTTGGACAAAAAGGTAGTCAAGTGTATTTTCATTGGGTACAAGGAAGGAATGAAAGGATATAAGCTATGGGATCCTACATCAAGGAGAAAAGTGTACAGTTGAGATGTGGTTTTGAGAGAAGTTGAAGTTAATTCCGAGTCTAACGTGGTTCAAATAGAGAAAAATCTAGAGAAGGTGAGGTTTGAGATAAGTAATGAAGAAGATGGTTTAGATGAGTTGAATGAATCAGATGAAGAGGTGGAATATCCAACCTCGGTCGTAAATAGGTCAAAATGAGTAAGAAAAATAATTTAAAGGTACAATCCACTCGATTTTCATTATGCATTTGTGTTAACTTCCACTAATGAGGAGCCCAAGACAACTAGGGAGGTAGTCGACTCAACAAAGGGTAGACTCTAGAAGGAAATCATGGTTGAAGTGATGGAATCCTTGAACAATAATGAGATGTGGGATTTGGTTGAGTTACATAGTGGAATAAATCTCATCAGTAGAAATTTGGTGTTCAAGAAAAAGATGAACATGACAGGACAAGTCAAGAAATTCAAAGTTGGACTAGTAGAGAAAGGATATTTCCAAGTCGAAGGTGTCGACTTCGATGATATTTTTTCCCATGTTGAAAAATTAACTTCCATTATAATATTAGTGTCTCTAGCTGCAACACTTGATCTTGAAATAGAGAAAATGGATGTGAAGACAATGTTCCTACATGGGGACCTAGAAGAAGAAATATACATGAAACAACCTGAAGGATTTGCAGTAAAGGGAAAGAAAGAGTTAGTGTGAAAAATGAATAGATCCCTTTATGGTATAAACAAATTGCTAAGGATGTGGTATCAAAATTTTGACACGTATATCCTTACTTTGAGATTTGTGAGAAGAAAAGTTAATCATTGTATATATTTCAAGGAAAAATGTGGGAATTTCATATATGTATCATTGTATGTCGATGACGTGTTGTTGATCAAAAGCAACATGGACATGATAAAGGAGGTGAAGAAGTAGTTATCCTCCAAGTTCGACATGAAGGATCTGGATGCAATGAACTTTATTCTGGGAATGGAGATCAAGAGAGATAGGGAAGTTAGAAAGATTTGGTCAAACCATATGAAATACATTGAAACAATATTGAAGCGTTTCAACATGTAGGATTGCAATATTTTTAAGGTGTCAATTCTTTGGGGAGAAAAGTTAACTAATGAACAATGTCCAAAGATACATTAAGAAATAGAATACATGGCACATGTTCCCTATGCAAGTGTTGGTGGTAGTTGATAAACCATAATATTGGCTCATTACCCCTTAATTGGGGCATATTATATTAGTTGTTGAGATCAGTCTCCAAGTGGGAGATTGTTGGTTGTGGAGCCTGATTATCTTCCTGATTCAGAGGTCCTTGCTTTCAGCTGTGTTTATACCCCATGAAGTATTTACACCCCAGAAGTATGTACACTCTTCCACGCGGAGGAGTGCAGAGGGGGGGTACCCCCTCTGTGAGGTCCGGGGGGCCTATCCCCCCGACTGACGGGTTTGGGGACAAGTTAGCCCCCAGCGGGGGTTCGGGGGTGAAGCCCCCGAAGCAAAAATTTCCTTGTAAAAGTATATTGGAATTTCATTGTAAATCTGGACCGTTCATTATAAGGTCATAGATCTAACGGTAGAGATTATGTTAGGGTTTTTTTTTTTCCCTAGAAGGCAACCCTCTTTTATGAGGGAAATGTATTGCGGCTATGTATGGTGGCAAGTATTGTATTCTGAGAGAGGAGACTGTGAGAGAAAGAAGAGGAAGTTACAGCAGGTTTTGTTGTAGGTTGTATCCCTTCATTTGCTGGATAATAATAAAGAAAGGATCTAGCAATTTCTCTGGTGGATGTAGCCCACACTGGGTGAACCACGTAAATCTGTGTCTCTCTTGCATTGTGTATCTTCTGTGTTTTATTTCTGCATTTGTTTTATTTTATTGCTCCACGGTCATGTTTTTCTAACAGTTGAGCTGAAAGAAAAGTCAAAGAGGCCGAGGTAGAAGTCAACCCAGAGGCAAATCTGTTGTCCAAGAAAGAAACCAGAAGCCCAAGGAAAACTATAAGAAACCTCAGACTCGAACTATGAGAGGTGGAAGCTCACAGCGAGGGCAATACGCTGAACATAGAGGACAGCATACTGAGCAAAGAGGAGGGTATGCTGATAATAATACTTTTCCTCGTACTAGAGGTAGAGGAAGAGGCAGAGGTGGAGTAATTACATGCTTCACATATGGAAAGAATGGGCACAAGTCTTATGAGTGTCCTGATAAAAAGAAAGAGGGTGGAGAGACTCACATCGACGAAGCACAGGGGAGAAATGTTGAGGCGGAGGATGTTGAAGGTGGAATATCACTGATGATGCGGAAAGTTCTTTTGACACCTGAAAGGGAGGTGGAGAGTTCAGTCCAAAGGACTAGAATTTTTCGAAATTCTTGCAAAACCAAGGACAGAGTGTGCAAGGTCATTGTGGACAATGGTAGCACAGATAATCTCGTCTTAACCGAGATGGTAGAAAAGTTGGAGTTGGAAACGATTGAACATATGAGTCCATATAAAGTTTCATGGCTACAAAAGGGACATCAGGTAAATGTCACTAAACAATGTTTAGTTGAGTTTAAGATAGGCGGATATAATGATAAGATACTCTGTGATGTTATTCCTATGGATGTTTGTCATTTATTTCTAGGTAGACATGGAAATATGACAGAAATGTGATTCATGATGGGAGGATGAACACATACACCTTAGAAAAGAATGGGAGGACACACATGTTGCTTCCAATTAAGGATAAGGAGGTGAAGCTGGAAGTGAGCAACACAGTACTTCTCATGAGTGGGAAGGAATTTCTTACAGAGGTTAAGAAGAAGGAGGATCCACAATTCATTGTGGTCAGGAAACCGAAAATTGTTCTAACTAGCACAAGAGTGGATGATTTACCAGAGGAGGTTCAGGAACTGCTGGAAGAGTTCGCTGACATTATAGTGGATGAATTACCTCATTCATTGCCACCAATCAGAAGTGTGAGTCACCATATTGATCTCATACCAGTAGCTATTTTTCCAAATAAAGCCGCGTACAGACTGATGCCGCAAGAAAATGAAGAGGTTCAGAGGCAAGTCCAGGAGTTGTTGGACAAAGTTTTGGTCAGGGAGAGCTTGAGTCTGTGTGTTGCTCGAATAGTACTCAGTCCGAAGATAGACAGAGGCTAGAGGATGTGTACTGACTCAAGGGTGATAAATAAGATAAACATCAGGTACAGATTTCCATTGCCGAGGATGGATGATCTGATGGATTGCTTGAGTAAAGCAAAGTACTTTTCAAAGGTTGATTTGAAAAGCGGATATCATCAGATTCACATGAGGTAAGGTGATGAGTGGAAGACAGCATTCAAAACAAACGAGGGGTTGTATGAATGGATTGTTATGTCATTTGGCTTAACAAATGCGCCAAGTACCTTCATGAGGTTGATGAACGAAGTCCTGAAGGAGTTCATCGGAAAATTTGTTATCGTATATCTGGATGATATACTGATTTTCAGTAAAACAGAGGCTGAACATATGAAGCATTTGGCTATAGTGATGCAGAAATTACAGCAGGAGAAGTTGCTCATAAATATGAAGAAATCCTCATTCATGAAGACAGAGCTCATTTATTTGGGATTTGTTATTTCTGCAGATGAGTTGAGGATGGATCCAAATAAGGTGGAGGTAATTAAAAATTGGCCATCACCGAAGAACGTATTTGAGGTGAGGAGTTTTCACGGATTAGCTAGTTTCTACCGGAAGTTCATCAGGAATTTCAGTGGAATTAGTGTAGCAATTATGGATACAGTGAAGAAAAGACATAAATCTTTTCACTGGACAAAAGAAGCTGAGAAGAGTTTTAACCTGTTGAAAAGGAAAATTACGGAACAACCAATTCTGGTGTTGCCTAATTTTCAAAAGACATTTCAAGTAAAGTAAGATGTAAGTGGATTTGTGATAGGGGAAGTCTTGAGTCAAGAAGACAGGCCAATATCATACTTCAGCGAGAAGCTGAATGAAGCGAAGTTGAAGTACTCTACTTATGATAAGGAGTTTTATGCTATCATCCAAGCATTGAGAAAATGGAGGCATTACTTGATCCCGAAAGATTTTGTATTGTATAGTGATAATCATGCACTGCAGTTTGTGACTCAACAGGAAAAGTTGAATCAGAGACATGTAAAATGGGTGGAATATATGCATAATTTCACATTTGTGATTAAACATATTTCTGGTATTGCTAACAAAGTTGTTGATGCTTTGAGCAGGAAGTGTTTACTGTTGCAATGTAAAGACCCTCATTTAGTTTAAACTACCATTGAATTAAAACAGAACAGTAAATTTGAAATTTACTCAAAATTCACTTAATCTAGCACATTCAATCCAATATTTCAATAAATAAAATTTACTAACAATTTACATACCTCACTCTGTGCTATCCGCCGCTTGATGCTATCGCCCGCTCCTTAGGACACCCCAAAACCAGCCACCCTACCAGACTAGTATGCCTAGCCCTAGGACATCGATGGATGTCCTAGCCCTCCGATAAAACCTCCCTCGGCCCCCGTTACCTTTGTAAATCCGCTGTCAAACCAACTCCCAATACTCCCAGTTCTGCTCTCTCGTTGAATGCATGAATCAATGAATATCCCTCCATCATTTTCTCCCTTCCATATTCCTCCTTCACCGCCCCTCACATTTACTCCACCTAACTCTTTATTACCCTTATCCATTATTAATTGCCTTCCCTTATTAATTGCCTTATCCTTGTTAATTGCCTTGTCGCTTATTTAAATGTTTCCCTTTGCATTATTGGATACGTTATCCTTATGGGATCGCAGTAACCTCATTTAACATTATATTTATTTTTAACCATTAATTTAATAGTTAATCAATTAATGACTCACTTAATAATTAATCATTCTTAACCCTCATCTTTACACTATTTAATAATGTCAATTAGAAATATTGTTTATGATATAAATACAATTTAGATAATCTTTAGGATTATTATTAAAATTAACCATCATAATAATTAAGGGTCATTACATACACCCACCCAGCGAGAACTTCGTCCCGAAGTTAAGGGTATCTTATGGTACAAGAACTTAAGAACATGGTTCCACACATTCATAATAAATGTGACAGTTATTAGTAATTAAGTCAAGGAAACTCATACATACTAGTGTATGTAATACAAGAAATGTGTGTGTAGCTAGTACATACAATTATCGTGTTGTACTAATAACTATCACCCTTTAGTATTTATGTATACATCCAATCGAGTCAGTAAGACTAGTCTTCTATAAAGACAAACATCAATTAATTATTATTGAGAATTTCTTGAATTACACAATTATTTGGTTCAAAATTCATTTTAAACAATTATTGGTTTAGTTACATGATAATGAATATTCATATATACATTTTTCTTCATCAAATCCTCACCACAAGACAGATCTCCACATAGCCTCAACTATTCTGCTCATCCCTTCTCCCTAACCTACTTCAACTCCATTCCTATCAGATCCTCTGCTTCTAGACTATCTTGGAATCATCTATCTTAGAACCTAACTCCAGTTAGAACCAGTAAGTGGAAGTGTAGCTATCTCGACCAAGCTTCCCTAGAAAACAACTGACAGTCATCATCACAAATCTAGGGCAATGTGATTTAACATCGTCCTCCCATGACTAAGGTTTCAAAGGATACACGGTGGGAAATGCCTCCCACCCTCCTAATCCCAGGATCTGAGGTCCACCCCTCACGATGAAAGCCCACCCTATAATGGGAGAACGGTTGGGAAATGCCTCCACCCTCTAATAAAACCCGGGGGTCCAACACCCTCTGATAAGATTCTGATGGCACGTGTTTGCTAGGGTTTGTCATCGTTTGTTGGTTTTGGGTAGTGTGGATTACCTGAAATCATGCCTTGATCCACATATCATAGCAATGCATCCAAACCAATATAAATTTCAAATACAATATTCATACAATAATAATGTTTCTCGGTGATCGATATACACTTTCATCATCATTATTCCTTGGCTATTCATAGCCCATAACATGCAGATTAGTCTGTAACACAAATCATACATTTATATGCATTATCATCATGTAATTGCCTACTAGCATCATTTCCCTTTGGTATCTGCAATGTAGATAATTTAATATCAAAGTTTTCCAGTTAGGAATTAGATCTCATAATATCCATAATTCAATTTCGACACTCATTTCACAAGATTACCATTTACTCAAACTAGATTGCGTAATATCCAACATCATCCTAACAACATTTAAACATTCATTTAATCCGCATTTTCCTACGTATGATGTGACATACATCATCATCAATAACGTTTATACATTCGTGAAGGTTTACATCCACATAATAGATGCATTACATACATCATCATCAATAACATTTAAACATTCATAAAATTTACATGTATGCTGGAATCGCATCATATACATCATCATCAAATAACGTTTAAACATCCATAAAAGTTCATAAATTTTTTAAATTTTGTGTATCACTTAATAGTTTCAACGTGACTAGAAAATAAGTATATAGTCCTTAGGTAGTCCTGGTTGTCTAAGTCAAAGGTGGTGTTATATACACCCACCTTGAGAAACATGTTCTCGAGGTGGTCAAAATAGTGAGGGATAATCTGTTGTAGTGTCTCGGCATCTTCCCAGTAGCAGATCCTGGACTATACTTGCTACTTGGACCTTAACTTGGTCTACTAGGCAGTTCACAGTACATGGGACTCTCACGATCAATATCGCATTAACGGTTCCATGAGGGGTTTACGTCCAGACACGCAATTCCTTCGAGTTTAGTTTATGTGATTCATCTGAAACATAATGGCGTAAAAGAGATACATAAAATACATTATGAGTTTTATTACAAATTGGGGGTGTGATGCAGGCTTGATGAGCCAGCGGGTCCAATTTTCTCTTGGATCTGAATGGTCCTATACTCATGGGGTGACAAATTTGTCCCCTTCGAACCGTATGGTGCTCTTAGTAGGCAGTCTGAATGGCTTGGTCTCCCTTCCTTGGCAAATTGGGTCCTGTGTGCATGCATGGCACTACGTCTATCAGTGTGCTTCCTTTAATCTCTTGCCTAATCTGAATCACTTGTTCCTCCATTTCTGAATCAATTATGGCCCAAGTTGTTATTCGGTCTTCCTGGTCTATCCCAACTCAAATGTGATTGCATGGCCTTCCAGCCTAAAGCTTCATAGGGTGGCATTCCAATGGAACTATGATAAGCTTGTGAGCCAAACTCTACCAAGGTAGGTACTTCTGCTAGGTTTTGATTATCCATCACATACATCCTAAGCATGTCTTCCATGACTTTATTTACCCTCTCGATCTGTCCATCACATTCCGGAGTGATAAGGCTGTGCTTAAGTTCAGCCCCGAGTCCCCAGCGGCCGACTATAAACTTGTCCAAAATCTAGAAGTGAATGCAGGGTCCTATCACGAATGATCTTTAGGGCAAAGTGCAAGCGGATAACCTCATTACAAACACGTGCCACATGGGTGTGTGTCTCTAACTGGAATAAAATAGGCACTCTTGGTTAACTTATCCACTATCACAAGAATGGCATTGTGTCTATGGGATGTAGTGGGTAACCCCTGGCTTAAAACGGAGAGATGACTTCCCACTTGGACGCTTAGGAACATCATGTAGTTTGTGGGAACTGCTTCCGGGTGATGGTGAATTACGACTTTTGTTGACACTCTAGGCATTTTGCGATGAAATGGACTACATCGAATTTCATGCCTACCCAAAATAATAGCTTCCTCATGTCTACGTAAATCTTCTTCACACCCAGATGCACACAAGAAAGTGATCTATGGGCTTCCTTCGTTATGATGCTTGAATATCCCCATTCTCAGGGATGTACATCCTTCCTCGATATCTTAACAATCCGATGGTTTCCAAACTATACCCATACATTGCTTTGGATCTAGCGCTGTTTGGAGGTTTGAAGGTAACCTTTAAATACCAAGCTGTCTCCTTGGAGTTGTTCCAACCACGTATCCCTCAAGTTGACCTTTAAGGGTACCAAGGAGATTTGTGGTCTCTACTCAAGGCATCTGCGACCACATTTTCATTTCCCCTTGATGTGCGATATACCAAAATAATACTCACTCATACACTCACTCCATCGTCTTTTTGCACGGCATTCGGATCTCTTTGAGTGAAGAGATGTTTTAAACTTTGATGGTGTTTGAGTTCAAAAGTTTAAACCAACAAGATGGAGTGCCTCAAAGTTCCGAGCTAGCATTGACCGCATCAACTCTAAATCATGAGTCGGCAGTTATGAATCGCCGTGCTTCTTCAACTTCCTTGGCGCATAAGCTATCACTCCTCCATCCGCATTAGCCCGCATTTAATGAGAATTTCTTGAGGCATCGGTGAGAGGAAATTACTTTTCCATGTCGGCGCGCTTCGTGGAAATGGGTGCACTAGTTAGTAACCTCTTAAGCTCAATGAATGCCACGTCACCTTGAAATCCATTTCATGCTCATTTGCTTAGCGTTTGCCAGAAGTGGTGATGGGTTTACGTATTCTTGGAATATCCTTCTACAAATATTTGGTAATAACCTGCTAGCCCCTTGAATCTTCTTACCTCATGAGCACTTTTCGGCACTAGCCCATCCATAATGGCCTTTACCTTTTCGGGTCCATAGGGTCCCTTCGCCAAAAATATTATGACCTAAATAGTGGATCTCTTTAGGAAAGAAGAACATGTCGATTTCATACAATTTGTTCTCTCTAAAGCGAGACAACACTTGCCGCCAAGTGTTCCTCATGTTCTCTTTCATTCTTGGAATGAGTAGGGATGTGCGTCTAAAAGAACTGGCTAAAAGCGGTCTAAGTAATTTCAGATACACCATTCATGAGGTTCATGATTATTGTTGGTGCATTGGTCAATCGAAAGGTACTACAACAAACTTCGTAATGTCCAAACCGAGTTCGAAGGCGTTTTGGGATATCACCTTCCTTAATCCTTAGTACGTGTTCCCCGGTCCACGTCGATCTTTGAGAATACCGCTACTCCTTTCATGTGATCGAAGAGATCATCATTAAGCTGACGCCGGGTACTGTGCTTCAGGTATACCCGGTTCAAGTCCACATAGTCTATACGGTCGTGGGATCCATCCTTCTTCTTTACAAAATTACCGGTGCACCCTAGGGCAAGACACTAGGCCTTATTAGCCCTAAGTCCGGTAACTCTTTCAAGCTACATTTGCAATTCACAAAGTTCAGTATTTGTCATCCGATATGGGTTTTGGAAATTGGTTCTGCGCAGTTTTAATCTCAATAGTAAAATCAAAATATAACTGCGGAGGTAACCACAGTAACTTTCGTTAGAGCTTATCTTGAAATTCGACAGGCCAGGATCTTTTGATCTAATGAGGGTCCCTTCATCTTTCAACGCCTCTACTACATAAATTCGACACCCTTATCTCAAGCATATCTTGACCTTCATAGTTGATATAAAGCGTCGCGACACTTTTCTCTGTACCACGGATCTCTATTGGTCTTCCTTCATCATCGACACAAAACACCTTCTTTCTTGAAACAATCTACCAAAGCTCGGTGAGCGCTAACCAATCATTCCAATGATTAAGTCATACGTCCCAAAGGCTGATGGCCGTATACTTTCAACACGAGTAGTACACTCCGGGTCTATACCACAATTATCAAACTGGGTCCCTCCTTGTTTTCCCGACCTTCGACTTGTTTAAATTCATGCGTTAACAAGTGAAATTTTGCCAACCCACTCTTTTCTAATCACGGATGGTGAAATGAAACTTCTCTGCTTGCACCGAGAATCAAACAAAATCTGTAACGATGATATGATTTGGCGTGCGGCGACTCCCACCACGATGGATTGATGTTGACTTAAGCGGTTATTAAGCTAGCTGCGTGAATATGGTGGCTACTACTTGCTCTCCCGGTAGGCATGCTTTCCTTCTCGTAGATGATCCCGATGGTAACTCCAGGGGCCGATCCCGGATTAGTAATGGGGTCCCTCGCATCTCAAACAGGCAATACGATATTGAAACGGTGCACTGTTAATAATGCGTCTTTGAAGTAGGTTCCTTCCCTGGAACCCTTTGCTCACTTCTTCACGATATGGTCGTGGTCTTGTCTGCATCATTGGCGATGAGCGAGATGCTACACTAGCTGCCATTGAAATCCACAACAGCCATTGTTCTTGGCGTGAATCTATTCCCATATGGTGGTGGCCTTGACCCCCCCTAGGAAATGTCATCGAGGTCTTTCCTACGAATCCAGGGCGGTGTGGAAATGTCGATCTTGCACCCCAGTCAAGTTCATATGTTCTTCCACATAGCGCGCATTTTCCACCGCCTCGCATCTTGAGATGGCTTCCACATCCTCACCATAGCTGTTATCCTGGGGTTCAATGCATAGATGAAGCGCTCTGCATGTCATTGGTCACTATCCATATACGACACATATTTGACCGGTTCCATAAACTTTGATCCCGTATTCTTCTACCATTTTGTTTCCTGTATTAAGGCATGAAATGCTAACGTATTGCTCCTCGTAGTAAGCTGGTAGGTATTTCCTCTGGAACCTTTCCTAGAAAAGTTTCCAAGATACCGTGTAATGGGAGTAAGGTGCAGTTGTCTTTCCAAGTTACCCACAATTGGTGATTTGTCCATAAGCGAAAATAGCAATCTTCACCTTCGAGTTGGACGCATAGTCCTTTAAGGCAAAACACTTGGTCGTGCCTTCTAACCATGCCTCAGCGCGTTCAGCGCGACCATCCGTTAAACTTCACGGAAGTTTAGTCTTTGCAACTCTGCGGTGATGTCTTGGTGGAGTCCTCCCCGAATCCCCTCGACACTTGGATTACCAGCTCCCGGGCGTGGGGTTCCACTTCAGTTCACAATGGGTTGTCTCGCCTTTAAAGTCTCGTTGATGGCTTCCAACGGCGCAGTATGAGAACTTATCTCGAGCGATGGTGGTGGTGATCGCTGGCGGTGCTTAGGCCTGACTTCCCTGTATTGACCTCCTCGAGTCTAACCATCCTATGATAACGACGCATCAACCAAAGTTGTGGGGTGAGTTCAGGGATGTTTTAAATTAGTGCGCTACGAAACTTTAGAAAGCGGGGTTAGGTGTAAGTTTTCTTTACTTTATGCGTAAGCGAAGGGCGTTACTCCATTAGGGGATTGTCTTGGTTAGGGTTAGGTTTAAGCATCTAATCTTCGTTTCTTCGTCCCTACGAAAACAACTTTTGGTTCCTTTGCCCTATGGCTATGCTGGCTTAAGCTACTTTCGCGACTTCTAGGCTTAGCTCTAATGCATGTAAGCCTCGTTCCAGCAGTATGAGTAGAGGCCCGCTTTTTGTTGCCCTGAAGATTTGACTAAAAATAGCTTCCTTCCTTATGTTTATTAACTTGCGCCGAGAGGCGTACACCTCGCGACAATGGGCACAATCATTGATCTTTTAATCTTAATTAAACTTAAAATATTGTCGATGGTATGTCTTGAAGAAGATTTTGGCATATTCTTAGTCTTCCTCACAAATCAATGGAGTGCGATTTATCGTCACTTAACTTTCTTGCATTTATCGCAGCATCCGTTAGCACGTTTACTTTTAATATTTACCTAATCACATAAAAAATCTTGTAAGGTTATATAATTACCGCGTTTAAATGATTAATTAGGGTTAAATCATTAGCATCTAAATAATTGTCACCAACTAGGCCCGTCTGACTCCTTCGCGGCGTGCTCCTTTCAGTTAATCAACCCTTGACCGCTGCGGTTGCGCCGTTCAATAAACTAAAAATCTAGAGTTAGCTTAATCCTAAGCTTTAAGCGTCTTAATCAACACACATATTATTTTTTTACGTCACATAGTGTGAATTGCGTTGGTAGGGCGTACTTTGTTAAATCGCTTGGTCTAAGGTGGAGGTCAGGGGTTCAATCCCGGACTCCAAAATTTTTATTTTTTGGTTTACTTATGTAAAAAAAAATTAATTAAATTAACTTAATTTAATTAAATTAATTAAATTTGACCTAATGTAATTCAATTAAATTGCTTTATTTTAATTTTAAAAAATTTAAATAAAAATAATTTATTATTTTTTAAACAAATAAAAAAATATTTTTTTATATATAATTATAATTAAAAATGAAAAAATATATATAAAAATTAAAACAATTAATTATAACTAAAATAAAAAATAAGAAAATAAACAAACAAAACAAATAGAAATAATAAAATAAATTAAATAAACTATTCGTGAAACACTACACACACATGAATGGGCATCGTGGGTCCTCACGCGCAGAGAGGCCCGTGCCCCTCTCCCAGAGGTGCTTTCGTCCCGCCACAGACTCCTCTTAGGTAGTTGATAGCGTTGGTGTTGATGCAGTGGGCTGAGGCGGCTGAGGTTTCGAAAAACCTAGAGGGTTCAGAACATTTCAGTGCATTTCAAGTTTTGTTACTGACTTCTTCTCTCCGGATCTTGGAAGGCACCCGCGGTGCCCTGTAGTAGTGCCTCATCATATGGAACAGCAGTTGCAGAGAGGTCACCAAGTGAAATGCCACTTCCAATCCAACCCCCGGTTGCCACAAAGAGGCCAACTACTCTAGAAACTGAAGCCAAAGCAATTCGTCTATTGACTCGTTTATCAAGAACAATCACATCCCCATTAGATCTTTTAACTGCGGTTTTTTTTCATCTTCGTCGTTGCTTTTAACTTCATCTTTGAGTTGGCACCTCAAATTTCGGAACCCAAGTGCAATTTTGGATAACTGTACCTGCGAATTACTTCATGGCTGCAACGGATACACTAAATTCAAAGGACTCAATCGAAGACATGCCATTTTGTGGGTGTGGAAGGTTTTTTATTGTTGGAGTATCTGTTTTCCTTTTATCTAAGTAGTTGCTTTAGAATCTACATCGATGTAGATTAGATTACATTGATTATTCCCGATCTTCTATTCAGATTAGATTCTGTTGATTATTCCCGATCTTCTATTCTTCGTCAATATCTAATACCGTTAACTTAGATCTGAGTGACTGTACCCACTCAGAATTTTGTTTACAAAGTAGAATCATTTTATTGTTTCTCTGTTCAGATTTCAAGAAGTATTGTTTTACTTACTATTCTAAAAATGAGACATAGTTGTTTTCTAACTGAAAATTGAAAAGACAGTTATGTTCTGCATTATTTCTCAAATTCTAACAAAATAATTATGTGCATGTTCTATGGAACCCGAAATTTGGGCTAGACGTTACAGGAAGCGGCAAAAAAAATATGCCCCACCAGCAGGCGTTAAAAATATGCGCCACCCAGTATATCTTCATCCCTCTACAAAGGTGGCTATTCGGTTTAATGACACTTTGCATTGAGCGATCATAGAAACCAGTCCGGGCAGATTATGTGTAGGCTCATGAAGGATTTGGAAAGTCGCTAATGTAGAAATAACTTTACCTATTGTCAATGGAACCCCCTTAGCAAGCATGTTCCAAACATAATAGCGGACACGAAGGTTGGCGATTCCCAGAAAATAAAATTGACTATAGTAGCAAGCATGTACCAAACGTAATAGCAGGCACGAAGGTTGGCGATTCCTAGAAAAGAAAATTGACTGGAAAGGATAGGATTGGAGGGTTGGGAGAAGGGGACTTTAAACTGGATTTTCGGGATGATTCTTTCTGCGGAGAAAAAGTGGACGCAGAGTGTTAGACAGACTGTCAATGTATGAACCGAAGTTGCAATTGAAGAGTCTTTTTTTTCAGGATGGCTCGGAAATCAGAGTCCCATGACCAAAGTACTCCTAGCTTGAGATACCAGGACAAAAGCAAACTGAGATTCACCGGAGATGAAAGAGAGATACAACTCACCTATGCGGATGGATTGTTGAAGAGTGTGACAAGAAGAGCTGATCAAGAGTAAGTGTTTGTTTTAGCCAACCTCCTTGTTAATGCAATTTKTTTTTTATGTAGGTAATGTGATTTTTGTATTAATAATGAGAGGATTAGCTTCTGTTACCCTACTGACATGTTACGAAAATGCCAGATTTATTTTCCTTCAGTTCTGGCTACTGCATTCTTAATTTCTACMTATACTGTCCTGACTGTTCTATATAGCTTGTAGCTCTGTAAAATCYGGCAAGARCRTATATATAACCCTGGATTGTCGTTATTATGTTTGATACAAAAGTTGGTCAATATTTCAGARATAAAAGGATTTTGAAAGTGTTTCATATTSTACTATTTACGTCTAGAATGATAGCAAAAAGAAAAGAAAATAATGGTATTGCTATTATCAATCTATACGAAGATGATTTGGTGATTAGAGGTAATAGCAGGAATGAATACTAGGTTTTTAAAAGGATTTAATTCAAGCATTTAGCATAAAGGATCTTGGAGTATTTTCATTGTCAACTGGGTATCTAGTTGTTCTAAAATGGCTTTCTTTATTTTATTTTCATTTTTATTAATGTTCTATGTTTTATGTGTTCTATGTGCAGGTTAAGCTAAGCGTGGCTGGAGTTTCTCAAAAGAATGAAAACTACTCCTTATTTAGGCCCTCGGTTCCAGATTTGAACCAGGGCTCTGATACCAGATGTAAAGACCCTCATTTAGTTTAAACTACCATTGAATTAAAACAGAACAGTAAATTTGAAATTTACTCAAAATTCACTTAATCTAGCACATTCAATCCAATATTTCAATAAATAAAATTTACTAACAATTTACATACCTCACTCTGATGCTATCCGTCGCTGGATGCTATCCGCCACTCCTTAGGACACCCCAAAACCAGCCACCCTACCGACTAGTACGCCTAGCCCTAGGACATCAATGGATGTCCTAGCCCTCCAAGCCCAAAACCTCCTCAGCCCCCCCGGTGCACTGTAAATCCCACTGTAAACCAACTCTCCCAAAACTCCAAGTTCTCCCCTCTCGTTGAATGCATGAATCAATGAATATCCCCTCCATCATCCTTCTCCACTTCCCTTATTCCTCCTTCACCGCCCTCGCACATTCACTCCCACCTAACTCTTTATTACCCTTATCCCATTATTAATTGCCTTCCCTTATTAATTTCCTTATCCCTTATTAATTGCCTTATCCCTTATTTAAATGTTTCCCTTTTACGTATTGGTTACGTTATCCCTTATGGGATACGTAACCCCATTTAACATTATATTTTATTTTTAACCATTAATTTAATACTTAATCAATTAATGACTCACTTAATAATTAATCATTCATTAACCCTCATGTACACTATTTAATAATATCCAATTAGAAATATTATTTTATGATATAAATACAATTTAGATAATCTTTAGGATTATTATTAAATTAACCATCTTAATAATTAAGGGTCATTACATGCAGAAGTTCAAAGTCAATACGTTGGGTTTTGATGATCTTAGGGACATGTACGCAGATGATCCATATTTTCAAGAGGCGTATGAGGCAGCTGAGAATCCAATTCTCAGAGACAGAAACTCGTGGATAGAGTATATGATCTAGGAAGTATTACTGTTCAGAGGTAATCAACTGTGTATTCCAAAATGCTCCATGAGGGAGAATCTGCTGAAGGAAAAACACAGTGGAGGATTGGAAGGGAACTTTGGCCATGACAAGACGTTCACAAAGATGAATGAGTCATATTTTTGGCCGAGAATGCGAGCAGAGGTCAAGAGATTCGTGGAACGATGCATAATTTGCCAGCATTCGAAGGGAAGAAAGCAGAATGTAGGGTTTTATCAACCATTGCCCATACCAGAAAGGTCGTGGGATGAAATTAGCATGGATTTCATATTGGGGTTTCCAAGGACGCAAAGAGGATTTGATTCCATCTTTGTGGTGGTGGATAGATTTTCCAAGATGGTACACTTTATCCCATGTCAGAAAACCAGTGACGCGACTCACATAGCGAACCTGTTTTTCAAAGAGTTCATTCGACTTCACGGCTTACCAAGGAGTATAGTTTTGGATAGAGATACGAAGTTCATAGGGCACTTATGGAGGACCTTATGGAAGAAGTTGGGAACCAACTTGTTATTTAGTTCAGCTTATCATCCTCAGATGGATGGACAGACAGAAGTAGTGAACAGAAGTCTAGGAGATTTGTTGAGAAGCCTGGTAACAGAACACCACAGCCAGTGGGACAATATGTTACCACAGGCGGAGTTTGCATATAATGACTCAGTGAACAGAAGTACAGGACATAGTCCATTTCATATTGTTTATGTCATACAGCTGAGGGGAATTTATGAATTGAGGGATTCAGAACAGAATGCAACTAGGAGAGCTAGTGCAGAAGATTTCGCAGAAGCGATGAAGGAACTTCACAACTGAGTGATGGAGCGGTTGCAGAATTCAAGTCATTAGTATAAGCGGAGAGCAGATCAACACAGAAGACAACTTCAATTCGAAGTTGGTGACTTGATTTTGGCACATCTGAGAAAGGAAAGGTTCCCGAGAGGAACGTATAATAAATTGAAGATGAAGAAGATCGGACCATGTAGGGTCTTGAAGAAAATTGGAGAAAATGCTTATGAGATTGAATTACCCGATGGGATCGGAATTTCTCCGATATTCAATGTCTCAGATTTGTACCCATACAAAGCTGAGGAAGAAGGAACAAGTAATGAACAATCAGAGGTTCAGTGGTGAAACCAGATGCCAGTTGCAGATAAGCCACAGATGGAGCAGATATTGGATAAACGAGTGGGTAAGAAGACCAGAAGGAACGAATACTTCGAATATTTGGTCAAGTGGAAAGGCCATCCAGTTGAAGATGCCAGTTAGGAGAATGAAGCTGAGATTCGGAAGCATGGACAGACCGTACAAGAGCTCATGGACAGGAGCCCATGAATATTTTCAAGCGAGGGAGTATGATGCAGGAGAATCACCCACATCAAGCGAGCGTGGGGGCAAGCACCACACATTTTGAGCATATGTTAAATTTTTTAAAAACTTTTGAAGAGTGGATGCACCAAACTTAAATGTGATAGTTAAGGAGAGGCGTACTTATGCATTGTATAGGACCTTGAGCGATCCTCTCTCGTCCATAGTAGGTAGGAGGCATTTATGTAAGTAGGTAGAATTTAATATTAGATTAGACAGTTTTAGAAGGAGTGGAGAGAAAATGGATATAGACACCCTCATTGTGTGTTGTAACATAGTTAGAAGCATTGGAGCATAGAAGAGAAGCAGAGAGTTGTGTAGAAACACCCATGTACTGATATTTGGATTAATAGAAAGAGATTGATTCAAATTCATGATTTTGTGGTTATTCTCTGTGTATTGATGTTGAATGATATGCTCATGAATGTTTGCTTCCTGGTATACATTTGCTTTTATATGTTGTGTATGTGATTTCATGGTTTGAGTTTGAAGTCTGGAAGGAAGAAGGAATGAGTTTCAATTGTTTCTCTGTCTGAGCAAGACTCCTGCAAGGAGTGCAGTTGAATTGTCCGCAGGGAGTGCGTCGACAAGGAGTTCAGAGGGTTGTCTCTGAAATCTCAGGAGAGATAGCGGTTGTTCTCATTTCCTCAGAGTGCAGCTAAGCACAGGAGCCGTGCAAGGAGTGCGCAGGCCAAGGAGAGTCTCAGGGTTGTGAACCTGAGCAAAATATCGAAGGACTGCTGCAGTAGGTGTGCGCAGAGTTGAAGTATTCAACATTTGAAAGCGGGAAGAGATTTGCCACAAGAAGTGCGTGCAAGGGTATTCTTTAAAGATTTGAAATTGTGAGAAAGCTCAGGAGGAGTAAGGAATTTGAAAACATTGAGGAACATCGAAGGTTCGTAGCGTAAGCGGATAAGTCCAAGGAAGATTCCTTGGTTTCCTTCATGGAACCATCAAGGAAAAGAGATCTACGGTTAGAAATCCATGGAGAGAATTAGAGAAATCCCGCTAGTCATCAGATCTGCCAGAGAAGAGAGGAGGTTACGGTTGCGTCCGGAGTTAAGCTCAGGAGATCGTTGACCGTAGGATCTTCACAGGAATACCCATCAGTCGTTGGATTGACCAGGAGTTTCACGAGGATTAAGCCTCGTGAACGGGAGGAGGAAAGTTTCGATGGGAGGCGTGGCCATCAGAATTTCAGGATTCGGCAAATCAAAGGTTCTGAGGGAAAAGGATCGAGAAAATCCATCGTGAAACACCGATACGATCAGAACCATCCATCTGTCGGACAAGTGGCAGTAGTTGGAGTCGTTGGCATATCGTAATTCTCAGGACCAAGGGTTCGAGACCTGTTGAACCCTGAAACTGCGAGAAAACCACAACCGTGGATCTCAGGAGGGACACATGTCACGATCTTCCAACATTGGAGATCCGGACACCGGAGATTGCGCAAGTAAGTGCTTTTTGGCTTTGAAAATTGGCGAAACCTGAGGGTTGATCTAAACCGTTCATCCACTTGGGACGCATGTCAGAAACCTAAAGAGAGTCGGGGATCAGCATTTCGGAGGTCCTGAGGACAGGATAATCTTGCATTTCAAAATCACGAAGTTCGATTTTCCAACAAGAGGAGAGTTCCATGTGGGACCCTGTTGACGTCATCGTATTATAGTGAGACATCGGGAATTTCCATGGGGAAAACCCTGAAGCGACGAGGACCGTCCATCCTTGAGGACGCATGGCCAAGATCAAAGTGATCAGGAAATCGGGACCCCAAAGGGTGGTGACATTGGGGATTTGAAACACCCGAAACCCGATTGTGGCTTTCTGTCGTAAACGGAACAGTGACCGGCCTAAATATTGTAAGGTGCCGAAAAAGACCTGTGGGTCAAATTTGAAGGAGGTTCCAGTGGGAATTGAAAGAGCCATTCCGTCTCGAGGGAGGAAATTGAACGATCCTTAAGACCGGGAGGTTAGGCACGGGACCTCCTGAGGTAGGTGCCCGGGTGGATGCCACCATATTGAGATATATGCTACCAAGGGAAACTTGGAGCTAATAGTGAAGTATATGCACATGGCTTTGTCTATGTCGACTGGGCTGGAGATCTGGATCGATGAAGGTCGACCAACGGACATGTGTTAAGGATTTTCAGTGGAGCTATCATCTGGATGGGTAAGCGACAGGCGGTCGTAGCCTTATAAAAAACATAAGATGAATACATGACATCCACTCATGGAAGCAAAGAATAAATATGGTTGCAATGATTATGTTCATGGATCGCGTTTGACTAGACATTTATGAAGATAAATTGCAACATTCAAAGAAAAATGTTTCTTGCAAAGAACCCTACTTATCATTCCAAGATGAATTGTATTGATGTAAAATACCATTATGTAAGAGACATGGTGGAAATAAACAAGGTGTTTCTGAAGAAAGTAGACACATTGGAAAACATATCAGACTCTTTAATCAAGTTTGTGAGTGTTTTGAAGTTCTCTTGATCTAGATAGGCAATGGGCATTAATGCCTTGGTTTTGTGAACAAAATTTAAGGTTCTCTTATTTTAGAAAAGAAGACAACATTTGGGAGAATGTTGGGTTGTTATATTCTTTGCAGTGAAAGTTGAAGGTTGAAGTCGACCGGGAAAATCCGAATGAGAAGTGATCAAAAAAACTTCAAGAGGTCAATCGACAAGAGGTCATGTGGAAAATGATTGAAAAGAAAATGGAGGTCAACTAGTAATCCGACTGATATTTGAATGTAATAGAATTTGGATATTCACGAGATTTGTAGCCAATGATATGTGTGTGTCTATAACCATTTTTGGGCACCATTCTTTAGGGGTTTTCCTACTATAAATCCTATAAATAGGGCATGTTGTTATCATATTATAGTGATAAATCTTGGATGTTCCTGACAATCTTTAGCAGTAGGTTGTTGGTCATGTATATTTAAGTTGAATTGGTTGTCGGGTTGTTCTTGTGTAATCAAGAGGGTATGATGGATATTGTGTCTTAGTTGTAGACAAAGGTTACTCATTTAACCCTTTATTTTGAATGAATAATACAACAAGAGATCAAGAAACTCAAGGAATGTTGGTTTTCCCGTTTGGGTTTCCAGGGTAAAATCTTTGTATTACCATGTGATTGTTTTGTCATTTAGTTTCTTGTTTAAATTTGTATTCTTCTCTTCTATTAGGTTTAGTGTGGAAGTCTATTTTTAGTCCTTGATATAGAAGTATTTTCTTTGTGGTCAAAATGGAATAAAAAATCCTCCCATAAAGGGGTTAAATTCATAGCTTCTTACATAAAAATGAATATCACTCCACACATTCAACTTCATAAGAAATATCCTCTAAATTAGTACATATGGATGGATATTTCAGATATTAATGCTAAGAATATTTATATAACAATATGTTATTTCATACATATTAACTATACAATTTATAATAAAAACAATCTAGATAAGAATTTTCCCCACAAAAGCTTAGAGCAAGATATCTACAATATGAAAAATGAAGGTAGTATCCTCCTGTTAGGAGACCTTAATGCTAGAATTGAAACTAATAAAGCTATTATTTTAAGTAATTATTCCAACCCTAATCCTCTATGGCTAGATGAGCACCTTGTTTAGTTAACAGATATAAATGAAACTCTGAAAAATTGATCGAGAATTTGTTTGGTACTGAGCTAATCAAGCTCTGTAGTTCTCAAGATTTAATAATTTGTAATGTTCTAAGTGGCAAAAATATAACAAGATTACTTGTATCCATGGGTTGGGTATTGGTTTCGTTGATTATGTAATATCAAATATCCCTATATACAACCAAATAGTAAACTTTGATCTTTTAGATGACCACGAACCTAACTCTGATCATGGACCTTTAACCATGACTCTAAAATTTTCCATGCACAAAATCTCCATTGAAGAGCACTTTGATAACCAAAGGAACTTACTTTTGACAAACATACAAGATAATATTTTCTTAAAAGACTTAAGTAATTATTTAAGTCTCATATCGTATAAGAATAATATTGAAGATGTCTAACAATTGTTTACAACAATCCTCTCTAATTCCATTAATAAATTCTCTATTAAGGTGCTATGTAAAAATAAAAATGTACAACTAACCCTTGGTATGATAACGAATGTAAAATTTCTAGAAAATCCATTAGGGATTCTTTCAATGCATCATTAAAACCTAATAAGATAAATAGATACAAAACCTTAATTAAAAGGGAGAAAAAAAAGACTATATAAATAGAAAGCAATATAATCTTTTGAACCTATTTAAGATAGATCCTAAGAAATTCTAGAGGCAAATTCTAACTTGTCAAACTAAAGAAAATAATAGGATTCCCTTGAAGGATTGGAATTCCCACCCTAAAAATATCTATGAATCCCCTAATGTCATGGACAACATTCCAAACAATTCTATAGAGGATGCATAAGTTTTTCTATAGAAGACATTAAGTTTGGGGTTGAAGTGACTCAGAAAAGGAGAATCTAAGGACATCGAAGGTTACTGAGATGAAATATTAAAAATTAGAGGACCTATCCTCATCCCTCACATACATAATCTCTTAAATTTAGCTATCCAACAAGGATTCCCAAAACCTTGGACTCAAAGCCTCATTGTACCTATTTTTAAAAGTGAGGATAAAAGCAATCCCTCTAATTATATGACCATTATGATTAGCCCCATTTTAGCTAAGCTATACATAAGTATTTTGGAAAAAAAGATCAATGCATGGCTAGAAATCCATGTAAAAAGAGATAAAGTCCAGATCAGGTTCAGAGGTACCATTAAACTATGGATCACCATGTTATGCTTAGGATCATTGTAGAGGAGTGTTGCAATGAAAAAATTGATCTCCTTTTTTGTTTCATTGATTTTAGAAAATCTTTTGACATAGTTCCCAGGACTAACCTTTGGAATATGTTAGAAGAGATTAAAGTCCCTTTTGAGTTAAGAGTTGTTGTAGTAAGGTTGGTTGAGAAAGTTATTTCCAATTTTAGGAAGATTGAGGGATAGTTAGAAGAAAATAACTATAATATAGGATTCAAGCAAGGCTGTCCCCTATCCCCTACCATTTTTTTCATCTATATTTACAAGTTAGAAGATTGTCTGAAGAATATAGGTTGTGTCAGCCTGACTCTCGCTATATAGTCATCATCCTTCTTCTTTATGATGATGATATTGTTCTTATATTGAAGTGTCCCTATTACCTAAGTAATCAACTAATAATCCTCAAGGACTTCTACCCTAGTATGGGTATGACTATAAACACTCATAAACAAAAGTTAAGATAATTAAATACAAAAGAATCACCTACGATACTTTTGTATATGAAAAAAATAGATTGGAGGATGTGCCTTCATACAAATATCTTGGAATCAATATTCATCACAAGCTTAATTGGAAATATAGAATTGAGAAAATGATAAATGGAGGGTGGAAAGATTATTATGGGCTTGAAAAAAAATTTAAATCAGCAGACCTTTGGCTTTGGGATAAAAAAAAAAAAGTCCTCTTCTTACTCTCATCACACCGGTTATTTTATATGGATGTGAAGTTTGGGGTTGCAGTATCTCTAGAGAATCCTGGAAAAAGATAGAATAGATCCAAAAGAATTTTATAACTTATAATCTCAAAATTAAGGGCAATACACCCTATTCGATCCTCCTAATAGAAGCAATCATTTCCCCAATTGAGAGCATTGCTATGATTAGATACATAATGTACAAGAACAAGATAATCAATATGGATGACAAGAGGCTCCCAAAAATTGCTTCAAAATCTATCCAAAACCACCAACGACTGAAGAGGGGATGGCGTACAGATTCCAAATCTTGTCTAAATAGTTGGGGAATACAAGAATAAGCCATCATGTAGAATATCGATAATATTAAAAATATTATCACATCTAAATTTAAGGAGAATGTGTTGATCGATAAAGAATTAGAGAATAAAAGGAAATTAAGATACTACAAGGAGGTGGTCAACTCTAATTTAGAAGATAAAAAGTACATCTAAGTTTTGACAAGTTCAAAGAAGAAAATCAACAATGCTAAAATAAGAACAAACTCTCACGAGCTATATATTGAAACTAGGCATTGGACAATTCCGAAAACACCTTGGGATGAAAGAATTTTCCATATTTGTAACACTAAGAGGGTGGAAGATGAAAAACACTTCCTCTCGGAGTGTCTTGTGTATACCCAAATTAGATCCCAATTAAAAATATCTGCCACAATACAGACATTCCTAACCTCCTAATTCATCAAAACTATGGTGATCTTGGAACACTTATCTCAATGTTTTTTTAGCATAGAAAATGAAGTAATTTCATACATTCTTAAGATTCTATAGAACAATATTAATGGAGGTTAATCATCATCATAATTATAATAACACAACTATCTAAAAATTGATTAATTTATAATTACAAATCATACTAAGTTACTTATATATATAGTAAATGGTTGCATGCCATATTCTACATATCATGATATATCAAGAATTGGAGAGTATTTTTTTTCCAACAGAAAAAATCTCGTTATATTATATTATATAACTGTTCTCAAGAATCAAAATACATCCAATACCACTCCATACCAATGATAAAATAGTATGAAACCAACACACAGGTTGTATTCATAGAGGCAAGAAGCCCCATACCCAAAATTTTCCCCATAAAAAAGACCAAACCCCAATACTCATCCTAGAGTCATCAACTAAGACTACTGAAAGATAGAAACGACCAAAAAAGGGGAAAAACATTTCTCCGATAGAAAGATAAAAGAGGTTTAAGAACAAGGTGGGGCCCTCATTTCCACCTTCTCAATGATTGTAAGCTATCTTTCCTTCTTGCATCAGAAGTTCATGCTTGGATAATAGATCTACCTACTTGTTATAATATTTGTAAATGTGAGAAAAGTTGATAGTGTTGAATGTTTTACTAAGGTCTCTAATTCTACCCTTCCAGCAATCCAAAGAGATAACCTGCAATTTCCCTTTGTTATTTAACCAATCAATGACAATTCTTGAATCTCTAAGAACTTTTAATTCTGTGATATATAACCAAGATGCCAGAATTAGAGTTTCCCAAACACCCAATAGTTCTACCCTAATGTTAGTACTTGGTCCACAGTTGAAAGTCCATTTATATGTCGTATGATCATTTATCCTTAGCACCCCTCCAACACCAATTTGTTGACCATTTATTTGAGTTGCTCCATCAAACCATAATGTTGTCAAAAAGTATTTGGATAGAGACTTAGTGGATATGATAGCTTATACTTTCAACTTTTCAATGTGTCTTCCATCTCCTCCAAGAGACCTGCAAACTACCGATTGAAAATTAGGGCTTCCATTTTCAAATATGACTTTGTTGCGTTCCAACCAAACTTGCCAACTGATAATGGCCGATAGAGAAGCATACATGGAATCCTGTGTGTTCCAAATTTCAAAGAAATCAATCAATGTGGATCCATCCCAAACAGAAGTAAATTTTATAGTTATTTTAATCCTAGACCACAATTGTTTAGTAAAAGAGAAATTTACCAATAAATGATTAATACTCTCTAGCTTATTTCAACACAAAAGGAAAATATTGGGCCCAAATCAACCTTTGTGTTTTAAATTATCCCAAGTAATAATTTTATTTTCCACAGATAACCAAATGAAATTTTTTATTTTGAGTGCACAGTCCTAGTTCCACAATTTTGTTCGCCTTCGACCAATGGACTGGTGCCAGAGTTTTGAAGCTAAGGCACAGTAAACATTTTTTACAGTTAGTGTGCCAGAATTGTCACCCCCAATCCATTTCAACTCATCCGATATGTCTTGTAATTGTACACCAAATCCAATCAGGGTCCTTCGGAAATATCCCATTATGTTTCTTGATCTCCCACAAGACCAAGATCAACACTTTCTATCCAGTAAGAGAAAATTTCTTATATTCATAAGGTTCTGCTAGCCTGGTAAAGATGGCGGATATTTCTCTATTTTAGAGATTCTAAGAGTTCTTGTCAAAGAAAGGAGGATTTACCCATACCCAGAATCATTTCCTTTCCTATTAAAATTGAATTACCAGAACCAAGACTCCATCTTAACCATTTTTTTTGTGGTTAATCTAAGCCAAGTAGACACTGAGAAGAAAGGGAGATATTTATATTTAATGACCCGATGCCATATGTCTTCCTTCATCAGAACTCGCCATAGAGTGTTTTTCACCAACTATCTATTGAAAATATGAATTCTCCTTAAACCCCAACCATTGAAATGCTTTGGTTTAGCAATGTTCTCCCATATGCAAAGGTGATAATGTTGTTTTTCACTATTGCCCGATGAAAGGAAAGTGAAAACCAATTGTATGATCTGATTAAGAAATGATGTTGGAATACTTTCCAAGGGCATCCAATAAACAAGATGGCTCTCAAGGACATATTTAATGAGGACATAATGACCACCTAGGGAGATCCAACAGTTACACCAATGACTAATTCTTTTCTCAAATTTTGATATTATCCAACACCAATCTTCAACCTTTTAATTATCAGGATTTAGGAAGTAGCCAAGATACCTAA
The DNA here is from genome assembly GCA_010110895.2 of Picea sitchensis. Classification (NCBI taxonomy): domain Eukaryota; kingdom Viridiplantae; phylum Streptophyta; class Pinopsida; order Pinales; family Pinaceae; genus Picea; species Picea sitchensis. The sequence continues at coordinate 260,050 of SNQJ01S0000801.1, read as the reverse complement.
GCTCTTCTAAAAGGTCTACAAATTTGTAAGTGAAGATATCCTTAAAAGAGTCTAAAACCTCTTGTTGTATCCCAAAATTGTAATACTCCAAGGTCGAGCCCCTATTGAATTGTAATGATGTTTATAGGTTGGTGAGCCAAGCGTTTATAAGTTGGAAGGCTTATGTGTTTATTAGGCCAGAGAGCCTAGTTGTTGAAGGACAGGGAGCCTAATTTTGTATATGTAAATACTCACATCATTAATATAATTACATTGCTGTGTGTAGACCAACCATGAATAAAGAGTTATGGGGGACTAAGCTCCACTGAGAAGGGAAAGGGATGGGGCTGAGAGGATAGGAAAAAGGGATAATATAGAAGGCTTATTTCCAAGGGGATATTATATTATATTTTCCTAAAAATACTAAGGTTTGGGAAATAAACCTTGTTATCCTAAGTTCCTTTGTGGAAAGGAACGAACTCCAAGTGGAGAGGAATGAGCTCCAAAAAGAGCCATGTTTCAACCTGGACGCATGTAGTTTTATGGGGGGGAATCTGTCATTGTGGGAGTTTTCTCGCGATTCTTTCCATCATTCCCATGCACGCACACACTCATGACTTGATCCATTTCCTCCATTGTTGACCTCTGCAACCTCTGAAACCTGCAAACCCATGAAGTTAACTCATTTTTCCTATGAAGCCAACATGATTGCACAATGCCTGAGCCAGATTGCACCTTATCCATTTTGTTGTTGTAACCCATGTTTTCTCTAGACTGGTGTGGCTTGTTTTCATTACCAGATCCCATATCCAATTTTTCTACTTTGGTTACCCGTTTTACTTAGGAGTTGGACAAAAGAAGTAGGTTGTCAGGCCTGTGGTTTGAAGAGGCAGATTGTCAGGCCCATGGATTGAAGAAACGGGTTTTCAGGCCCATGGATTGAAGAAGTAGGTTGTCAGGCCTATGAGAAACTCTCTCCAAGTGAGAGAGATTGTTGGGGAAGTGATTTCTCCTAGAGGGAGTCCAGCAACAACTACAGAGCTCTGAGAATTCATGATCTAGCTTGTTGTTGAAGCACTGGAAGGGAAGTGTAGAAGTTGATGGAATGTGCAACAATGAAGGTGTATATTCCCAGGTTGGGATAGGAATGTGGGGAATGAGATTCTGTGACCAGTGGGCATAAGTAGAATCCTGGGTGGGAATCCTTCCTGTTGCATTGTGCATCTTTTTGTAATCTCATCCTAGCCTAGGAATCCCTTTACCTTGGGTGGATTTTAGTCCTAGATCGGTGGTGACCCACTGTTGATATCTTGGAGAAGCGTGGTCTAAGGCTAGGAGGTCCTTGGAAGGTATGCACGCAATTAGTGGTCTTCTCATAAAAAGATAAGTACCATTTCTATGTTAATTTGTATGTTGTGTATCATGTACATGTCTTTATATTTATAAGAATGGCATGTGTTTCTGCATGAAAGTTTTGTAGTGGAGATTCCCAACTTGGGTGGTCAGGGACATTATAAATTGGCATTAGAGCCCATGTTTTCAAAACTGAACCTGGATGGGCCATGAATGTGGAATTTGGAGTCAAAATTCCATAAGGAATTGATGTACAGAGTGCCATAGTGGAGTTGAGAGAGCTCCTAGGTGGTATTGGAAAGCACATGAGGTATAGAAGTTCATGAAAGTTAGCAGAGAAAGGAGACCGCGATAATAGAAGGTTAGGAAACACAAAGGAGATCCATCACAACCGTTGGATCCGGAGTTTCAATAGTCTGGGGGTTGTGCGGTGTTTTAGTAGGGAAATCCTCTGAAGTCCCATAGTGATTCTCAGTCATAGATCATTCAGGAGAAGGAAAACCATTGGATTTCCCAAGTGGTTTAGTGGTTCAGTGTTTGGGGAAATCTGTTTGAGATTGCGCAGTGAAGAAATCACCAAATTCCTGAAGCTACGGGAAGCAATTGTTTGATAGTCGGCAGTTAAGGATTTTTGAAAATGTGTATATGAGAAGAGATCTTCCGAAGTGCTGAAATCACATAACACTGAAGTGACATGGACCTGTTCGATAGTCGACAGTTTGGTAGTTTTGAAAAAGTGTCAATGAGAAGAAATCCATGAATTCCAAGAGTGCCAAAGTGACATGGACTTGATTGACAGTTAGACATTTTTGAAAAAGTGTCGATGACAAGAAATCGTCGAAGTCCCGAAATGTCAAAGATGATGTGGCATGATGATGTCACCTATGGTGACGTGGACCTACCCTAATTTTGTCATGTGTCACTTTTTTTTGTACTTTTGATAGGCCCTTAGTACTGATTGGGACCTAACACATGTCACTCGATGGTGGGGCCATGTGTCACCACCTTTATTGATGACATTTGTACTACGTGGACCCTGGAAAAGTTAAAGGGTTCGGGAATTCGACGTTCGGAGGAAATAATTGGATGATGAAGGAAGAACTTTGGGATCTACGAAGTTCCAGAATATCAAAGTCCCTTAATTCCTAAGTCACGAAGCACTCAAGTGACATGGCTTGATGATGTCACTTGGGGTGACATGGGCACACAAGATGTGTCCCACGTGTCAGTGTTTTTTTTTATTTTAAAATACTATTTTTTCTAGTTAGAACTTGACATGTGTCACCCCTCAGATTGGGCCACATCTCCACTTCTTGGGATCTGTAGCACCCCGGGTGTGCAGTACTAAGTGGACCCCAAGAGTTCACCAATTCAACGTTCGAAAGGAATGAAGTGTGAGGAAGGTGAAACCATCAAAGCTCTGAAGAGTGGAGTAAATCCTTACCATTGATTAGGAGAGGACACGCGGTAGTAAATATTGTAGTGTGGAGACTTGGCACTCTAGTGGATTCAAGGCATAAGCCTTTGAGGTCGAGCAATTACGAAGGCCTGAAGGCTAGAGTCCATATTGACCATTTATCATAGAGGACGTGTGGCACCAGATCCTAAGGTCTAGAGAAGTGGTACTCCGGAGGAAATGAGTTGTAGGTTTCTTGAGTCGAGAACTCCCAGAGGGCCAGAATTAATATTGATTGTTGATCATGAGGGGATACATGCAGAAATTCCAAATCATTAATGAGTGATATCATGTCCATCGGATCCACATGGAATAGATCAACGGATGGGAATGATTGTAGAAATCCAAAGGAAAATTAACGAGGGGGATATTTCACATTCCAAAATCAATCAATATCATAGATCCCCATCGGGAGTAAGATCAACGATGGACGTTGATTTCCTCTCCATCACACATATTTCCATTGTGAAAGTTTAGGTTGTTGTTAAACCGAGATCATTTTCGAGTTCCACAATTGACTAGGACCAGCGATCTTAAAGTGATCGACAAATCAACAATTTTTCCAGTTTGAGGGAATTGGAAGTTTTGAGTTGAGAGAACCTCTGAAGTTTCGGAGCCCCAAAAGATCGAAGCACAAGATAAGAGCCTATCCGTTAGTTCTAGTTCACCTCCTGTGGTCACATGAGATGAGGGGGTCAAAGAAAAAGGGCTAAGCACCCGAAAATTATTTTTGAGAACAAAAAAAAAGGGGCTTAAAGAAGGATCTTGTGGGGTTTTGATTTGTGCATATCTACACCTAACGAAGTATAGAAGGACTATAAACTTGAAGAGAGGATCCAGCATGGGTCCAAGGACCAATTTGGCTCTAATATTAAAGAATCCATGTTCAGGGATTGCATCCCGGAAAAGACAAATTGTTCAAGTATCCATAACTTCCTTCTCAAAACCTAGAATTGAGCATGGAAGCAGGCATTGGAAAGGTCTTGAATAATAGAATATAGTAGTTAACCAAGAAATTGGATGTGAATATTCAATTTATCAGGAAATAAGTAGAAAATAAGTATGATATATTAATGAATCAAAATGGTTTTTTTTTCATGAAATTATTAAGAACAGTTAGTTGGACAAAGTTCTATTGGCTACACATTTTTGTAGAATTAACAGTTGTCAGATCATATTCAACATAGAGCACAGAGTAATGGATGATACACAGATAATCTAAAACAAAAAAGATGAAATCATAGGGATGAATTTCCAGTTGGGTATGGAAGGAACCAACTCCAATGGACATGCAGGAGGAAAGGAGGAAGACATAAATCTGGTTGAGACCCTCAAAAAATTGCAGACAAATGTCCAAAGCCATAAGGCTGATAATGAGAGGCTTATGAAGTCCAATGAACAACGGGAAGACTTCAATATGAATTTAATGTAAATCCTAGATAGAATTGAAAAGAAGTTGGATAAGGAGAGGCTCCAGCAAATCAGGAAGCCAAGGGACCCCTGAGGGAAAAGGAAGATCAAGGAGTGGTAGAAAAAATCACAATCACTCCCAAAGGAAATAAAAAAGGAGAGAACATAGCAGCTCAATTCCATCCCTTGTCAGGAAGCATCATAGGAGGTATGGGGTGGGTGAATTGAAAGGAGAAATGAAAAAGATCAAACCTCCTACTTTTGATGGTGGACACAAGAAGGATGAGGATGTTGAGACATGGTTGTTAGGCATGAGGAAGTACTTCCAATTGCATAACTATTCTTCTGATGAAGAAGGAAGAATTGTTATTTATCTGCTTAAAGGAAAGGCATCCATGTGGTGGGATCAGTTGCTGCAAGTGTAGCACATCAGAGAGAAGAATTTAAGATGGAAGGAATTCAAGAAGAATTTTGAGAATAAAATGGATGAGGTAGGTGGGAAAATGATAAGGAAGACACCCATTCAATGTTGGGGTTGTAAAGGAGACCATAAGTATAGATATTTCCCTCACAAAAGTGACAAAGTGAGATTTTTCCACAATGTAGACCAAGCATAAATAATGGAGGACATGGGAAGAAGTGTACCAAGGATCTATGCATCCCTGGACAACAAGTAAGCTGAGTTTCAATCACACATAATTTAAGTAGAAGGTATGATCAATAACCGTGCCTTAACTATTTTAATAGTTTTAGGATCTAGTCATAGCTATATAGATCCTAAGGTAGTGGAAATATTGCATTTTCCAAGAAGCAAGCATGGGAAATCTTGGTTGGTTTAGCTGTCTACAGGAACCAAGAGAAACGTTGGTGAGCTAGTCCAATCATGTCTAATGGACATGAATGGGATGAGTACCAAGGAAGATTTGAACATCCTACCCTTGGGTTCATATAACTGTCTAATTGGTGTGGATTAGTTGGACCAACACCATGTTGTCTTAGACTGTCATAAAAAGGAATTTACTTTCTTGAATGAGGAAGGGAACCCAAGAACATTCCAAGGAATTCCTAGGGCATTTATTGTCTGAGAGATCTCAAAAATGCAACTAAAGAAATTTTACAGGAAGGACTGTCAAATATTTTCAACCCATATGGAGGAAGCACCTAAGGATAAGGTGCCATATATTGAGGATCATGCAGTCCTGAAAGATTTTGAGGATGTGTTTAAGGAGACACTAGGACCTCCCCCAAATAGAGATATTGATTCTCTATAAATTTGATGCCTGGAGCAGCTCCAGTATCAAAGACTCCCTATAGAATGAGTACACCAGAGATGAAGGAGTTCCAAATGTAGCTTGAAGATATTTTGAAGAAGGGGTATTTACGCCCAAGTGTGTCACCTTGTGGTGCCCCGGTTTTATTCCTGAAGAATAAAGATGGGACATTAATATTGTGCATCGACTTCAAAAAATTGAACAAGGTAACTATAAATAACAAGTATCATTTGCCAAGGATCGATGATCTATTCGATTAGTTAAAGGATGCAAGGATATTCTCAAAAATTGATCTCAGGTAAAGATAACATCAATTAAGGATCATAGATGAATACATCAACAAGACCGCCTTTAGGACAAGGTATGGTCATTATGAATTCAAAGTGGTGCCATTTGGGTTATCAAATGCACTAGTTGTTTTCATGTGCTTAATGAATGGTGTTTTTCGGGAATATTTAGACAAGTTTTTCATTTTCTCTTTGGATGACATCCTTGTATATTACAAGTCAAAATAATAACATGATAATCGCTTGATTATGGTGTTACAAGTGTTAAGAGAGCACCAATTGTATTCCAAATTGACAAAGTGTTCATTTTATCAAAACCGAATTCACTAATTGGGGCATATCATATCCGAAGAAGGGATAGTAGTGGACCCTGAAAATATTGAGGCCATTAAAGGGTGGAAAACACCTAAGAATGTGACCTAAGTTAGATCATTCATGGGTCTAGCTAGCTACTATAGAATATTCATTGCACATTTTTCAAGGATTGATCACCCAATCACTTCCTTGCAAAGGAAGGGGGTGAAGTTTCAATGGATAACAAAATGTGAAAAGACATTCCAACAATTGAAGTAGTTTTTAACCAATGCTCCAATTCTGAGGATTGTTGATCTGAATGAAATATTTTGTGGTTTTCATTGATTCATGCAAAGAAGGACTTGGTGGAGTCCTTATTCAGAATGGGTTTGTGATATGTTTTGAATACAAAAAATTGAAAGATCATGAAATGCTCTATGCCACTCATGATTTGGAGTTGGCATCCATAGTGCACGCCTTGAAGAAGTAGAGGCACTACATCATGGGAAAGAAGTTTGAACTGAGGATAGACCATAATGGTATGAAATACTTGTTTTATCAGCCAACTTTAAATTCCAGACAGAGCAGATGGTTAGAATTCCTTAGTGAGTATGACTTTGATATTAAGCACATCAAAGGAAAAAAAAAACAAAGTGGTTGATGCACTCAGAAGGAGAGTGATTGAAATGCATGCTACATCCATTATCATGTATCAAACTAATCTTAAAGATAGAATTTATGAGGCTGAAAAGTAGATTTGGAGTACATATATTTGGTAACAAAATTACAGCAAGGTAAAATGCAGCAGAAAGTTGAAGATTATGAATTGGAAAATGATGGAATTCTCTTGTACAGGAACATAATTTATGTACCCAATTATATTGAATTGGGGAATATGGTTTTGAAAGAGATGCATAATGTACCTTACACTAGACACCTAGGATATCAGAAAACAATTGCAGCAATCAAAATCCAATATTATGGGTCAGGCATGAAGAAGGAAATTGTTGAGTACATTGCTAAATGTTTGGAGTGTCAAAAGGTCAAGGCTGAGCATAGACACCCAGCTAGGTTTTTGCATCCATTTCCCATTCTTGAGTGGAAGTGGGAAGTGGTGATAATGGATTTCATCACCAAATTGCCCAGAACAAGCAAGCAACATGATGGTATCATGGTTGTGGTGGAAAATATTACTAAAGCTACCCATTTCATTCCTATGAAGGTTACTCACAAGGCAACCAATATTGTTGATATTTATATGAGGGAAGTAGCATGCTTGCATGGCATACCCAAGACAATTGTGTTTGATAGAGACCTAAAGTTTACCTCAAAGTTCTAGAATGGATTGTTCAAAGGGTTTGGAACAAATATGAACTTTAGCAAAACCTATCATCCCGAGTCTGATGGGAAAATAGAAAGGGTGAAAAAAGTGATAGAGGATATGCTAAGAATGTAGTTGATGGACAAACCATATAAATGGGAATATTATCTACACTTGGTAGAATTTTCATACAACAATGGGTACCAATCATCACTGAAGATGATCCCATTTGAGGCACTTTATGACAGAAAGTGCAACACACCAGTAATCTAGGAAAACCCAAGACATAGAGCGGAATTTGGGCCAGAGTTGCTCAGGGAAATGGAAGAGAAAATGTTGAAGATAAAATGAAACTTAAAGGATGGCCAAGTCAGGCAGAAAATATATGCTAACAAGGGAAGAACTCATAGGAAGTTTAAAGTGGATGATCATGTTTTCTTGAAGGTGAAGGCCAACATAAGTTCTCTGAAGTTGGGAAATTGTTCCAAGTTGGTAGCCAGATATGGTGGGTCACTTGAAATCCTAGGGAGGATTGGACCAGTAGCTTACATGCTTGCATTACCTGCATCTATGATTATTCATAATGTATTCCATGTATCATTTCTCAAGAAATATAAACCTTACGATAGTCATGTTATTGATTGGAATGTGATTCAAGTGGAGCAAGGAAGCGCTTTTCAAGTGCATCTGGTATGCATTCTGAACCAGAAAATAAAACAGGTCTGGAATCAATCCATAGGTCTTGTAAAGGTCCAATGGACCTGGTATGGTCCTGAGCACAGAACGTGGGAGCATGAAGATGCTATGCGGGTAGAATACCTGCATCTTTTTTAAGATTTTGGAAATCTTGTTGATATTATGTGATTAAGATTCACTGAGGACAGTGCATAAATAAGGGGATGGGATTATAATACCCCAAGACCGAGCCCATGCTGAATTATAATGATGTTTATAGGCTGGTGAGCCAAGTGTTTATAAGTTGGGAGGCTTATGTGTTTATTAGGCCGGAGAGCCTAGTTGATGAAGGCCAGAGAGTCTGATTTTGTATATGTAAATACTCACATCATTAATATAATTACATCATTGCGTGTAGACCAACCACGAAGAAATAGTTATGGAGGAATAAGCTCCAATGGGTAGGGAAAGGGTTGGGGATGAGAGACTAGGAAAAAGGGCTAAGCTAGAAGGATTATTGTCAAGGGGATATTATATTATACTTTCCTAAAAATACTAAGGTTTGGGAAATAAACCTTGTTATCCTAAGTTACTTTGGGGAAAGGAACGAACTCCAAGTGGAGAGGGACGAGCTCCCAAGAGAGCCATGTGTCAACCTAGACGCATGTAGTTTTATGGGGGGGAATTCTTCATTGTGGGGGTTCTCTCGCGATTCTTTCCATCCTTCCCATGCATGCACACACTCACGAGCTGAGCCATTTCCTCCATTGTTGACCTCTGTAACCTATGAAACCTGCAAACCCGTGAAGCTAACCTATTTTTCATGTGAAGCCAGCATGAATCCACAGTGCATGAGCCAGATCATACCTTAGCCATTTTTTTGTTGCTACCTACGTTTTCTCTGGACTGGTGTGGCTTGATGTCATTACCAAAGCCCATAACCGATTTTTCTACTATGGTTACCCGTTTGACTTAGGAGCTGGACAAAAGAAGTAGGTTGTCAGGCCTATGGTTTGAAGAGGTAGGTTGTCAGGCTTGTGGATTGAAAAAGCAGGTTGGCAGGACTGTGAGAAACTCTCTCCAGGTGAGAGAGATTTTTGGGGAAGCGATTTCTCCTGGAGGGAGTCCAGTAGCAACTAGAGAGCTCTAAGAATGCATGATTCATCCTGTTGTTGAAGCCCTAGAAGGGAAGTGGAGCAACCGATGTACTATGGAATAGTGAAGGTGTATATTCTCGGGGTGGGACAGGCATGTGGGGAATGGGATTCTATGAGCGGTGGGTGTAAGTAGGCTCTTGGGAGGGAATCCTTCCTATTGCATTGTGCAGCTTTCTGTAGTCTCAACCTAGCCTAGGAATCCCTTTACCTTAGGTGAAGTTTAGTCCCAGCTCGGGGGTGACTGATTCTTGATAGGTTGGAGTAGCGTGGTCCAAGGTTGGGAGGTTCATGGAAGGTCTTCACATAGTTGATGGTCGTCTCATAAAAATATAAGTACCATTTCTATGTTAATTTGTATGTTGTGTATCCTATACATGTCTTTATATTTATAAGAATGGCATGTGTTGTTGCATGTATGTTTTACTGTGATTTTGCATTTAATTTGTGTATTAGTAGAATGCATATTAGTTGTTTAAGTTTATATGTATGATGTTCCACAAAAGATATCTATCTGCCATAGCCCAACAGGTATATGCCTGGGTATGGGAGTTTTATTATCAGAACATAGCAGTTTTTTTTAAAGTATCTTGTCCCTGAATTGGCAGCCCGTGAATGTTACAAGAATAGTGAAAAGTAGACTTTAGAACATTTACCACTAGACCCGTCGCTCTGCAAAATATATTTATAATTTCATCAACTTCCTTCCATTCTTCAATCGATGCCCTAGTCATTCTGAGGACATCATCCACAAAAAAGAGATGGAGAATATTGATTAGTCTAGAAACCTTAACCCCAAATAACATCCCTTCAACCTGACCTTTCTTTAGTGATAAGTCGAGTCCTTCCATCACTAGTATAAACAATAGAGGAGAAAGTGGAAATCCTTGTCTTAAACCTCTACCTCTCTGAAAGAAGGGAGTAGACTCCCCATTTATAAAGACTATGTAAGTAGTTGTGATCACACAACTCATTATCCAGTTGGTTGTCAGAAGGCCAAAAATCATTTGAAGTAAAGTCAATCTTAAAAAATCCCAGTTTATACGGTCATAATCCTTCTTTAGATCAAGCTTCAATATCAATGATTTTAATTTTTTTGTTTTGATACTGTGTAAACATTCATGTGCAGTACCAATTGCATCTAGAATCTGTCTTTCCTTTATGAAACCCAATTTCTCACCAGAAAGAGACCATGAGAGAATAGGTCAAATCCTATTTGTAATGAGTTTTGAAATAATTTTATAGCACAGATTGCATAGATCTATAGGTCTAAAGTAGCCAAAAGAGGTAGGCTTATTGAATTTTGGAATTACAGCAAGGAAAGTCGAGTTTAGAGATATAATCACCTCACCTCTTTGCCTAGAATCATCAATTGCTTCCAACAAATCCTCCCCAACCAAGTCGAAAAAATGGATGAAAAATTTGATCATCCATCCGTCTAGCCCGAGACTCTTATCCTTGGAAAAACCTTTTAGGACATCACATATTTCCTCCTTGGTAATGTTTTTTCAAGAGAATGAACATCCTCCTCTTCAACTAAGTGAGGAAAGAGCCTAAGTGTGGCAACCTGATCAGTAATGGTGTTTTGTCTCGAGTCCTCAAAGAAACTTTTCAAATGTCTGGATGCTTCTTTTTTTGGTACCTCCTGTCCAGAATGGACCAGACCATTTTCTTCCAGGATCTCCCATACATGTTTCTTGTTCCTTATATGGCTTGCAAATTGATGGAAAAAAATTGTATTATGATCTCCACTTTTAATCCAAAACGCTTTTCTCCTCTCTCTCTCCATAGTTCCTCTTCTTCCTGAAGATGTTTATTGCGCTCTTCCTCAAGGGAATTTATTTGAAGTTCAACTCCAGTACTCATCAGTCCCCATGTTTTCTTCTGATAATACTCTTGTAGATCCTCCTCAGTCTTATCTAAATTTAAGTGATTATGGATTCTTTTCTCTTTTCTCATGCCTTTGCTCGATGTTTTAACTATTTTAACTTCCACACTAATATTATATGAGCCCCAGATTCCTGCAAAAATATTTGATCATTCCAAACTTCCTGAAAAATCAAAATGAAGGATTCATCTATCAACCACATCGGGTTTAACTTGAAAGGATGAGTTGCAGAATTTGAGTTATTTTCTAGTTGTAAAAGAATAAGTGCATGATAAGACACATAAGGATTGGAAACCTAGGACCTATGTCTTCCAACAGAGGATATGAGGTCCTAAGACAGATATAACTAGTCCAATAATTTAGAGATTCCTTCACACCCATTCCTACCATTTCTCCATTTAAGAACCACATCAATAGGTAAAATGTAAACTAGCTGATTTTTTTGGGAAAACGCCTTTAAAATACCCCTCCAGTAGATTCATATGTGATGTGTCACCCCAAACCTCTCTAGCACTAACAATAAAATTTAAATCCCCTGCTACAATCAGGTTTTTGTAGTATAACATGCCCCTGCTATCCACCTTGTCCCAAAAATAATTTCTCTATGTGCAAGGGTCGTAAACATTTAAAAGAGATAACGGTCTTTTATCTTCTAAACATGTACCTGTAAAAAAAATGCCACCACAATTTAAGTAAGGAGTAAAATCAAACTTTTTAGGATCCCAAGTCACCATAGGTCCCCCAAAATTCCCAGTCGAGCTGACAATGCATATCAACCAAGGAGGATGAAGAGTATTCATGAATAGTCTGGCCTTCTTCTCATCTACCAACATTTCTTGAAGGAAAAAAATATCCTAATGAGTTCTAGAAAGAAATATTTGGAGGGAAGCATATTTCAGGGTCCCTCCGACCCTTCTGATGTTTAAGGAGAGAAGAATCATGATTTTTCCTTGGCTAGGGATTTCATGCCTCTAAGTGCCCCAATATCAGAGATGTTAAAAAATTGTTGTGCAAAATTGTTAAAGTTGGTTCCTTCTTTCTTGCTAGCTCTCCTGGTTTTAATAGGAGAGAACCCATACCCCAGTCCCCTCGACAAAGAAAAATCCTTTCTAGTTTCCTCCCCACTCTTTAATGCTAGCCCGGTTTCACTACTAAGCTCATCTCTACAAATAGCATTCCTCCCCTGATAAGTAGGTAACGGTATAGGGCTCGTAGTCTCTCTATAGGAGGGAACCAGAGTGTTAAGCATCGTATCTAACAAGCATTCTCCGTATTCCGGTTCCTTGTAGCCAAGTAAAATGAAACTTTCCCCTACTGGCTCATAGGAAGGTCCCCTTTCATCCCATGACTCTATAATAGGAGTAGATGTGTTATGCACCCCCACCCCACCCCAAAAGGATTATAACCCCTCTTGGGTCAGATCGGTACCATATCCAAAAAGGGAATCAAGTGTTGTCTCCGCTTCCAACAAAATAGAAGCTTCCAGTTGATCACATTCCCATGCCAACAAGGAAAATAAAAAAGAGGGGCAGTGTTTTTTTAACTTACCCACAAAAGTAGCATGAGTCATCTTCGGGCTAGCCTCCACCATCATTGTAGAGTAATATCATTTCCCATAAGAATCCATGCCTGGAGAATAAATTTCAATTTTCTTTCTGAGCATAGTAGCCTCTCATTCTTCCTCCTCCACAGTACCATGAAAATCCCTTCTTAAGTGGCCAGTCCTTCGACAAAGAGAACATCTGAAAGGGGCACCTATATAGTCCAATATTTGTCCCAAAATGTGTCCCCTCCAGTCTATTTCTAATGCCTCCAATAAACCTGCATGAATATCAATTTCTACAAGAACCTTCACCATTATTTTATCAGGCGCCATTAGGGAAAGTTCATTCACTTTAATAAAATGACCAAGTTCATTTATGATAGCCTCCAGAGCCTTTGCATTCCAAAGTTGCAATGGAAAGCCTGGTAAAAGTACCTAGAGATGGCGAAAACGAAAATATGCAGATGCAGGATCAAAACAAACCCGGCAACACTTAAGCATCAGAATGTTGCCATCAATGACACGCATGTTCTCTAAAACTAACAGGATGTCTTCCAAAGTTTTGAAAATGAACCCAAACCAACCCCTCAGTAATGTTAAAGTTTCTGGGGTGTACCCCAATATGGGAACCCAAGTGGAAAGCACCCAATCTGAAATGGTTTGTTTACACAAGGAGCTGTATGAAAGACGCCCTACCAGTGCACAGAGGGTCAAGTTATAGAACTCCTCCAGTCCAATATAGGCACCCATTACCATCCTACGCTTCGATTTATTTTCTTTCCACACTTTTTCTCTTAAAGTATTACCACCCTAATATCTAAGAAAACTCCCTCCCTTGCTTTTTAGGTGTAAAGGCCTCCCTATATGATCCAGACTACCACCTGAAAGCACCCCCTCTACATTCTGGTAGGGTTTTAGTCCTCCATTGAAAGGTAAATAAGAACCTAGGATTTGAGTAAGATCCTCGATTCCAGCAACAAGGGTAGGCTTTGAGCAGTGCTTTACAGATGGAACTTGTGTTAAATTAATTCTGGTACTGTAACACCCATGTTTCCCCTAGCTTGTAATTAATAATAAAATAGGATTAACATGCTAAGGCATGTGGATAATGTAAATATATTATTTTTTGAGTTGCAAATAATTGACTGTGGGGGTGAAGCCTTGAAAGTATTTCCCATGATATCACTAGAGGAAAGAATGTGAAAACTATAAGAGAGGGTTCATTATAGAAAATAACCCCAAATTTCCCTTGATGGGGATAATAAATCTCCTTTGGATCCCAAGGAGAGAAACCATTTAATGAAGAAAGGACTAGTGGTTGAATTATCAACCACTCCCATGAATGGGAGATTGTTCTAACTATAGAATGTTATCCTGAAGTAACACTGGGTATGGTAGACCAAGCTGACCTGAGTTCCCTTCTGACAGAAGAAACGGGATGGGTCAAGACCCATCCTGAGGAAAATATATAATAAAAATAAGTAAGAAGAATGCACAGAGCTCTCCAGTGGAGGATGAACAGAAGGTCACGATCTTGATGTCGAGTGAGCATATGATAAACCTCGCCCAAGGCCATGACAGAGAAATAAATATATTAAATATGTAGAGAACAGAACCCGAGCGGAAGCTGAAATAGAGAAAGAATCCTTGAGAACCGTCAGAGTTCCCTGGTGATATCATGGTTTGGCACAGGGGTGGCCAGAGTGCTAAGAAGGAATTCCTCTGAGCCTATAGTCAGATGGAAGGAAGAACATCCATGGTCAATTAGTTGGCTACCTGTTGGCAACAACATATGCTTTTTTGATATTGTACATGATTGAAATAATTTGCAATTTTATGTAGCTACCATCAACCCGTCTATAAACACTTTTCTGAGTTTATTATCATTGATTGCGTTAAATCCTACTTCATTAATATTTACTGTTTCGATTTATAATTGTTTTATCTTTAATTCATGACTGCAAGCATGAATTAAAGATAAAACTTGGCTTGTTGTTCGAATAATTTTCTTCTTTAGGTATATCGTTCGACAAACCATTCATATGAAATTGAAATACAAATATTATAAAATGGTTGTTAGACCCATTTTTTGTGTTAATACGATTATTGTTTCAATGGTTTGATACTTTTCAATTTGTGAAGAGCCTTTGATATTTTTAATAGTCTTGTCACGAATTCAATGGTCGTACCAACAGTCATACAAATGAATACACACTTGTTGTACTCACGTCCTCACCTCACCTTCCTCGTTTAACATCTTAATGAGCCATTCATTACATGCATGGGGTTTCGGTACTCTGTATGTTTGGCTCTCATCATGAGGTATGGTAAGGATTACAATCAAAATCCTATTTTGTTACTCCCACTATTAGAGTTATGATAACACACAAGCTATGTTATTTTCATGTCTCCACTCTCCATTCAGAATCGTTTCTGTTGCTCACATGATCTGAACCTAAAACTATCCAGAGTAATTCCTGTTTCATTCTGGTTACATTTGTCATCGCGCCTTTCATTTTCTTCGAGCCGAATGGATTCTAGGCTTTACTTTCTCATGACAATGCGATTGAGGACCTAAAAATCCAAGGCTTGGATGTTTTCCTTAAGAAATTTGAGGGGTATAATCTTCAAGTGGATAAAGTTTTCGCGCAAACCTTCGATCGTTGCAGAGCTAAAATTGAGGACATGTAGTTAGAATTCACCGAGGATTTTGTGAGAAAAGAAATAGGGCTTCCATCAAAGGGTGAAAAATGGTTCAAAAACGCCTGAATTGAAGGAGTCTCGTGGAGTCTGTTTATGACATCCCGAAAGATCAACTGTTGTGAGAAAGGTATTCCTATCTCCCTGGTGAAACCTAGGTGGAATGGTTTATTGTTAATTCTCAAACAATTTGTGACATGTGCGGGTCGATATAGATTGGTCTTCCTCTACCATATTCGTTTACTCATGAATTTCATTGGTTTTGATTTGGATATGTCGTTTTATTTGTTGAGAAGTCTCTATAAAATGTCCAAAAGATATAAACGACAAGGTGTTGATTCAAGCCTGTTCCATCACGGATTGGTTAAGATATTGTCGATGCATCACCTGTCAACCATAGGTGACTATTGGGAGAATTTTTTGATAAGGAATGGTTTTGCCCAGACTGTTCCTACAACAAACCCTAACTTAGAAAAGCCACAGATTGAAAACAGTTCGGTATTTCAATCAATGGACCAGACTTTACCAACAAAAACCCTCTACACGTAGGGATGTCGAGTAAGTCTTCACCTATAGGATTTCCTGAGCAAGATATTGTTGAATTGAAGGTAATTAACCCTCTTCTGCTTGATATTGATGCTAGCCTGAACTTTATTATTAAGTCGGATGTCAAGAAACCTTGTAAAGGACCAAAACAACACTACACAGACTTAGGGTTCAAGAACAAGAAGGCAGGTCACCTAATTTCAAGGAAACTAAGGAACCAAAATGATACTCATCTGAGATCGATTAGTCCGATCGATATCGATGAGAGTTCAGATCCTGAGATAGAAGAATTTCTATTTCGAGAAGATCCATAATTGTAGGGTTCCAGGAAGGAAATTATCGGTCTTACTGAACCATATGATTTTTTGTCAAATTTTCCACCATGCCTTAAAGGCAAAGAAGGGTTCTTCGGTATTAGTCATAATCTAAAGAAAACAATAGATAATATTAATGCACCCATGGCCAACTATGTCCTTCATCGACCTACCACCTCCCCTATTCATTATGATGGTTGTTTCAAATGGATTGAACGGTACTATATCGACATCCCTCTCCTACAGGCCAGAATTAAAACCTTCACTGCTCAGAATGGCCTGTTGAAGCAAGAAATACTTGATCTCAAACTGCATGCAAACAGGGAGACCAAACGTATCAAAAGATATGGAAACATAGTCTTTAAAAATGTGACTAATGTCTAGGCAATAATAAACTTTGAAAGGATTGATCCTTCTTTAGTCAATTTTTAAATGGTAAAACCGTTTTTTTTTTCCTCTTATTCTATTCCTGTTATCTATTTCGAAATAAGTCGATTTAAAATTTGATTGTATTACTAAAATTAATATTGGCTACAGAATCTTCAATTCTGTAGCTAAGTCTCTTTTCTTATAAAAATTAGTAATTAGTTATGATTAATTGTTTTTCTAATTTATTAAAATTGTTTTGTTTTTTTTTTAGGAAATTGGAGATGTTGTTGCTAATTACCAGGAGGAAAGATTTTCAATTATATGCCTAATTTATTAGTAGTTTTCTTTTTCTAGATGTTTTTGTTTTAATAAACCAACACTGGTATTAGTGGTTTTTCAACCCACTATTTTTGTACTAGTGCTTGATTTTTGGAGATCCAACTCTATCCTGTGAGATATGAGTATGTGGATCTCATGCTACTTTAAACTATTCACTTTTTTAGTGGAGGATATCTTTTGCTTGGAACAGATTATGGACAAATGATCTTCAAAACTTAATGGACCAGCTGTTTTCATTTTGGCTTTAGACCAATGTGAATTTGTTTCATTTATGGTTTTTCTCTTATATTTTGGAATACTAATATGTTTCACAGCTTTAGCCTCAATGACATATAATGTTCCATTTTATTCAGTGCTTTAAATTTTGTCTATGATTTGATGTTTCATATATTATATATGTGATCATCATTTCAACTTTAATATCATGATTTATCCATGATGCTTAGTTGATGTATCCAATGAAAGTTTCATATTAAAGTTACTTTTATTATAATCATTCATAATCACAATATCACTGGATCTACAATTTGTTACTCTATTCTTATATCCTAGTTGTCAATAAACACCTTGAGTTTATTCAAGAAATGTTAGTTCAAGTCTGTCGCAGATTTCTCTCACAAACAAGACATACAAAGGAATGGATCACACAGAGACATAGACACAGTATGAAATGAATCTCAGGTTATCTTTATTTGCATTTAATTTCTATTATTAGTTTTTTTATCACTGAAACAAGACAGTTTTAATTGGCTCAGAACACTTTTATATCCATGTTTCAAATCATGTTTTATTAGTATTTTCTTGTTAAGTTCTTAGATCTTAGATTATAAAACAACAAATATTAAAATATGTGTTTTCTTTATCTACTTTTGAAAACAATTACCAAACATTGATTTCGCAAGGTATTCATTAGAAACTTGCAATTTGTAAATACTATGTTCATAATCGCATATTTATATTTACATTTTTGAAACACTTGTAAATAGTTAGATTCACGTATATAGTATTATAGTTTTATCTTTAGAGTAGTTTATTTATTTGTTTTAGGAGCCTAGTTAGCTAACGGAGCCATTAAACCCATCATAATAGATCACACCAAATGGCTTGGGTTAATTAGACAACCCTGGTCCGGATCAATTCTTCCAGTTGACCATGTGTCACTTAAGCTCGCTAACAAATGGTGCTAGAAGGAGGGTCTGAATTCAATTGATGGCATGTGAAAGTCTCAAGACTTCTCCCCCGTACACTCTCTCCCTTGTCGTAACGAGTAATCGCTCAGAAAACAACATTACATTTGAAACAACAACTACCTCAAACGATAACCCTGATATTCTCGTTGAACCAGTGACAACGTTTCCTCAAGGGGATGACGTCCAAGAAATTGTTCATCAATCACTCATAAGAATGCATAGTGCCTTATCCCATATCATACAACCTGGTAGGCCACTTAACCAACCCCTTGACTTCTTGGATATCCGAGAACAACTGGAAGGCATTGGTCTGCTCCAAAACCTGTTAGGTGAACATACTACCAATCCTACCAAAACACCTATCCTTGGAGTCGGGGGATCTGGTATTCCACCTTCCCCACTTGATTCATCCCCATCCTCTTCAGGAGGATATTCTTCAGATGAAGTCAATTCCTTATCAAGACCATCACAGCCTTCGATGCCACCAACTCCCATGGAAAACCAAAACAATTCTGCTAGACCTTGGCTCGATCAAGATGTTGTGGTTGTACCCGGACCTCAACACTTATTACCAAAACATTTGGAGAAATGGTTACCCAAATTTGATCCGGACTCCAAAAAATCTGTTGAAGACCACATCAAATAATTTAAGCTAGCCATTAGACTCTGGAGTGTAGAACACGAGGATGTAGTATGTCAACTATTTCCTTATACTTTTGAGGGAAATGCCTCCACATGGTATTTCTCTCAACAACCCCAAACCATTGTTTCTTGGGACAAGTTTGAAACTTATTTCTTGGAGAAATTTGGGGATGATAAATCTCCGAAAGTCTTGGTTATGGAACTATCTAGCCTAAAAATGAATCCCAAGGAAAAAAATGAAAGACTTCAACCAAAGATTTCTTACTTTGAAGAATAAAATCCATATTGATTCAATGTATGTTGAAAACCTAATTGTCACATATTACACTATGGCTCTGCATAATCATATAGAAATTTGGGTCAAAAGGTCTAAAAAGAACACATTGTTAGAAGCCTTTGAGGAGGCAAGCCAAGTTGAAAAGGATATATTAAGCTTAAAAGACAATCTCAATAGATAAGCTAAAACAACTTCTTCCTCTAAAACGAAAATAGAGATCCTTGCTAGACCCCCTCAAACTAAAATTCAACCAAAAATTTTAGACCTAGAAAGCTTGCAGAAAGATTTCCAAAAACTGTCCAATCAAGTCATGGATTTGAAGAGGTCATCCAAGGAGGCATCCATAAGAAAAGGAAGTTTTAAACCCCCTTTCAGAAAACCTTTTCCTCCCAACCAGCCAAACCCGACCACTAAAGGTCTAAATTTTGAGAGTTTACAGTACGCATTGAAAACCATCTTAGAAGCACATGATAATTCTTCTTTTGTCCCTCCTGAAAGTTCTGAATACGTAGTTGAGGAAGAAGTACCGGAAGAGAAGGAATCATCTCCAAACATTTTTGGTCACTTCTTAGATAGTATCTTCCAAGAAAATTTTGAGACTGTTCACACCTACAACAGAAGAAGCAAAACACAAAACAAACTCTTTTCTGAAGTGAGTAATAATGTGTTTCCAAAACAGTCAAAGCACGCTGAAATTAAACAAAGTTTAGTGGCCCCTATTTTAGAATACAATTTAATTAAGCATCTAAAAAAACTAAGGGTTAATATTTATGTTTTTGAGTTGCTAAAATTTCCCCTTATTTTGCAGAAAATGCTTCAAAGTATCAATGAAAACAACAAAAACAATGATGTTAGAAGCAAGAAAACTGTAGAAATTGGTCCAAAAACAGCCAAAAAGATCCCAACTAAAACGACATCTGAACTTCCAAATAAAAGGGATTTAGCTGAAAAAATTGTAGCAAATGTAGATAAAATTGTTTTAGGGACAGCGACTAAAAATCAACATAATTATGTTGTTAACACTCGGAAAAATGTCCCACCTTTCTTGTTAACCTTTGAAATTTTTAATAGGAATGTACATAATTGTATTTTCGATTCCGGTGCATCGTCAAACGTGATACCTCTATCTATTTGTCAAAAATTTAATGCAGAAGTTAGACCTTCTGATCTCAAAATCATTCAACTTGATCGAATGAACGTTAAGGTAATTGGTGAGCTTAAGAATGGTCTGGTTAGATTATCTTCCAATCCTAAGGTTCATCAAATAATTGACATTATTGTTGTTGATATCCCTGAAATCTATGGTTTGTTTTTAAGAAGGGACTGGTCCGAGCAGCTACATGGTTACTTTGCTACAGATTGGTCTCATTTGTGGCTACCGAAAAATGGACAGCCCAATGTAATTAGGATAAACAGAGAATTTTATCTTAATCCCATCGTGACGGATCTAAATGATGTAAATGAACCATTCACTGTATTTTCTAATTGATTTGAAATGCAGGGAATGAATACCTTCTTTGGTAACTTCATGACCGAAATTTCTCCTATCATTGATCTTGGGAAGCAATCAGAAGTTATGATATACTTAGACATCAAGTTTTCCAAGTATGCCAAACATTGTTGATGAAACCCAAATATGGTCATTGTACTTTGATGGATCCAAATCCAAAGAAGGAGCAGGTGCAGGTTATGTACTCATCGATCCTACATGTAATAAGACTTTTATTTCTTGTAGGTTAGAGTTTGAATGCACTAATAACATTGTCGAGTACGAAGCACTTATACAAGGGCTTAGGAAATCTTTGGACATAGACGTGCGGAATTTAATAGTTTTTGGTGATTCATAAATCATGTTTAGGCAGGTAAGAAACTTCATACATTTCTTATCACCACATCTGAAAAGATACCAAACTAAGGTATGGAGTTTATTGCAAAAAATTTCAGCCTTTAACATAAATTCCATTCCTAGACTAAGTAATTTGAAGGCTAATTTATTGGCTAATGTCGCTTCTAAACTATTAACCATAGAAGGTCTTTCTCCTAATGCATTTTAGATTTAATTGTTGTTCGGGCTGTCGATCCCGGATAACATCACCAATTGGAGAGTGTTTGACGATGACCAACAGATCATCAACTTCTTGCATATGGAAGACACCTTCCAAGGTGTAGTCATTGATGAAGGCACTCACGATCAAAACCTTTGAAACTTCATGGTAATATCAGATCCTAGATCTCCTGAATCGACATCTGATTTAGTAAACTCTATCCCCAGATATTTTGTAAGACTAGAGAAGTTTTATGACTTGCATGATAAATTTAGAGGGACAGTTAATTGTAAAATGAATAGTGCTTCTTTGATTTATGAGTCGTTTAATTTAGGAACAAAGGACAATCCTCAAAATATTAATCTAGGAATGGGATGATCTGAACAAGAACGATCTTCTTTCAAAAAATTGTTTAAAGAATTTAAAGGTGTTTTTTCTTGGACCTATGATGACTTGAAAACATTCAACCCTAACATCATACAACATGTCATCCCCATGAAACCCTAGACCCAACCTTTTCAACATAAATTGAGGAAGATGCACCCTAAATTAGAACCCACCGTTAAAAAAGAATTGAATAAATTACTTACTACAAAGGTAATTTTATTGGTAAGACACACACAGTGGATGTCTAATCTAGTTCATGTAAGGAATAAAAGTGGTGATATTCGACTATGTGTCGATTTTTGAAATCTAAACCGAGTATCTGATAAATATAACTACCCTGTTCCTCCAATGGAACAAATTTTACAATAGGTGTCTAGTTCTGAAAGACTATCTTTGCTAGATGGTTTTTCGGGATACAACCAAGTCCTCATGTCTCCCTCAGATCAGCTTAAAACCACATTTTGCACTCCATGGGGCACTTATGCCTACAGGAAGATGCCTTTTGGACTTATAAACATCGATGCCACTTTCCAGAGAGAAATGGACATTGCTTTACGTGGCCTCATAAACCAATCAGTCGTGGTCTATCTTGATGACATCAATGTCTTCTCTAAAAACAAGAAAGATCACTTGTCTCACCTCAGGGTTGTTTTGGAACGATGTTGCAAGTTTAGTATATCTCTCAACCCTAAGAAATTAGTATTTGCAGTAGAGAAAGGTAAACTTCTTGGGTTTATAGTGTCTAAAGATGGAATGATTTTTGACCCTAAAAGAACCCAAGATATTGCTAAACTCTCCCCTCCCTCTTCCAAAAAATCCATGTAGTCCTTTCTGGGCAAGATTAATTTTGTCAAAAGATTTGTCCCAAGTTTTTCGGAAATGGTAAGACCATTTCATATTTAATTAAAAAGGATGTTATGTACTATTGGGGACCACAAGAAATTCAATATTTTGATTCCATTAGAAAAGAAATAGTAAAATCTCCTTCCTTGATGAGCCCCGATTTTTCTCAAGATTTCACGCTTTACACCTTTGCTTCTTATCGATCTTATGTTGTTGTGTTAACAAACAAAAATGTTGAAAGTAATGAGATACCCATTTCCTTCATGAGCTCAGCCTTCAAAGGAGTAGACCTTAACTACCCAACATTAGATCAACAAGCATGTTTTGTTTTTAAATCAGTGAAACATTTACGGTCATACCTGTTGAAATCCTTACCCAACAGTGAGAAACTTGTTAGTACAAAAAGAACTGGGTGAGAAAAGGGAAAAATGGATGACGTATTTACAGGAATATGACCTCGAAATAACCCCTGCATATATTGTTAGAGGTCAATGCCTATGTAAACTAGTGGTTGATTCAGTTAAAGAACAGGAAAGTCAAATCAACACCTTAACTGTGAAGCATCATAACGAAAAACAAATCTGTTATGCACAAGTTGTTGTTGATTCTTGGTAGGAGAACATTAAATTTTATTTGACACATGGATCTTCTCCTCGTTATCTTGATCCTAAAAATAGAAGAACACTCAGGTTAAAATCTGCATCTTTCCAGTTAATTAATGATGTATTATTTCGAAAGAACTTTGATGGTGTTCTTATGCGTTGCTTAGAAAAGGAAGAAGCGGAGAATGTACTATCTGAAATTCATGCAGGTGAAGCCGGTGGCCACTTTGGTGGAGACACCACTTCTAACAAAGTTTTAATATATGGGTACTATTGGCCCACTTTGTTTAAATATGCCAATGCATTGTGTCGTAAATGCATAATCTTCCAGAAGGCTGCAGGACGGGTGAAAATGCAACATTTTCTTTGCATCCTGTCACTGTAGATTCCCCTTTCAGCAATGGGGTCTTGACATCATAGGACCAATTAACCCTTCTTCTTCACAGCATCACAAGTATATCATTACAACAACGGATTATTTTACCAGATGGTCCGAAGCTGCACCTTTGAAAGTGGTGAACACAATTCAGGTAGTATATTTCCTCAACTCTCATATCATCACTCGATTCAGCATTCCCGAATGTTTGGTCTTTGATAATGCATGTTACTTTTCATCCCTCGATATGAACGTATTTTCCTTGGAAAAAGGGATTAAACTGAAATATTCTGCCAACTACTACCCTTAAGGAAATGGTTTAGCAGAATCAACAAACAAAAATTTAATCAAGATCATTAAGAGGACAGTTTCAGAGAATCATAAGAACTGGCACAATGCACTGTATAATGCACTTTGGGTTGATAGGGTAACACCAAAAGCCTCTGTTGGTAATTCCCCTTTCTTTCTCATCTACGGAAGAGAATCAATTCTCCCTCCACATGTTCTACTTCCTTCTCTGCAATTATCGCAGAAAGTTTAAGAAGAGGATTACCCTCCCCTAGAAAGTCGAATTAATGCCTTGTTAAAATTGGAGGAAATAAGGGCACAAGCAAAACAAAAATTGGATCAACATCAGCAAATTTTAAAAAGTTGGTTTGATTCAAATTCTTCTTCAGATAGGAATTTCAATTTCGGAGATTTGGTTCTCAAGTGGGACAAATCTCACGAGGGAAAAGGGGAACACACCAAGTTCCAGAATCTGTTGTTGGGACCATTTGTAATTTCTAAAAAATTAGGTCCCATCTCTTTCCGCCTACAAAATTTGGAGGGGAATCGAGACATTTTCCCAGTGAATGGCCAGGCTCTCAAAAGGTAATGATTCTAGATCCACCTCTTTGTACATATTTTTGTTTTTGTTTTAATTTTCTTTTCTGTTTTGATTTTGGTTCTTTTCATTTTGCTTATTTTTTATTTGTTTCTGAATAATTATATTTATGTCACCATTTCATTTATGGAAGGAAAATAAAAAAATTTATCCAAGAGAAACAGTTGATGACTTTTCAAAGCATCGGTGTTGTAAATGTTAAAAATCAGATCAACAGAAGAAAATTCCTGCTCAAAACAGTGTTGTTGGTTTCTTTTCAAAATCTCGAGAGGATATGATTATCATTAATAAAACTCTTAACATTGTCCTTGTTTTTTAAGAAAACAACTCAATTATACCTTCCTGTCCTTGAGATGGTTTCCTAACATAAATCTAAGTGTCTAGATCATGGTAAAGATAATTAAATGAGAAGATGAATTATATAAGATCAAATTTTGTTTTCAAAATCTGAAATTTTCAGTATCACCCCGCTCTCTTGAATATCATAAAGTTTCTGCAAATTTGTAAATTAATTCTAGATATTTGAAAGCACTGCAAGGTGTGGGAAGTGTTTGTAAACCCGCTGAGACACTGAACAGGTCTACTGGCAGCGGGTAAATGCATGCATGATACCATGTCAACTTCGGCGGGGTATTGAACATGCCTGCTAGCAGTGAAGCAATGTCAGGTTTAAGAAAATGATCAAGTATGTCTTTTTGGAATTGATCAAAAGTAAAGATGTTATTCATCATGGATGTATGACTCTTGGATAGGATAGAGGTGTTAGAGGGGGTTAAATGACATCCTTGTCGAGGCTATGGACGCATGCTGGCAGCAATGGCCCTGTCAACAGTATCGGAGGCGGTTGCCTAAACATTGTTTTGCTCATAATCTATATTTGATACCAGATTACATTTTTGACAGAAACACATCTGATGTTGGACTATGTAATTTCTCAAGTGTTGATCTGAATGCTTGATTTGTTGTCAATTGTTTCTCAAATATTCATTTTTATGATTCATCCTAACATGAAATTTCGGTGATGCAGAGATAACTGCTTTTCTCAGTACGTCACCATTGTTGGTAGCAACACATGATTTTTTGATATCGTACATGATTGAAAGAATTTGCATTTTTCTGTAGCTTCCATCAACCCGTCTATAAACACTTTTCTGAGTTTATTATGACTGATTGGGTTAAAGCCTACTTCATTAATTTTTACTATTTCGATTTTCGATTGTTTTATCTTTAATTCATAACTGCAAGCATGAATTAAAGATAAAACTTGGATTTTTGTTTTAATAATTTTCTTCTTTAGGTATATCGTTCGACAAACCATTCATATGAAATTGAAATACAAATCTTATAAAATGGTTGTTAGACCCATTTTTTGTGTTATTATGATTATTGTTTCAATGGTTTGATAGTTTTCGATTTGTGAAGAGCCTTTTATATTTTTAATAGTCCTGTCACGAATTCAATGGTCGTACCAACAACCATACAAATCAATACACACTTTTTGTACTCACGTCCTCACCTCACCTTGTTGGATTAACATATTAATGAGCCATTCATTACATGCATAGGGTTTCGGTACTCGGTATGTTTGGATCTCATCACGAGGTATGGTAAGGATTACAATCAAACCCCTGGTTTTTACTCCCACTATTAGAGTTATGATAACACACAGGCTATGTTATTTTCGTGTCTCCACTCTCCATTCAAAATCATTTTTGTTGCTCACATGATTTGGACCTAAAACTATCCAGAGTAATTCATGTTGCATTCTCGTTACATTTTTCATGGTGCCTATCATTCGCTTGGAGCCGAATGGATGAAAGGATTTACTTTCTCATGACAATGCGATTGAGGACCTAAAAATCCAGGGCTGGGATGTTTTCCTTAAGCAAATTGAGGGGTATAATCTTCAAGTGGCTAAAGCTTTTGCGCAAACCGTCGATGGTTGCCGAGTATTTTGTGAGAAAAGCAATAAGGCTTCAATCAAAGGCTGAAAAATGGTTCAAAAACACCTGAATTGAAGGATTCCCATGGATTATGTTTGTGACATCCCGAAAGATCAACCGTTGTGAGAAAGGTATTCCTATCTCCCTGGTGAAACCTAAGTGGCATGGTTTGTTGTTAATTCTCAAACAATTTGTGACATGTGAGGGTCGATACGGATTGGTATTCCTCTACCATATCCATTTACTCATGCATTTCATTAGTTTCGATTTGGATATGTCGTTTTATTTGTTGAGAAGTCTTTATAAAATGTCCAAAATATATAAACGACAAGGTGTTGATTCAAGCCTGTTCCATCACAGATTGATTTAGATATTGTTTATGCATCACCTGTCTGACGCAGACGTCCCCTTTTTCCTCGCAAAGCTTCTGCGCTGACCTCCCAGTCTTAATAGATCATTCAAACTTCACCTTCGAACCGAAGTTGCTCTTTCGATTCTTCACTAGAATCTCTGTTAAAATCAACCCACGGGGATTTTCTACTCCTTATAGCCTTTAGGCCCGGTTGCTTTTCCGTTTACAACAGAAAAATAAAATTTTGGGCATCGGGGTTTCACAATCCCCGATGTCGCAAACCTTTGTCTCCCCGATTTCCTGATCTTCGATATCCTGAGATGCTTTAACTTCAGTTATCCCCCTGGGCTATACTTTTGGTCCATACGACCTCCCCTTATATGACCGCAGTCCTATCTCCTTTCGGGATTTCATGTTTTCGGATGTTGAAATGTATTGGACCTCTTGTCCTTAGGATCCCTGATCCTCTGAATCCCGATATGATGTCAACTAGGAACCCCTTTCCACCTTAAACATGATCAACGGTCGTGATCGTCTACTAGACCAACGGTCCCTGATTTCCCTTTGGACTTCGGGGTTTCAAATGCCGAAATGCATTTGTCCTCGGGGCTTCCGATCTCTCAAATTCTGATTTTCCGATATGATGACGGTTGGCCCTCACCCGATGGATCTTTCCACCTTATCAGCATTTCGGACTTCGCAATTCCGAAATGTGGATGTTTCCTGTCTTCAGGATTCACGAAACGTCGAAACCCGAATTCTCGGATTTATGCCACGCATCCCAAATGGATGGGTGGTCCAGATCAAATCTCGTACTTTGCCTGATGTGAAGTCAAAAATTCTCACCTATGTGAGTCCCGATGTCTGGATCTCCGAATTGGATGATCGCGCGACACGCATCCTTCCTTAGATCAAAGGCTGTGATTCCTTCGCTGGTTCGGGACTTATAAAGTCTCGAACTCTTGGTTTATAAACTTCTGAGATGTCGATGACTCCCGATCTCTGTCACGTGTCTTAAATGATGGGAGGTTCTGATCTATTTCAGGGTTTTCGCCATGGATTTACCCGATCTCTTGTCCACAGGACTTTCGATATCCCAAACCCTGACACCTCGATATCCCGACACCTTTCGGGATCTTCTCTCTACTTGCGAGGGTTTAAACCCTGTGAAACTCCTGCCAGATCCTACAGCTGACGGGTAACTAGGTGAGGATCCAATGGCTCATAATCTCCTGATCTTGAAACTCTAGTAACAACCGTAACCTCCTTGCTTCTCTATCAGATCAGATGGCTGGCAGGATTTCGCAATTCTTCTACGAGGAATTTTGACCGTTCGTCTCTTCCCCTCGACGACTTAGCAGGTTCAAATCCTTCTGAGGTCTTCCATGACTTCCAGCATTTCAAGAACCTCCTGCATGCATTCCTTGCGGCAACCCTCAATCACTTCAGTGTTGAACACCTTCAACTCCGCTCACTCCTTGCAGCGACAAATCCTTCAATAGCTTCTCAGGTTTCAAAACCTGGATTCAAACATGGTCTGTGCACACATTGCACGACTCTTGTGCCTAACTGCACCTTTGAGGAAAATGAGAACAAAATTTAACTTATCCGAGCCTTCATAGATAAGACCTCTGAACCCTTATGTCAATGCACTCCTTGCAGGAACCCTTACTCAGATAGAGAAACAATTGAAACTCATTTCCTAACTCTTTCTCTCTCAGACTTCAAAAATTTAACAAGAAATCATCCATACACAGCATAGAAAGCAAATGTATAATGGAAAGAGTAAAATTATGAACATACCATTCAGCATACACATACAAGAAACAATCAAAACCCCATGAATCTGAATTAAGACTTCTTCTATTAACTTAATCTCTATACATGGGTGTTTTTCAATTACAGATTCTCTGTTCCAGCTCTGTATGCCCTCTTTTCTTCCTCTTGGTAATGTTCTTCACTACTCCACTCTCAATTGGCATCCTCCTTCTATGTTACAATTACACAATGAGGGTGTCTATATCCGTTTTCCCTCCACTCCTAAAATTGTCTAATCAGAGAATTCAAAGCTACCTACTAACATAAATGCCTTCTACCTACTATGGATGAGAGCATATCGCTCAAGGTCCTTTACAATATATAAGTATGCCTCTCCTTAAATATCACATTTATGTTTTAGCGCATCTACCTTCAAAAAATTTTAAACAATTTATCATGTGTCTAAAATGTATTGGCGCTTGCCCCATGCTCGCTTGACATTGGCGGTGCTCCTGAATCATACTCCCTCTCTTGAAAAATTTCATGGGCTCCTATCCATGAGCTCTCGCACGGTCTATCCATGCTTTTGAATCTCTGCTTCATTCTCCCAGCTGGCATCTTCAACTGGATGTCCTTTCCACTTGACCAAGTATTCAAAGTATTGCTTATGCCTGGTCTTCTTGCTCACTCTTTTGTCCAGTATGCACTCCATCTACGGCTTATCTGCAACTGGCATCTGCTTTGTCCATTGGATCACTGGCTACTCATCACTTGTTACTGCTTCCCCAATTTTGTATGGGTACAAATCTGAGATATTGAATATTGGAGAAATTCTGATCCCATCGGGTAATTCAACCTCATAAGCATTTGCTCCAAATTTCTTCAAGACCTTACATGGTCCGATTTTCTTCATCTTCAGTTTGTTATATGTCCCCTTCAGGAACCTTTCCTTTCTCAGATGTTCCAGAACCAAATCACCGACCTCAAACTGAATTTGTCTCCTATGTTGATCTGCCCTTCGTTTATACTCCTAGCTCGAGTTCTATAAACGCTCCTTCACCTGGCTGTGAAGTTCTTTCATCGCCTCTGTGAAGTCTTCTGCACTAGTGCTCCTAGTCGCAATCTGTTATGAATCTCTCAGCTTAGAAATTCCTCTCGGTTGCATGCCATAAACAATTTGAAATGGACTTTGTCATGTGCTTCTGTTAACTGAGTCATTATAAGCAAACTCTGCCTGTGGTAATATGTTGTCGCACTAGCTATGGTGTTCTTTCACCAAGCTCCTCAACAAGTCTCCCAAACTCTTGCTTACGACTTCTGTTTGTCCATCCATCTGAGGATGATAAGCTGAACTGAATGATAAATTTGTTCCCATCTTCTTCCATAAGGTTCTCCAGAAGTGTCCCACGAACTTAGTGTCTCAATTCGAAACTATGCTTCTTGGCAAGCCGTGAAGTCGAATGACTTCTTTGAAAAGCAGGTTCGCAATGTGAGTTGCATCACTGGTTTTCTGACATGGAATGAAGTGTGCCATCTTGGAAAATCTATCCACCACCACAAAGATTGAGTCAAATCCTCTTTGTGTTCTTGGCAACCCCAATATGAAATCCATGCTGACTGCATCCCACGGCCTCTCAGGTATTGGCAATGGTTGATAAAATCCTGCATTCTGCCTCTTTCCCTTTGAATGCTGACAAATTCTACATCTGTCTACAAATCTTTTGATGTCTGCTCGCATTCCCAGCCAAAAATATGACTCATTCAATTTTGCGAATGTCTTGTCGTGACCAAAGTGCCCAACCAATCCTCCACTGTGTTTCTCCTTTAGCAAATTCTCCCTCATGGAGCATTTTGGAATACAGAGTTGATTACCCTTAAATAGTAATCCTTCCTAGATCATGTATTCTATCCATTGACTTTTGTCTCCGAGAATTGGATTCTCAGATACTTTATACGCCTCTTTAAAATCTGGATCATCTCTGTACATGTCCCTGAGGTCATCAAAACCCAGTGTTTTAACTTTGAACCCCTGCAATAGCAAACATTTCCTGCTCAAAGCATCAACAACCTTGTTAGCAATTCCAAAAATATGCTTAATTACAAAAGTAAATTTCTGCATGTATTCAACCCATTTTACATGTCTTTCATTCAACTTTTCCTATCGAGTCACAAACTGCAGTGCATGATTGTCACTGTATAGGACAAACTCCTTCGGAATCAAATAGTGTCTCCACTTCTTCAATGCCAGAATGATAGCATAGAAATCTTTATCATATGTGGAGTACTTCACCTTCGCTTCATTCAGCTTCTCGCTGAAGTATGCTATCATCTTGTCTTCTTGACTCAAGACTGCCCCTATTGCAAATCCACTTGCATCGCATTTCACTTGAAATGTCTTTTGGAAATCAGGCAACACCAGAATTGGTTGTTCCGTGATTTTCCTCTTCAATAGATTAAATCTCTTCTCAGCCTCTTCTGTCCAGTGAAAATATTTGTGTCTTTTCTTCACTGTGTCCATCATCAGTGCACTAATTCCACTGAAATTCCTAATGAACTTTCGGTAGAAACTAGCCAATCCATGAAAACTTCTCACCTCAAATATGCTCTTCGGTGATGGCCAATTCTTGATCACTTCCACCTTATCTAGATCCATCCTCAATTTATCTACAGAAATAAAAAATCCCAAATAGATGAGTTATGTCTTCATGAATGAGGTTTTCTTCATGTTTATCAGCAGCTTCTCTTGTTGTAATCTCTTCATCACTGTAGCTAAGTGTTTTAGATTCTCTTCCTCTGTTTTATTGAAGATCAGTATATCATCCAGATACACAATGACAAAATCTCCGATGAACTCCTTCAGGACTTCGTTCATCAACCTCATGAAGGTACTTGGTGCGTTTGTTAAACCAAATGGCATAACAAGCCATTCATACAACCCTTCATTAGTCTTGAAGGTTGTTTTCCATTCATCACCTTCACTCATACGAATCTGGTGATATCCACTTTTCAAATCAATCTTCGAAAAAAAAATTGTTCCACTTGAGCAATCCATCAGATCATCCATCCTTGGTAATGGAAATATATACCTGATGGTTATCTTGTTAATTTCCCTTGAATCAGTACACATCCTCTAGCCTCTGTCTTTCTTTGGACTGAGTATCATCGAAACAACACATGGACTCAAGATTTCTCTAACCAACCCTTTATCCAACAAATCCTGAACTTGTCTTTTGACCTCTTCATTCTCCTGCGGCGTTAATCTATACGCTGCTTTGTTTGGTAAACTGGCTCCAGGTATGAGATCAATATGATGACTCACACTTCTGATTGGTGGCAATGAACAAGGTATTGCATCCACTACTATGTCAGCGAACTCTTCCAGCAGTTCCTAAACTTATCGTGGTAAATCATCTATCCTTGTGCTGGTTAAAACAATCATTGGCTTTCTGACCACAAAGAATTGTGGTTCCTCCTTCTTCTTGACCTCGTTAAGGAGTTCCTTCCCACTCATGAGAAGTACAGTGTTACTTACTTCAGGTTTCACTTCCTCATCTTTGATTGGAATCAACATGTGAGTTCTCCCATTCTTTTCTAGGGTGTATGTGTTCATCCTCCCATCATGAATCACATTTCTGTCATATTGCCACGGTCTACCCAGCAATAAATGACAAACATCCATGGGAATAACATTACAGAGTATCTTATCATTATATCCTCCTATCTTAAATTCAACTAAACATTGTTTAGTGACATTTACCTGATGTCCCTTTTGTAGCCATGAAACTCTATGTGGACTTGGATGTTCAATCGTCTCCAGCTCCAGCTTTTCTACCATCTCCATTGAAACAAGATTATCCATGCTACCGCTGTCCACAATGACCTTGCATACCATGTCCTTGGTTTTGCAAGCAGTCTGAAAAAGTTTGTTTCTCTGTACTGGATTTTCCACCTCCTTTTCTGGTGTTAAGAGAACTTTTCGCATTATCAGCGATCTTCCGCCTTCAGCATCTTCTGTCTCAACATTCCACCTCTGTGCTTCAGTGATGTGAGTCTCTCCACTCTCTTTCTTCTTATCTAGACATTCATAAGATTTGTGTCCATTCTTTCCACACGTGAAGCATTTTATTACTCCACCTCTTCCTCTTCCTCTACCTCTAGTAGGGGGGAAAATATTATTATCGGCATAATCTCCTCTTTGTTCGGCATGCTGCCCTCTCCGTTCATCATATTTCCCTCGCTATGAGGCTCCACCTCTTTCAGTTCGAGTCTGAGTTTTCTTCCAGTCCTCCTTGGGTTTTTTATTTTTATCTTGGACAACTGATTTTCCCCTGGCTTGACTTCTGCCTCGGCCTCTTTGACCCTGCTTTCGGCTCAACTTCTCTTCATCCTTTAGAGCCATCTGATAAACATCTTCCACCATTTGGATGGTTACCATTCTCATCTCATCTTGAATTTCATATCTCAGGCCATTCATGTACCTGGCAACCTTTTCATCATCGCTTTCCCGATGAACTGCCCTGATGTTTAGCCGGTAGAATTCTTCGGTATATTCCTTCACTGTCATCAGCTTCTGTCTCAGGTTTTGCATTCTTCAAAACAGAGTAATCTGGTAGTCTCTAGGAAGGAATTTTGACTTCATATTTGCAATCATCCTATCCCAACTCTTGATTTTCTTCTTGCCGTTGCAGCATCTGTCAGCTTGTAGTTCATCCCACCACAACGCTGCATGTCCTTTCAATCTTGTGACAGCATGTTTGACCTTATTGTCTTCCTCGACATCTTCATAGTTGAAATAAGTGTCCAGAGCTCTAATCTAGTCTAGAAGCTCTTCAGCATCCAGGTTTCCTTCATAAACTGGGATGTTCATTTTTTCCTTGGCACCCATCCTCGCAACAGCTCTAATCAAGCGTTCATTTGCGTCATCTTCCGCTGAAACTTATTCTTCTTCATGTTCAACTTCATTTTCACTTTCAGAATCACTAAGATCCCCAATACCGACTGTGCGTCTCTGTGCTGTCTCCATGTCCTCAAGTCTGGCGCATAAATCACGCATTTCCCTTGCCATGGCTAGGTCAGGCACCTGCCTACCTCTTCTTCTTGGTATTTCCCTTTCCTCTGGCGGATCGGGTGTTTGCATGTCCCTTCTTCTTGGCGGCATGGTGAAATTTCCTTTTCATTTCCACAGAAAGCAAAGAACCCTTTCTGTGCTCTGATACCAAACCTGACGCAGACATCCCCTTTTTCCTCGCAAAGCTTCTACGCTGACCTCCCGGTCTTAACAGATCGTTCAAACTTCACCTTCGAACCGATGTGGCTCTTTCAATTCTTCACTAGAATCTCTGTTAAAATCAATCCACAGGGCTTTTCTGCTGCTTACAGCCTTTAGGCCCAATCGCTTTTCCATTTACAATAGAAAAATAAAATTTTGGGCTTCGGGGTTTCGCAATCCCCGATGTCGCAAACCTTTGTCTTCCCGATTTCCCGATATCCGATATCTCGAGATGCTTTAACTTCAGTTAGCCCCTTGGGCTAGACTTTTGTTCCATATGACCTCCCCTTATATGACTGCAGTCCTATCTCCTTTCGGGATTTCAGGTTTTCGGATGTCGAAATGTATTGGACCTCTTGTCCTCAGGATCCCCGATCCTCCAAATCCCGATATGACATTAACTAGGAACCCCTTTTCACCTTAAACACGATCAACGGTCGTGATCGTCTACTAGACCAACGGTCCCTGATTTCCCTCGGGACTTCAGGGTTTCAAATGCCGAAATGCATTTGTCCTTGGGGATTTCGATCTCTCGAATGCTAATTTTTTGATATGATGATAGCTGGCCCTCACCCGATGGAGCTTTCCACCTTATCAAGATTTTGGACTTCGCAATTCTGAAATGTCAATGTTTCCTGTCTTCAGGATTCACGAAACGTCGAACCCCGATTTCTCATATTTCTACCATGTGTCCCAAATGGATGGGTGGTCCAGATCAAATCTCGGACTTCGCCTGATCTGAAGTGAAAAACACTCACCTATGTTAGTCCCAGTGTCTGGATCTCCGAATTGGATGATCGCGCGACCCTTCCTTCACTGGTTCGGGACTTATAAAGTCTCGAACTCTTGGTTTCTAAACTTCTGAGATGCTGATGACTCCATATCTCTGTCACGTGTCTCAAATGATGGATGGTTCTGATCTGTTTCGGGGTTTTCATCGTGGATTTACCCAATCTCTTGTCCACAGGACTTCCGATATCCCGAACCCCGACACCTCGATATCCCGACACCTTTCAGGATCTTCACTCTGCTTGCAAGGGTTTAAACCTCGTGAAACTCCTGCTAGATCCTACGGCTGATGGGTAACTAGGTGAGGATCCAACAGCTCACAATCTCCTGAGCTTGAAACTCTGGTAACAACTATAACCTCCTTGCTTCTCTATCAGATCGGATGGTTGGCGAGATTTCACAATTCTTCTACGAAGAATTTTGATCGTTCGTCTCTTTCCCTCGACGACTTAGCAGGTCTGAATCCTTCTGAGGTCTTCCATGACTTCCATCCTTTCAAGAACCTCCTGCACGCATTCCTTGCGGCAACCCTCAATCACTTCAGTGTTGAACACCTTCAACTCCGCGCACTCCTTGCAGCGACAAATCCTTCAATAGCTTCTCAAGTTTCAAAACACGGATTCAAACTTGGTCTGTGCACACATTGCACGACTCATGTGCCTAACTACACCTTTGAGGAAAATGAGAACAAAATTTAACTTATCTGAGCCTTCAGAGATAATACCTCTGAACTCTTATGTCAACGCACTCCTTGTGGACAATTCAACTGCACTCCTTGCAGGAACCCTTACTCAGATAGAGAAACAATTGAAACTCATTTCCTAACTCTTTCTCTCTCAGACTTCAAACATTTAACAAGAAATCATCCATACACATCATAGAAAGAAAATGTACAATGGAAAGAGTAAAATTATGAACATACCATTCATCATACACATACAAGAAACAATCAAAACCCCATGA
The DNA here is from genome assembly GCA_010110895.2 of Picea sitchensis. Classification (NCBI taxonomy): domain Eukaryota; kingdom Viridiplantae; phylum Streptophyta; class Pinopsida; order Pinales; family Pinaceae; genus Picea; species Picea sitchensis. The sequence goes on along the minus strand of SNQJ01S0000801.1, from coordinate 224,829 downwards.
ATTTGAATTAAGACTTCTTCTATTAACTTAATCTTTGTACATGGGTGTTTTTCAATTACAGTTTCTCTATTCCAGCTCTATATGCCCTCTTTTCTTCCTCTTGGTAATGTTCTTCACTACTCCGTTCTCAATTGGCATCCTCCTTCTATGTTACAATTACACAATGAGGGTGTCTATATATGTTTTCCCTCCACTCCTAAAACTGTCTAATCAGAGAATTCAAAGCTACCTACTAACATAAATTCCTTCTACCTACTATGGACGAGAGCGGATCGCTCAAGGTCCTTTACAATATATAAGTATGCCTCTCCTTAACTATCACATGTACGTTTTTGCGCATCTATCTTCAAAAAATTTTAAACAATTTATCATGTGTCTAAAATGTATTGGCGCTTGCCCCACACTCGCTTGACATTGGTGATGCTCCTGCATCACTGTCGACCGTAGGTGACTATTGGGAGAATTTTTTTATAAGGAACGGTTTTGCCTAGACTGTTCCTACAGCAAACCCTAACTTAGACAAGCCACGGATTGAAAACCAATTCGGTATTTCAATCAATGGACCAGACTTTACCAACAGAAACCCTCTACACATAGGGATGTCGAGTAAGTCTTCACCTACATGACTTCCTAAGAAAGATACTATTGAATTGAAGGTAATTAACCCTCTTGTGCCCGATATTGATGCTAGCCTGAACTTTATTATTAAGTCGGATGTCGAGAAACCTCGCAAAGGACCAAAACAACACTGCACAGACTTAGGGTTCAAGAACAAGAAGGCAGGTCACCTAATTTCAAGGAAATAAGGAACCAAAATGATACTCATCTAAGCTCGATCGGTCTGATCGAGATCAATGAGGGTTCAGATCCTAAGATAGAAGACTTTCTAGTTCAGGAAGATCCAGAATTGCAGGGTTCCCGAAAGGAAATTACCGGTCTTACTAAACCATATGATTTTGTGTCAAATTTTCCACCACGTCTTAAAGGAAAAGAAAGGTTCTCTGGTATTAGTCATAATCTGAAGAAAACAGTAGATAAGATTAATGCACCCGTGGCCGCCTGGGTCATTCATTGACCTACCACCTCCCTTGTTCACTGTGATGGTTGTTTCGAATGGATTGAATGGTATTATATTGGCATCCCTCTCCTACAGGCCAGAATTAAAACCCTCACTGCTCAGAATGGCCTGTTGAAGTAAGAAATACTTGATCTCAAAGCGCATGCAGACAAGGAGACCAACCATATCAAAAGATATGGAAACATAGTCATTCAAAATACGACTAATGTCAAGGAAATAATAAACTCCGAAAGGATTGATCCTTCTTTAGTCAATTTTTAAATGGTAAAATAGTTTTGTTTTCCTCTTATTTTATTCTTGTTATCTATTTCGAAATAAGTCGATTTAAAATTTGATTGTATTACTAAAATTAAGATTGGCTACATAATCTTTGATTCTATAGCCAAATCTCTTTTCTTATAAAAATTAGTAATTAGTTATGATTAATTGTTTTTCTAATTTATTAAAAAAAATTGGGGTTTTTTTTTAGGAATTTGGAGATGTTGATGCTAATTACGAGGAGGAAAGATTTTCAATTATATGCCTAAGTGATTAATAGTTTTCTTTTTCTAGATGTTTTTGTTTTAATAAACCAACTCTGTTATAAGTGGTTTTTCAACACACTATTTTTGTACTAGTGCTTGATTTTTGGAGATCCAACTCTATCCTGTGAGTTATGAGTATGTGGATCTCATGCTACTTTAAATACTATTCACTTTGTTAGTGGAGGATATCTTTTGCTTGGAACAGATTATGGACAAATGATCTTCAGAACTTAATGGACCAGCTGTTTGCATTTTGGCTTTAGACCAATGTGAAGTTGTTTCATTTATGTTTTGTCTCTTATATTTTGGAATACTAATATGTTTCATAGCTTTAGCCTCAATGACATATAATGTTCCAACTTATTCAGTGCTTTAAATTTTTTCTATGATTTGTTGTTTCATATATTATATATGTGATCATCATTTCAACTTTAATATCATGATTTATCCTTGATGTTTAGTTGATGTATCCACTGAATGTTTCATATTAAGGTTTCTTTTACTATAATCATTCATAATCACAAGATCATTGGATTTACATTTTGTTACTCTGTTCTTATATTCTAGCTGTCAATAAACACCTTGAGTTTATTCAAGAGATATTAGTTCAAGTTTGTCGCATATTTCTCTCACATACAAGAAATCTGGAGGATTGGATCGCACAGAGACATAGACACAGTATGAAATTAATCTCAGGTTAGCTTTATTTGCATTTAATTTTTGTTATTAGTTTGTTTATCACTGAAACAAGACAGCTTAAATTGGTTGTGACCATTTCTCTATCCTTGTTTCAAATCATGTTTTATTAGTATTTTCTTGTTAAGTTCTTAGATCTTAGATTATAAAACAACAAATATTAAAGTATGTGTTTTCTTTATCTAATTTCGAAAACAATTACCAAACATTGATTTCACAAGGCATTCATCAAAAACTTGCAATTTGTAAATACTTTGTTCATAATCACATATTTATATTTACAATTTTGAAACACTTATAAATAGTTAGATTCACGTATATAGTATAATATTTTTAGCTTTAGAGTGGTTTATTTCTTTGTTTTAGGACCCTAGTTGGCTAACGGAGCCATTAAACCCGTCATAATAGATCACACCAAATGGCTTGGGTTAATTAGACAACCTCGGTCCAGATCTATTCTTCCAGTTGACGGTGTGTCACTTGCACCCATCAACACTACCACCTATAATAGATAAGTAATCACATATCTTGTGTATTTAAGTAGTACTATGAATTAAAATTGGATATCCTATGAATTTTGCAACGATAGATATGTTTTCTTAATGATTTATATTGTATCCCGTTTTGGTGTTTTCTTGATTGTATAATTAGGAAAGTAGGAAATTATATGGATGGGATATGTTTTATACTCGTAAATGCTTGTGTCTTGCTGAGGCTTAAGCTAGATCCACAAACTGTGAGTTCTTCGACCTTGGGCATATTTTCATGTACGTGTGTTGACCCTCCTAGTCATTCTGAGTCCCTTGGAGGACGGAGTTTGTTAAAGATCAGGAGAGATAGTGCACGTATGCATAAGCTCTATATGAGGCAAGCGGAGACCGAGAAGCACTTGAGTTATAGAGATTAAGGAATGAGCGTAAGGGGTGCGTGGAATACTTCTTCCAAGCATTATGTTCAAGAGAAAGAGCACAAAGCTCTTAATCCTTTCAGAGCAAACAAAGCTCAAAAAGAATAGCAAGTTTGAAGTATCGAAAGGGAAGGTTCCTTTGTTCGGAAGACGAACAAATGAAAATTGTTCGAGAAGAGCCAAGGTTTGTTGTGACTGTTGGATATGGGAAGGAGTGCGGAAGTCAATCCCTTGAGTCCTTCGGACTTCAAAAGTTTGGAGAATTGAGAAAGTTCATCGTAAGGGAAGTAAAAATCCCCGAAGTCCCAAAGTTAATCTGGACCTTAGATCTGAGGATGCCCGAGAGCCATCCCGACCATCAGATCTATGAGGTAATCAATCTGGAGCTGACCAACTCTAGTAGATTTCAATCGAGGAGTGATTCAACCTCCCAAAGTCCTGAAGTGTTGAAGTCCATCCTAGCCGTTGGTGCCAGGAAACACATGGCACTAGATCCTTTGCTTCAAAGGTTTAATGCTCCAGAGGAAAATGGATTGTGTGAAGCGAGAACTCCCGAAGGTTGAAGTGTCAAAGTTCATCCTGACCATTTATAGTAGGGGATGTGTGTCCGAAGATCTGACACTCCGGGAGGATTACACTCCGGGGACACACACATATATAGATCATGAACTATGGGTGAAATACTTTCGGGAGAAGGTGAGTGTGGAAAGGTAGAAACTCCCGAATGTCGAAATCCCAAAGTAAACCATGACCGTCGATCACTAGAAGGGCGCATGGCGATAGATCGTGAACTCAGGGTGGAAGCACTCCGGGAGAACGTGAAGAAGAATCTTTTGAAATCATCAAAGCCCGAACAACCGAAGCAGCCGGGAACTGTCAATTTGCGGGAGGACACGTGTCATCAGATCATGGACTATGAGTAAAATCATTCCGGGAGAAACAAAGAGTGAGGAAAACTAAGATCTGAGATATCCGAAGGCCGAAGTCCCAAAGGAGACGAGGGTTGTTGATTTAGAGTGGACACGTGGTAGGAATCTACTTACTTCGAGGGGAAGTGAAGTCTGAGATTTGAGATCTCAGAAGTCTAGAGACCCAAAGAAGATCTTGATCATTGATCGAGAAGGGAGTTGAAGGACCGTTGATCTGGTTGAAAGGGTCAAAGTCCCGAAGCGGATGCAGAACCGTTGGATTGGGAGGACGCGTGGCAAACGATCTGCCATTTCGGAGAAATCACTTCGAAATAAACGAGAGTTTGAGAATTGAAACTCCTGAAGGTTGATCTCATGGAGAAGATAATAATCACACATCTAAAGGGATAGGTATCAATAGATCTTCCATTTCATAAGATTGTCATACGGAGAAAAGTAAATATTTGAGAGTTGAAAACTCTGAAACCCGAATTGTGAAACAAATCATGTCCGTTGATTTGAAAGGGTCAAATCTGATCCACAGGTTCGAAAGGGATAGATATAATCCATCAGTTCAAAAGTACCATGAAGATCATGAGATCAATGGTCATGTCGCATAGCGGGAACAGAAGGTGTTTGAACTTTAAAAAGTTGAGGGTGGGCCGCAATCGAGACCATGATATTGACAAAAGGACAAGTGGTGGCTTGTGGTTAATTGCGGGGCGAAAATAAGTTTGGTTCCAAACCACTCTTGGTCACACCCGCAATCGCGTAATTAGCGTTCAGTCATAACCCGCGGTCATATGCAATGGTCGCCAAGAGAAAAGGGGCTAACGCCAATGCCGATACTTTGCTGAAGCACGAAGGAGAAGGTCGTGGGTATCATAAGACCTGCACTAGAGGCCGAAAGGGCATGTGTTTGATTAGGAGGTGAGACTATCAAGGTCTCGCAGTCTCGTTTAACTTAGAGAACCGAAGAATCTTGACCGGAGGGTCGAGCTGAGTCCCGGACTTTCCAAATTAGAAATCCTAGATGGAGAATCTGTCCATTAAGAAAAGAAAAACAAATTACGCCCCACCATGGGTGTGTTACAAATTGGTATCAGAGCATGGTTACAACACTTGGCCTTCTTGGGCTCATGTACGAGTCGTGTAAGGAGATATCGTTATCTGCATTTACTCCTTGAGGAGAAGGACTGCAGATTGAACCTGTGATTTTGAGAATTCTTATTGAATTTCAGCAGAAGAATTTCTTTAGCCCTTTGTCAAAGTGATAACTACTCTTATCGGAGTATGGATATGCTAATTAACATTTATAATAAGACTTGAATGTGGATAGTTGAAGGTGGCAGGGTTCTGTCAAGAGAAGTTGAAGCCTGAAGGACAGATGACCTGGTGTTCGTAACACTGCTTCTAAGCATGAGCAGTTGGAACTTCAGGCACTATGATGGTAGATTATATAATGGTTAATGCATTTGTGGGATTAAAGGAATCTGATAGGATCAGGTAGGATCCCTAACAGTTATAGATACTACTCTATATTAAAATTAGAATATATAACTCCTCATGACTAGAGAAAAGTGAGATGGGTAAAACCCTATGGATGTTGAGGCAAGAAGGTTTTCTTGCTAGACGTTGTCGCATAAAGAGGAAAGTGACCCTGGTTGGGTATTTCCATGAGAGAAGGAAACACCAATACAAGATATGACTGTGAGATTAGTCATGTAAGTGATTGAAATCTCAAACTAAAGGACACTAATGATGAAATTAAACTATCAAGCGAATGCATGAGGTAAAAAGGTGCAAGAGATGCACCTACTTATACACGAATGTGTATACATGATCATAAGGATGATTGGAAGATCCTTGGGAAAAAGGATATAGAATCACGATATGTCCATGTGTGTGAATGACATGGAAAAAGTGCAAGCAATAAGCTAGCAGGATGAATACTTATCTGTGTTTAATTATGCTTGAGTGCATAGGTTTAATGCATTGTGGAGCTTCCTAATATGAAGTTGGATATTAATACCAGTTAGGTATGAACGATATTGAACGTGCAAGTGATGCACATGTATGATGTAAGAGTATAGTTGTAGATATGACATGGTTTCCCTGATGAGTGAAATATAAAGCAAAAATTGCTCTTGTACAAAATAAATGAATACTATGGATGCATGGATGACTCCATTCCGAAGAGTCATGAAAGTTATGTTCCAAATAATATCTTGAGGGGGAATGTATTCTCTTTCCTCAGGAAATACTAAGATAATTAGATAAAAGTGTAAATGATCAAAGATGCTCTACTGTCATAATAAGAGGCAAATGATTATGCCTTTGAGAATCACATGAGAAGGATTGTGAACAATCCTGAGTTGACTGATCTTAAAGGTAGAGATGTAGGTGAGTTTTGAAACATACCTATGACCACTACATGCAGGTTTAAGATTATGAGTATGGTTAAGTACATCATGGATGTAAGTTAACAAAACCATAATATGTATGGATACATAATTTGGGTACATGACAAAGATGCATGTTTATATTCCTTATGGGATATTTGGTAAATTGTTGAAGCTAACTCAAGGTTGAGGCCATCACAAATAGTGATGAATATGCAATAAAGAAGTTGCATGCTGAAGGATTTCCCCATGGAGGAACTGTGTGAAGACTCTGTCGGGAAAACAAAGTCACAACCTTAATGACTACTAAGAATTAAGCAGTGAGACACAAGCTTATATATATATATATATATATATATATATATATATATAGAGGAGAGAAGAGAGAGAGAGAGAGACCAGAATCATGTATTGAGAGAGAGAGAGAGAGAGAGACCAGAATCATGTATTACATTTTGAAAAACATCATAGAAGGAATAGAAGACTAATAAATGAATATTGACCATTCTAATAACTGAATGGTAATGTGCAGGATGCACAGGTTCATGATCCATTATGAAAAAAAAAAATTCTATTAAAGCATGTTGTTGTATTCCAAAAAGGTTAGGGTGAGGTCTAACGAAGGTTGCTCAAGGAAAAGAGCAGGAAGATCCCAATAGGGAGTAAGTTGCAAAAGCAGAGAAAAGACGGTGAGGCCTTAGAAATAACTCAGCTGGGCTGAAAAGTCCCAGGCGATGTAGAAAGAATTTGAAGAAGGGGAGAGCCTCAATTCTTTTCTTGTTGTGTATTATTTTTTTCCCTAGGATGAGAAAGCTAGTATGCTAATGAAAGTGAATGTTTTGACACCATAGTGATGAGGATTGTATTACTGTAGAAATAGTTGAGAACTGTCGGTATTTCACTCATGAAAACATTAAGGATAATGTGACGAAGTGCATATAGATATGCTAGGACATGTATGAAAAATGTTTTATTAATATAAATGCTATGGTACTTACATTTTTAATTTACATGACGATTAATGTGTTTATGATGTATGTCATGTGTAGAAAAAAAATAGATTGGAATTATTGAGAAAGACAGTTTCCAATAATGGACAACCTCAGTCAGAGGATGACTATGAGAAGATTCTTGTTGAAAGATTGTTGAAGGGACTTTAAAAGTCCCCATGGAGAACCACTAATGGGATAATATCAAAGGGGGTGCTAACAGCCAAAACAAGTATAAAAATATGCATGCCTATGTGGCACAAGGTATGAAGGGATTGGGTAAGAATCCCTTCTAAAGTATTTTACAGTCTTAATGTTATGTACGGAACGTTGAAAGGCACTTGTATGCCTTGGATACCCAAGTAGGGTATGATTCAGGAAGGATAACCTGAATGATGGAGGTGTGAACCTATGGTAATAAAGACTAATTGTAATCCTCAGAGGAATTCATGAACTAATATGTCATGAATACATGGACCAATCAAGGAATGATTGGAAACAAAAGTGCTCATAGATGGCAGGCTGCATGGAATGCATTGAGGGAACGCATGTTGCATAAGATGGCAGACAATGGATTTTTCAGTAAGAAAGGAGGACCTTCCAATGTTTTGCTTACATTATGTAAGCATTGAAGGAAAACTAATATGGGTGGCCATGAGTTTTGGAACCCTAGTTATTAATGGAGGAAGAATGCTTAAAGGCATTCATGTGAAACTTTTGATTTTCACGTCTATTGATTTGGGAATCGTGATCATCCTGTAGCCGGAAGCATAGTCATGTTGTAACAATGAATGAGAATGAATAAACCATATGGTGAAAATCTTGGCTAAGCTCCAACGCACCATGACAAAGTATTTGTCGTAAAGTGTGGGAAACTTAAAATCAATGCAAAGGTGCATTGGATATGAATGCGGCCACGAATGTTGGCACATTCATTAAGGTCAATTGATATCTGAATTACATTCTAAAAAATTAGGTAGGTTGAAATGATGCATAGGTAAGGGATGATGTATCCTTTTTCTTTGTATCATTGAATAGATAAAAATGACTTGGACTATTAGTATGCTTGATTTTGAAAAGGTAATGTGCATGCAAACTAACAATTTGTTTCGCTGAGGAATGATGAAATTGTAGGAGGAAATGGGTCTTGGATATGGCAGTATTGTAAGCCCATAAGGAAGACCAATTGCCTACTGAGCCAAACTGCAAGGAATGGTATTTCCTTTCTGAGAAAGTGAATTTGATTGTTAATATGCACAATTCTGAAATTGTTTGTGATGACGTTATAAAGGTGCAATCAAATGTATGTGCATGGAAACTAACAATTTGTTTGGTTGATTGAAGTTGAAAGTGCAGGAAGCAAAGAAGTCTTGAATATGGCAGTGTTGAAATCCATAAGGAAGACAAATTGCCTACTGAACCAAACCGTTATGGGAAGGACAGTCCCATAATTATGAATCTGTTTCCTGTGCGAAACAAATATGGAAACAAAATGTGGAATTTGGATATCTATGGGTCACAGATTTACAAGAAAATTTTGAATTTAAAGTTTATGATGATGTCTTGTGAATTTTTATATGTCTGTGATACGGGTGAGAAAGACTATCATCCGATCGCATGAAATAAACATTGACTCGAGAGAAGGAGAGTAACCTTCATCCCTAACTTTAGCTAAGCCTAAAGGCCGTCAAGCTGTAAAAACATGAAAAATGGCTACTGTTGAGCCATGAGAACCCCATGGTAAGCCATGATCGCCTAAAATATATTGTGTTGAGGTAACACATACTGGAGGGATGCCTCGACAAATAAAGTATGAGGGAAGCCTCGACTATAAGACTTGACAGAGTCTCTGGAATTATTTCTATGCGATAAAACCTTGGCAAGGCAAGATGGATCACCCGAGGGACTGTATAGCAAAGAAGGAGATGCCTGAGCCTGGGCCTGGAGGATGAGTGACCGCAAGGAAGAGGAGACCATGATAGTTCTTGTAAACTATTGGGATCATGCACACGATGGGTAGCTCTTCCTATGTGAGAAAACATTGGCAAGGCAAGATGGATCACCTGAGGGACTGTATAGCAGAGAAGGGGATGCCTGAGCCTGGGCCTGGAGGGTGAGTGACCGCAAGGAAGATGAAACCTTGATAGTTCTTGTAAACTATTGATGGGGATCATGCACCTACTAGGTATGTCAAGGAAAAACAATGAGTCTAGATAAAAAAACAACCATGTGGATACAAATCCACAAACTGCGCAGATAATTATTGTGCTAAGATTATGAAAATTTCCTAGAAATTTTTTTATGCAATGTTTTCGCATAAGATTATGATTAACGTGCTTGTTGTCCAAGAATTATTGAAAGCAGGTGACCAATATTGAAGGTCTGAAAAAGGACCTGACTAAGGAGAAGGATCAAGATTTTTGAGATAGTTGAATGAGAAAGGCATGACAAGTGTTTTTGAGAAAGAACATCGAGGATTGTGTTCCTTTAAAGGGGAGGGAATTGTAACACTCTTGTTTCCCCCAGCTTGTAATTAATCATAAAATAGGATTACCATGCTAAGGAATGTGGACAATGTAAATGTATTCTTGCTTGAGTTGCAAATAACTGACTGTGGGGTTGAAGCATTGAAAGTACCGGCCATGATATCACTAGAAGAAAGAATGTGAAAACTATAAGAGAGGGTTCATTATAGAAAATAACCCCGAATTTCCCTTGATGGGGATAATAAATCTCCTTCGAATCCCAAGGAGAGAAACCAGTTAATGAAGAAAGGACCAGTGGTTGAATTATCAACCACTCCCATGAATGGGAGCATGGTCTAACTGCATAATGTCATCCCGAAGTACCACTAGGTATGATAGACCAAGCTGATCCGAGTTCACTTCTGACAGAAGGAACACGATGGGTCGAGAACCATCCTGGGGAAAAGATATAATAAAAATCAGTAAGGAGAATGTGTAGAGCTCTCCAGCGGAGGATGAATAGAATATCGCGAGCTTGATGTTGAGTGAGCATCTGATAAACCTCGCCCAGGGCCATGACAGAGAAAGAAATCTCTGAAAGATGCAAAGAACAGAACCTGAGTGGAAGCTGAAATAGATAAACAATCCTTGAGAACTGCGAGAGTTCCCTGGTGATATCATGTCTTGGCACGGGGGTGGCTAGAGTGCTAAGAATGAATGCCTCTAAGCCTATGATCGGGTGGAAGGATGAACACCCACAATCAGTTAGTTGGCTACCACCTGCAATAGATAAGTAATCACATATCTTGTGTATTTAAGTGGTACTGTAAATTAAAATTGGATATGCTATGAATGTTGCAGGGATAGATATGTTTTCTTAATGATTTATATTGTATCATGTTTTGGTGTTTGCTTGATTGTATAATTAGGCAAGTAGGAAATTATATGGATGGGATATGTTTTATACTCGTAAATGCTTGCGTCTTGTGGGGGCTTAAGCTAGAGACATGAACTGTGAGTTCGTCGACCTTGGGCATAGTTTCATGTGCACGTGTCGACCCTCCTAGTCATTATGAGAGATAGTGCACATATGCTTAGGCTCTCTGCGAGGCAAGCAGAGACCGAGAACCACTTAAGTTCTAGAGATTAAGGAATGAGTGTAAGGGGTGTGCGGAAGAATTCTTCCAAGCGTTACATTCAAGAGAAAGAGCACAAAGCTCTTAAGCCTTTCAGAGCCAACAAAGCTCAGGAAGAATAGCGAGTTTGAAGTACCAAAAGGGAAGGTTCCTTTGTTTGGAAGACGAATGAACAAGAACTATTCGGGAAGAGCCAAGGTCCGTTGTGACTGTTGGATACGGGAAGGAGTGCGGGAGTCAACCCCTTGAGTCCTTCGGACTTCGCAAGTTTGGAGAATTGAGAAAGTTCATCGTAAGGGAACTAAAAATCCCCGAAGTCCCAAAGTTAATCTGGACCTTAGATATGAGGATGCCCGGGAGCCATCCCGACCGTCAGATCTATGAGGTAATAATTCTGGCACTGACCAACTCTAGGAGATTTCAATCAAGGAGTGATTCAACCTCCCGAAGTTCCAAAGTCCATCCTAGCCATTGGTTCCAGGAGACACGTGGCACTAGATCTTTTACTTCGGAGGTTTAGTGCTCTGAAGGAAAATGGATTGTGTGAAGCTAGAACTCCCGAAGGCCAAAGTGTCGGAGTTCATCCTGACCGTTGATAGTAGGGGATGCGTGTCTGGAGATCTCACACTCCGTGAGGATTATACTCCAGAGGTTTGTGTTGGTGAGCACGTTGAGAATCCTAAAGCGCGAAGCCCTGGAGTGATCTATAGTAGTCGATTCGTGGGAGACACACGTCGATAGATCATGAACTCCGGGTGAAATCCTTTCGGGAGAAGGTGAGTGTGGAAAGGTAGAAACTCCCGAATTCCGAAGTCCAGAAGAAAACCATGACCGTCAATCGCTAGAAGGGCGTGTGGAGACAGATCGTGAACTCCGGGTGGAAGCACTCTGGGAGAATGTGAAGAAGAAGAGTTTGAAATCGTCGAAGCCTGAACAATCGAAGCAGCCGAGAACCGTCGATTTACGGGAGGACACATGTCATCAGATCACGGACTACGGGTAAAACCGTTCCCAGAGAAACAAAGAGTGAGGAAAACTGATATCTAAGATCTCTGAAGGCTGAAGTCCCGAAGGAGATGAGGGTCGATGATGTAGAGTGGACACGCGACAGGAATCTGCTTACTTTGAGGGGAAGTGAAGTCTGAGATTTGAGATCTCAAAAGTCTGGAGATTCGAAGGAGATCTCGATCGTTGATCGAGAAGGGAGCCAAAGGACTGTTGATCTAGTTGAAAGGGCCAAAGTCCCGAAGTAGAAGCAAAACCATTGGATTGGGAGGACGCATGGCAGACAATCTGCAATTTCGGAGAAATCACTCCGGAATAAACGAGAGTTTGAGACTTGAAACTCCCGAAGGCCGATCTCATGGAGAAGATCGTAGCCGCACATCTAAAGGGGCAGGTGTCAGCAGATCTTCCATTTCGGAAGATTGTCATACCGGGAAAAGTAAATATTTGAGAGTTGAAAACTCTGAAAATCGAATTGCAAAACAAAACATGTCCGTTGATTTGAAAGGGTCAAATTTGATCCGTAGGTTCGAAAGGAACAAATCTGAGCCGTCAGTTCAGAAGTACCGTCAAGATCGTGAGATCAATGGTCACGTTGCATTGCGTAGACAGAAGATGTTCAAACTTTAAAAAGTTGAGGGCAGGCCACAATGGAGACCACGATATTGACAAAAGGACACGTGGTGGCTCGTGGTGAATTGTGGGGAGAAAATAAGTTTGGTTCCAAACCACTCTTGGTCGCACCCACAATCGAGTAATTAGCGTTCGGTCGTAACCCGCAGTCATATGCAATGGTCGCCAAGAGAAAAGGGGCTAACATCAACGTCGAGACTTCGCTGAAGCACAAAGGAGAAGGTCACAGGTATCATCAGACCTGCACCAGAGGCCGAAAGGGCCTGTGTTTGATTAAGAGGTGACACTATCAAGATCTCAAAGTCTCGTTTGACTTAGAGAACCGAAGAATCTTGACCGGAGGGTCGGGATGAGTCCCAGACTTTCCAAATTAGAAATCCTGGATGGAGAATCTGTCCATTAAAAAAAGAAAAAACATTTATGCCCCACCGTGGGTGTGTTACAGGTACCATCACTCAACTCATCACCCGAGGCAAATAAGTTGACCATGTTCCAATATGCCTCGTCATCCGCACCCATGAGTGCGCTGACCTCAACTTCCATTCAGAAGATTCTCCCATCATGTTTATCCCTGCCACCTAACATTCCTATGGCTCTCCACTAGAGGTAGTCAGATAAAAATCTCACAGAAAGAGGGAAATAATAAAGGACAATATTAATACTGAGGTACTTTGGGGAGCGCCCGTCACTTCACTGAGTTATTTCTAGCTAGTAGAACCAGAACTAACTAGAACCATAACTAACTAAAGCCATTCGACAACCACTACCGATAGTCACTACTAAAAATAGCAAAGGTGCCTTCAGAAAACTCATATCTACCAACCATTAAAGCCTCTCGTGAGCCACTACAGACAGTCTCTACTAAAAATAACATAGGTGCCTTCAGAAAACTCATAGCTACCAAGCAATAGAGCTCCTCCAAACTGAAGGGTTATTGAACATCCATCATCTAAACCCTCTAAACCCAGAGGGTTGCCTACCCAAAGCCCTAGTCCCCTGGACCCAACTTATCGGGTCTCTAAGTCCGCCATTGTTACAGTCCATATGTTTGAAGTCCTCCATTGTTACAGTCCCCTTTTACTTGAAACAATGCAGTTGAAACCAAAAATAATAGATAAGGTTGGGTACTGTAAAGTACCGCTTTCCTCTCCTCTTCCTTCTCTCCTCATGCGGTGAATCGAACTCACGACATCCTTTCAAGTGGTTACGTTAACTACCACCAATGCAACGAGGAACAACCAAGAATTGGAGAGTAGTTATGTGAACTTACTCTCGAGGATGTAATAAGTTCTTTGTTAATTAGATAATCTCATATCATATTATTTTTTTTCCTTTGGAGAAAGCAGTTTCCTTGATATTCAATTGAATCAAAGGAAACTTTCCATTACATGTAGGCTAGAAGTCATTACAACAACACTTATTCATGTCATTTTTTTTAAGGGAACCGAACATGGGTGGGGAGGATAACAATCATTCTTGACAACCATCCAAACTATACCCAATCTCATATCATATTATATATATATGATGATGTGAAAAGTAGATGTAAACTAACTCTTATATATATATAATGTGAATGTTTAATATATTATATAAAACAAAAAAAATATAATAAAAAATATATTAAAATTTTTACATTGAATTTAAATACTCATATCTTTGCAAATTATATTAAATAATACAAATGTTGAAAGTAGAGATATGACCAAAAAAGCACTAAAGTTTTTGCATTGATAAATTACAACCAACAAGAAGATATGCTTAATTATTTTGTGTGTATTTACTTCAAAACTTGCATTGAAGAATTTAACAAACTTATATTCACGCGAGTTTATGCCATGTTTTACACGGTTTCTATAACATATTATTAAAAGGCCTGCTCATCTACTCCATATCTAAGAACCAACCATGGCCTCCAACTAAGTCAAGATTTTTCCGGGGACTAAACTCATATTTTCAAGTAAACGATTTTCCAACAAACATATAATTTCAAAGTAGTTGCAAGAATCCTTTGCAAGCATTCTCGCTCTAAGAATTTGGAGGGGTTGGCCATTTTGAAGATTTTGAATGTTGACTGGACTTTGACATGACAAGTGGTTCCCATTCTTACACGCCGGCTAGTTTGGCCATTAGATGAAGATCAAGCAGGGGTGACTACATTTTCTGTACGTTCGTTGAATCCTCACCATTCCAGCGAGCGTCCTACGCAGACACGCATTGTTATTCACACGGGAATCCTAGTTTGTATTGATATTCACCTCTCCATTTTCTACATGTTTATTCAAGTCAGAATGCCAAAAGTAAAAATTGAATGATGGTCGAATTCGGGTATGACTGGAAATCCTCACCATTCTTTCCTACTGTTACTCCATTTTACAGTAGAGAAACTTAAAATCCATGGAATTTCCATTGCAGCGGCAATTGGCCGAATTCAAACATTCAAACGGGTTCCAAATCCATTGCAGCGGCAATTGGCCGAATTCAAACATTCAAACGGATTCCAAATCCATTGCAGCGGCAATTGGCCGAATTCAAACATTCAAACGGAATTTTGATTTGTATTAAAACGATTCAGATACAAATAATTAATTGTCTTTCTTCTTTCTCCGGCCATTAATTACATTCTCAATCAAAACGGTTCCTCCAGTTGAAGGCAGAGCAGACTAGGGGCTATCTGCCCCAACAAATGTACATTCATAGAAGAGAAAATTACAAAGCTTTTTCATATGCCAAGATTCACAGCAAGAAAGACAATAATAGCGGGCAAACTATTCATGAATCTTTCTGTTCATACATTTAAGATGAAGAACAAGATATGAACCCTGGCGATACTTGCGAGAATAGTACCTGATAATCAGCAGAAGAATGTCATTTGCTCACCGATCCAACCAATTGGACAGGTTGGTGTTCCCAGGGCAAAAGGTAAGCGAAGATCAGGAAGGAAAGAGGCAAATGGATCAGGCATACGAAACAACGGATGGATGGCCACCATATGCAGGCAACAGAGCGAGGGTAATGAGAGCGAGCATAATGACGACGGGGACGAGCAACAGAAACAGAGGCGGCGGCGGAAGCGGTGGAAGCACCAACGGCATTACCAGCAATACCACCGCCAAAATGACCAGAAACTGCCTGGCACTGCTGCTGAATTTATTTACCATGGATAATACCGCTGCTTAAGCTTATAATGCTTTTTATTGAAGCCCTGAGCCACCTCGACAGTCGAAAATCCTTCAGAATTCCCAAATTCCCTTACTGATCAAGTCATTAAGAGCTCCGCCCACTGTACTTGTCGAATCCAGATCCGGCGGTTTCTATCTGCGACAGAATCCCTCGGCCAAGGAGAAGCAGAAACAGAATGGAGGCATTGCATATTCATATATCATGATGAATCAAATCTCTCTGTGTTGGAAAGTGGAATAGAGTTATACTGACTGGCTGACTGGCTTGGTGGCCTCGGGATTAAGACGGTTCGCGGCAGAGAAACTGACATGAAATGGTAGCGCCCGTAGTATCCCAACAGGAAAAGAGGGATAAATAGAAAACACGAGTCGACAGGTAGAAAGCAAAATAAATCGAACAATGTGCATGTTAGTCTCGTTACAATGTAACATCGTAATGGTCAACATGGATGAGGAGGATTTCTGAAAGTGTCGGTTCTAGACTTTTGACTAAAATATATTGTACTTGGTACAATGTTAATTTCAAAATTGAAATTTTCTTATTCTTATTCAGATGGCTTCAGGATTTTATCTAACATCATTATTGATGAAATTTTATAAAAATGTGTTGAATGAATTTACTTGTCGCATTAGTCGCTGGTACAGCAAAAGCAAATGTTTTTAATGTTTTTAATATGAAAATAAATAAATTTATGGAGAATTTAATTTAATTAGTCTAGATTCATTTCATTTTAACATTAAAGAAATCAAACCACAAATTTCTCACTATTTATAAGATTTAGATTGTGATGGATTTAGGTAGTTATTTTATTATTTATTTAGGTAGTTATTTTATTATTTATTAATATTAGTACGATTTAAATTGAGATGGATTTAGGTAGTTATTTTATTATTTATTAATATTAATATTATTAAATAGAGATGATTACTTTTGTATGAAAAAAAGATGCAATGGAATTATCCACACTTTAAAGACATCACATTACTTCAAAATTTTAACAAAACTAACACCACTATGCACTAATATTATGGTTTTGGACCTAGAGCTTATTACGTGGCTTGTATATAGCTTTACATACTGTTGTCATAAAAAAAAAAGGTTGTTTTGCAAAGCATTATAAACCTCAAAGATTATTAAGTTTGTATTGGCTAAGGGCATTATGCTTGCTTCTTGCCATTGAAGAGAAATTTACTAAGATTTGTGTTCATGCTTATTCAATGTTTTGTAGGATTGTATCTTCGTACATGGCTTCCTTCTATTATAATTCAATAGAACCAACAAAGAGGGTAGGGGTAATTGACTACTTTAATTTCTCATATTTTGGTCGTTGTTCTAATTTCAGTGTCAAAAATCTTTCCTATAGCACTCTTATCTTCTTTTTGGCTTCCTTTAATGTATCATTGTTGTTTTCTTTCATTATTTCTAGCTGAATATGCTTTCCTATTAGCTTTTCTTCTTGAGGTTTTGACTTGATAAACTACTTTACATCACATGCATGTCCTTGCATGTTTATTCTCTCAAAATTTCCTCCATCCCTCCCATTTCTTTACATATAGTGAGAGACATTCTTGGGCTTCATCATAATGCTTATCATACATGCAAATTTCTCTTTGAAGTTCATAAATTTCACAAAATGCACTCTTGTTTTGATGTCCATGTGAATTGGCCATCATCCCAATTTCCTGATGTAACACCCTGTTTTCCCCCAAGACTATAATTATGCTAAGACTTCATATAATTATGTTTATGAAGCATGTAATTGTGTTTTGACTTAATGAAAACAAAAAACCACTGATTGAGAGGGAACAACCTTGCAAGTACTGGCCATGATACACAAGTGGGAATTGATGAAATAGGGATTGATGAAGTGACATGAAGTGGGGAGTTGAGTTGTTCTAATGAAGAAAACAGAAAGCTTGTTTGACAAGCTAACTTATGCTTGCTAAGCATAAAATCATACCTCCCAGCATACTCAATCCAAATGAGCCACGTGACCAATTATGGAAGGCAAGGGAAGTGGTTGAGAAAGTTTATGGTTGTTGAAAGATTGGTCTTTTGGAGAAGCAAATGGCCAATTGAATGATTGACAACAGGACATCATGATTGCCCCTTCAGAATGGGAACTGCGAACTGTAGGTTGCGTTTGTAGGAAGGCCACGAGAATCCCAAGGAGATCGGTGGAGGAAGAGGCCAAAGGTGGAAAAGCACCACCAGATGCCACATAGGAAGAGGTTATATCAAACACTCAACAAGCAGAGAGTGGTATCAGAGAAGGAAAAAAGAAGAAGAAGAGGGTGCATGCACGCGAAGACCAACAAAGAAGATTGGAACTGAAATCGTGAGCAACAAACTCACAGAGAGTAGGCATTGAGGACATAGGAGTTTGAAATCGCAGATTGGAAAAATTGAGAGGTTTCCTTGAAGAAAATAGGAAACTCGTCCAAATTGAGAGTGCTCACCGTAAACAGAGAAGACATGAATCCATATTGGAGCAATACTGGTTTGCAACTTGGTGCTTACTAGACATAAACCAACACTGGTAAGGAGAGGTCATTGAGAGATTGTTTAGTAGAGAAGGGACTCCCTTGTATAGAGGAAATCCAATTGAGAAACCACCTAATAAACTTGCAGAGACCTTGAACTTAGTGGGAAGGGGGAAACTTCTATTGTTGTCAGTGGAGGAAGAAGAGTAACCTTCTTGTATCATCTCAATTTTGGAGTCCAGTTGAATCATTCCCCGTGTGGTATCATGGCTTGGCACAGGGGTGTCGTATTGTAGGAAGGTACTCTATAATATGGAATAAGGTTGGTAGGAAAGACATCCTCTCTCATTCAATTAGTGTGGGCAATTCCCTGATCAAATAAGTATTTGACATGATCTGTTTAAATTGTACATGAATGTCTTGAGTACGTAACTATTTGATTAAATAAGAATTGTGAATGTTTATAATCAGCTAAATGAACTCTTGAGAATTTTTATATACTATTATTGTCAATGTTTAATTTGTTAAATTGTGAAAATGGATGTGTGGATAGTTTGTATTTCTATGGACCTTATAGGTTTAGAGGAAATCTTGCAATACATGGACAAAATCTTCATCTAGGAGATGATGAAAAGCACTTTGGTGCAGGGGAGGTTCCTTTGAGGAATGAAGGACCCCGGGTCTCAAGGAGAACCATGATTTTCATGTGGAAATCTTTCAAGATATGCAAGATCCCTTTTTTTATGAAGTCAAGAGGCTTTTGATGGCTTTAGGGTTGTTTTTTTATTTTTGGAGACTTAGTAAAAATTATTAAAGAATCCCCTAAAATTACTTAAGACAGATTCAAATTGTTTTTCCTAAAGAAAATCCTGAGATCAGTCGGGATGACTTGCAGTCATTGGATTGGCATGGCAAGTAGATCTAGACCGTTGATTGGATGTGCGTCCATCAGAAAAATCAAGGGCTAGATCATAACATGACTTCGATGAGGGAATTTCCAAGTCAATAGGATACCTTAAATCGTCGGAGCATGGCTATGGAGGATTTTGGATTATTGGATCCAACCATTAGCCTATTAGCGTAAGGTTGGTCGAGATTCCAGAAAGGATATTAGAAGGGGGATTCTGACAATAGGGAATCTAAGGACCGTAGATCTCGCAGAAAGCATCGTAGGATTATAGTCGCCAGATCTCATGAGAAATTCCCCTAGGAGGAGAGTTCTTCTACCTTATCTAGTGATTAGTTGGAACCTACAAGGCACACTACATCTGAAAAATTAACTAAACGAGGACCATTCGATCTATCAAGGCACGCTTTTTTGGAGTGATTGACTCAGAGTAGTCAGTGGAGTCAAAATGAAGATACTTCGATAAGGAGGAGTTTCGAGAAAGAAAGTAGATCATTGATCTAGAATGGGAAAGACTTGATCTCAGTTGTAGATCGATGTGGACCCCACTGAGAATGTTAAGACCAAGATATAATAGGAGGGTAACACCTGATTGATTAGAGGCTCCAATGAAATCATAGCCATTGAACCAGGATATTTGAGAGTTGTTAGATCCTTAAGGTAATCTGTCGAACTCGTTTCATTGGAGAGAATGGTAACATTGGTGAATGACTACTCTGACGGGAATGAGTTTCAATTGTCTACAGGACATTAAGATGAGGCTGAGGGGGAATGTTGATTATCTAATTCGGGGCATAAAAAATTCCTGAGTTTGCCTAATGGTATTCATAGAAAACCTTGTTGTGGCCGCAACAACCCCCTTTACTTTTTTATTTTACAGGCTAAAGCAAAGCCTACAGGGCCAGCAAACCTCCCAACTAAAATTTCAATCCTGGCTGTCCTCTTTGCTTGAGCCCCCCCTCCCCCAACTAAAATTTCAATCCTATTTCTTAAATCCTCTACTGCTTGAGCCTAATGCTATTTCTTTGCCTACTTTGAGGAAGTTGAGGTTTGGTCTTGACTGATGATTTTTTTGACGGAGGTTTATTATCTCTTTTGATCTTATGGTTTCAAATGTCTTCATGATTCTTAGTTTACCTATGATGTTTCGTTGACATTTGTATGAGTGGTTGACACATTGTGTTCTTATCTTATACATATTTCCAAGTGTTTAATGATTTTATATGGCTATAAGATTTGATGATCTAGTACATGTATTGAATGAGTTTGATGTAGGTTGTTAATCATTTCCCTGGATGACTTATTTGAAGCTTACTAGCATATGGTGTTTAAAATATTCATATTTATACTCTCATACATTGGAAAACTCTTAAATTTATTCATAAGGTCACTAATCATTTCTATGTGCTAGATATTATATACATACAACTATCATGATAGTTATTTAATCTAGATCATGGATGATGCCTTCAATAAACCTCTCACCTTCATGTTCTTAAAAATATAGACTTATTCATGAGTTTTCTTAATGGAAAGGAAATATAATGTTGGTATATGTCCTCTTAATCGCATAACCGATTTCTTCTCCTTCTATGATTGCATGAAGAGGTTAAAATGGTATCCTTTCTTCACGATTGCTCCAGCCTTGAGATGTATGTGGGGGAATCCTTTGATCTTCTTCCCTTTGTATACTTCCCTTTATTTATTGATATTTCCCTCTTTTTTATTCTATTATTTACTCTAACTAAAACTAATAGTTAGATTATTCTATTTGATATCTTTACAATGATTGTACGCATACTTAAATCTGAGTTCCAGATCAAAATTTATGGTCTCTCAAAGTTTCCTAAGCCAAATCTCACCATTGCCACCTCACAGCCATGTGGCACCCATATGCCCCCTATAATTGGTTCCATCTGATGTGGCACTAACATGGATGTTGACATGACACTTTCCACCTAGACTGTTGGGCCCACATTCAATACTGGAACCCTCTTCATCATTGGAGTTCATCCATTTCAAAATGCTACTGATCATGTGGTCATTTTTTCTCGATGTCGATCCGATCCTCTGACCCGATATTCTGACACCGATCAATTTTTTTGACCCGATAACCTCTCCCAACTCCGATCCTCCAACCCGATATCTCGACACTGACCAATTATCTCGATTTGATCCTTCAACTCGATCTCTCGACGCCGACCAATTTTTCCAACGCTGATCCTATGACCCAATTTCTCAACCCCGATCCTCCGACCTGATCAACTCTCCCAACGTCGATCCTTTGACCTAATTTCCTAAATCCAATCCTCCAAGCCAATCTCCCGACGCTGACCAATGTTTTCGACCCAATCCCCCGACCCAACCAACTCTCTCGAAATACCATCCAGGATTTTTTTTTTAAATGACCACATCTTGGGATACATATGTCGTAATTGAGCCCGTGATACCTTGTTGGAAAGATATCGAGCAGAGAAATGCAATGGAAGAGGTATTAAGGTCAGAAAAGTGACAAAAATTCTCATAAATTGCATATAAAATCAGGCTACGAATTTGGGGGGAAAATGGGTTGTGCAGACTTCAAACAGTCATATATGGAACTACGAGTAACGAAATTAGGCCCAAGAGGACCCAATGGAAATATGAGGAGAGAATAATAGGATGGGATAACAAGTGTTGGTTGATATTGATCAGAAAAGGTATGAAAATTCAAAACACAAAAGAAACCCGACTTCGAACAAAGAACCCACTATGAATATTTCAAACAATTATATCTCAAGCTACATGCTACGAAATCAAGCTAGAAATATCCCGATGGAAAGATGAGATAGAGGAGAATAATCTAGAATGATTTTTTTCAGCAGAATAGAGCGATAAATTCCCAGAACGACCCAAGAAATACATAAAATGACACAACAGGAAGAATGAATAATAAATTTGGATAGATATCATTTGTAAACTACCATAGGGCGAATGTAACCACCCAGGAGTCTCTTTAGCTCCCATTTGTAACTCCCACATTTAGATTTTCAAGATGAAAAATAAATTTGAAATGTAAAGGAAGACAAAATTAGGGGAAAACAAAATGAGTGGTCATGAGTGTTGAAGAATCTCTCTCTGGTTTTATAAAAGAAAGCTAGTTGAATGGAAGTGGGACTTTTTCCCTTTGTAGTAAAAGATGGTACTATTATCTCTGAGTAATAAAGAGCAGGAGGCATTTCAGAAATTTATGGCTTTGATGGATGTAATAGAGACTATTCTTTATGCATTTATCTTTTGCTTGAGTAGATAGGATTATGTTGTGTGAATTATTTATGCACTATGTTTTGTTTACTCATGTTGTCACATATTTCTTCATGGGTACATAAATGATGATATAAATGTATTGTGCAACTATTTGTGTATGCATCTATAGCATTGTTGTTTTCATTTATCATTGGAATATATGAACTATTTCTGGTTCTTATGGTGTTATATTTCGATGTACTCATTCTTCTAGTTTTTCTCCTAGGATAGGTTAGAATTAGTTAGCTTTTAGTTAGTTTATCCTTAGGATTATTTAGAACTCTTTGGGGGGCAGTCCACTGTCTTTCCCCTTATAGTTCTTTTAATTCTGAGCGGTAGTGAGGCCCATAAACTCATAAGAAATGCTACACCAAATGAGAGTGGGTTTAATTGGGACCTACCATCGAGCATTTTCCCTCATCTGCTTGACAGGCCATTTGGACCCGTTAACATACCTATAGTGATGAATTTTTAATACACATCGTAAATTACATTGCAATATAAGAAGTCCTCACTTAAACACTAATAAGTATGATAGTATGTCTATAGAAAGTGATCCAGGTGGATATCGGTGGCCACCCACCTTTTCCAACTATCTCAAAACAATTTTCTGACAATTTTGGAAATTTACTATTTTTAGCATTTTTAACTTCCGGGGCCATTTTGAGGGCCTAAATGAAGGTTTTTAAGGATCAAGCTTCTCAATGATATCCAAAGGCATGATTGAGCTCCCAAAATGAATCTCCTCGACGATACCTTTCCAATGGGATATCATACGCCTAAAACAGAGATCGTATGCAAAAGTTACGACCTCGGGAAATTGATGTACTAACTTACCCAGAGGGGGCCCACATGACTTTTGGCGCTTCATCTCCTATGGTTAGGTTTTTGGATGTATAGGGTTTTTTGAATTCTTGTTTATTGTAAAAATGCCTTCAGAGCCTCATTGTAATTATCTTCTTGCAAATGAGCGCAACCGTCATATCTCTTCTCAGAGATAAGCCGCCACCATTCCAGCAAGCTTGTTTCCACTGCATTTTACAGTTTCAACTTATTTCCTTATTGAATAGAAAACCATTTTTATTGTATCTTTGTTATTTTGTGTTAAGTTCCTGTTAATAATATTTAGTCATTTTTTTCTCCTCATAAAATACGGATTAGTGGTATCAGAGCGGTCTGCTCATTGTCGTCTTAATGCATGTCCCCCACGAGGTCGGAGTACAAAGAGTTGGGTCTTGAGCTTGTTTCTATTGAGGACACAATATCTCGCATGCCCAAGCCACCTCTCATGGTAGGAGAAAATAAATATGATGGGACAGGAGATCCTTTCAAACTGTTGATTGAGGAATCCCTCATGCAACAAAGGAATGAGATGATGGATAGTTTCGCGCAAATCTTTCGGCAGCTACCAACAAGTGATGCATCTTCTTAGAGTGGAGGCTCCATCCCCTTTAGGGTACAAATATACTTCGATATTCCTATATTTGAAGGTCAAATAGATGCAGATGTTGTAGACAAGTGGTTGAATCTACTAGAAGGGTATTTTTCTGTCCATAACTTTTCAAATAGAGAAAAGATTACTTTTGCACTCCTCAAAGTTGTTCCCCATGTCAAAGATTGGTGGGAAAATTTCTGTGAGAAAGAGGAAGCAGAGGAACCCTCATTATTTACAGTCACGTCCACCTGGGAATCCTTCAAGGATGTTATTAAGGAACAATACTACCCTGTCATAAGTTATGACGACTTGTATACCAAATGGACCACATTGCGGCAATAAAGAGACCAAGCAGTGCGAGAATTCACAAATATCTTTCATACCTTGCGCACCAAGATGGGTATCAAAGATTCAGAGTGACATCTGGTGCTCAATTGTCATGATTCTCTGCATAGATACATCCAGATTGAAACAAAATTTTTGGACATCTCATCCTTGGGCGCGGCCTACCGATATGCCGTCAAAATCGAGTAGAAGCTCAAACAAAAGACATGGCAATTTGGGCCTGGGAACCCTGCACAACAAAAGCCAAGAAAGGGTGGCCCCAACCCACAGAAAAAAGGACAAAGAAAATATGGAAAGTATCATGAAAACCAGTCCAAGCCTCAATCAAATAAGGACATCGGAAAGACAAAGAAAGATACTGGGAAGTGGTGTGAATTCCATAAGAGCTCTTGACGTAACACTACTGACTATCGCTCAAAGTAGTCACTGGTGGCCGAAGTGAAAGCCTCTGAATCAGATGCGGGTTCAGACTCTGAGACAGAACTAGAAAGGGGAAGACAGATCATTGACATGGAACCCAGTGCCACCATTGCTACCACCAAGCTCCATCCTGGTGAACTAGACGAGCCAGAAGAAGGAGAACGCCTCTTCCATTCACAGATGTGGGTAAAAGGCATCACGCTGCACTTCATCATGGATAGTGGTAGCCAGAAGAACCTCATCTTAGCAGAGGTTGTCAAGTGGCTGGCCCTTCTGACAACAATGCACCCACAACCCTACACCATTTGATGGCTCTGCCAAGGAAGCGATATCCATGTCATCCAAAAGTGTCGAATGTCATACAACATCAAGCCCTTCAAAGATGAGGTATTGTGTGATGTTTCACCTCTCGAAGTTTTTGATGTTCTTTTGGGCCAACCTTATTTATGGAAACGTCATGTTGTATATGAGTCTAGGCCTCGTAGTGTTATTATTACTTTCAACAGGAAATTGTACAGGATACCCGAAGCAGTCCCACCTAGTGCTATTTCCTTGATCTCTACTAAGAAATGTAGGAAGGTCATCTCTCAGAAAGGGAAGTTTTTCTTCTTCGTAATTCTCTCTCAAAATAAGAGAAATATCACAACCACAGCCAGGGTATCTACGGTCAACCTCTCCACACAGCAAAATCAAGTAGATAAGGTCGTGGAAGAATACTCATATATCTTCTCCTCACCTATTGAGGTACCTCTACACTACTAGGTCAAGCACCCCATCGATCTGACCCCCAACGAACCACTACCCAATGGGCCAGTCTATTGTCGCTCTCTGTTAGAGAATGAGGAGATCAAGTGACAGATCCAAGAAATACTCCACAAGGGACACATTCGTCCCATCACATCACCTTGCGGTAGCCCAATCGTGTTGGTACAGAAGAATTATGGAACCTGGCGACTCTACATTGATTACTGGGCTCTGAATAAAATCACAGTTAGAAACTGGTACCCGATTCCTTGAATTGACAACCTCCTAGATCAACTCACGGGGGCCAAATAATTCAATAAGATTGATCTAAAGTCTGGCTACCACCAGGTCATGATAGAATAGACAGATGTATGGAAAATCGCCTTCAAGTCAAAGGAAGGCCTTTTTGAATGGTTGTTCATTCCCTTTGGTTTGAAAAATGATCCAACCACTTTCATGAGGATGATGGACGATATCCTACGACCATTCACCAATAATTTTGTAGTGGTGTATCTAGATGACATTCTTATTTATAGTAAGACTTGGGTCGAACCCTTGCAGCATATTCAACAGGTTCTACACACCCTGCAACAACACAAGCTATATGCCAACTTGGAAAAATGGTCCTTTGGCATGGACAGGATCCATTACCTGGGATACATAATTGATCAGCATGGCGTACATGTGGATCCAGCCAAGATCCAAGTCATCCATGACTGGCTAGCCCCAACCACACTCATTGAGCTTTGAATCTTCTTGGGCCTTGCCAATTTCTATCGCAGGTTCATGTTGGGATTCTCCCATATTGCATGGGCCCTCAACCAAATAACCATGGGTGGTGGTAAGAAGGAATTTGTGTGGGGCCGGTCCCAACAACAAGCGTTCAACGATTTGAAGCAATGCTTGTTCTCAAACCTAGTACTTTCACTACCAGACCTGCAACATCCTTTTGAGATCAAGACAGATGCTTCAGACTATGTGGTGGGCACCGTTCTCACTCAACATGACCACCCCGTGGCCTATCATAGTGAGACAATGTCAGATGTTGTCTGTAAGTACCCTAATTACAACAAAGAAATGTACTCCATTGTGAAAGCCTACCGTCAATGGAGGCATTAAATTCTTGGGAAGGAGACAGTCATCCACACTGATCATAAGCCACTGTATTTCATGCAGACACAAGGAAAATTGCAGAATGATTTCCATCAAAAGTAGTCCACATACTTGCAACAATTCCACCTCAACTTCAAGTATAAAACAGGAAGCACCAATCGTGTCGTATATTGCCTCACCAGACCACCAGTCGTGGAACTCACCACAGTGTTAGATTCCTACGACCATGAAACCTCTAGATAGCCCCAACTTTATGAGACAGAACTAGACTTCGCCACCACCTACCAAATGTTGGCTGAAAACACAATTGTCAATAATTTCCATGTTCAGGATGGGTTGTTGCGTCGTCTGGGCCATATCTGTGTTTCATCAAGTGAGCAAGCGAAGCTGATCTGGGAAGCCCACTACATTCGGGTGGTAGGACACTTCAGCATCGAAAAGACAGTGGCGATGCTACAGAAACATTTCTACTGGCCAAAACTTCGATAGGAGGTCAACAAGTATATCAGGTCCTACACTGCCTGCGCTATAGCCAAACCGACCACTAAGAAATAGGGATTGTACACCCCTCTTCCTACTACTGAAATGCCATGGGAATCCATCTCAATGGACTACATGTCGGCCTTCCCATCCACTAAGCGGGGAAATGATTGTTTTTTTTTTGTTGTTGATCGCTTTTCCAAGATGGCAATTCTAGTTGCCTGCAAGAAGAACATCACAGCAGAGGCCACTGCCAATATCTTCTTTGAACAAGTCTGGGTATAGTTTGGAATCCCACAAACCATTGTCTTAGCACATTCTGGTTGATCATTTGGTCACTACTGGATACCAAGATCACCAAATCCATGACCTTCCACCCCCAGACAGATGGCCAAATCGAGGTCGTAAATCGAATGATTGTGCATATCCTTCGCATGTATAATTCAAAGAAACCTCGCACATGGGATAAGAGCCTTCCCTATGTCCGACATAGCTACAAACGATCCCTGCATAGATCAACTGACCACAACCCCTTTCAGACGGGGTTGGGATTCCAACCATTGGGTCCCATAGATGTTGGACTTCCCCTTGCGCTCACCTCGACCGACTCATCTCCTGCTCCAATTGAAGATGAAAAAGCCACCCGGTTCATTGAGTGGATCCAACACATCCACCAATAGGTTCAGGATATCCTACAAAAGTCCAATGAAAAATACAAGTAATGCCATGATCAACATCGGGTGCCACACAAATTTCAGGTGGGAGACAAAGTTTGGTTGCATTTGCAGAAAGAACACCTTACAGGATCCCATCGGAAGCTTCACCCACTCCATTATGGTTCATACACCATCACCAATATTGTGGGGGATAATTTTTTTGATCTCAACATTCCTCCTTTCCTTGGCCTGCACCTAATGTTCAACATGGATCTCCTTCGCCCTTATTTCCCACCATTATTGGACACCTCAAACATATCAGAGTAGCTGACACCAACAGATCTCAACCCCGAATGAATACAACAAGAATCCAATGATCATATTGTGGACACACATATCAAGGGCACTTGACAACAAAGGATCCAGCTTCATCAAGTTGTCAAAGCAGGGAAACTCCTGCACCAAGGCAAGTGGCTCACCCGGGGCCAAATTCAACAAAAAATTCCTCATTTGATGGGGGAACTCAACGCAATGGAGACCATTTCTTCCTAATGAGGGAGGATTTATCTAGGTGGATATCGGTGGCCACCCACCTTTTCCAATTGTCTCAAAATTGTTTTCTGGCAATTTTGGCAATTTACTATTTTTAGCAGTTTTAACTTCCGGGGCCATTTTGAGGGCCTAAATGAAGGTTTTTCAAGATCGAGCTTCTCAATGATAGCCAAATGTATGATTGAGCCCACAAAATGAATCTCCTTGATGATACCTTTCAAATGGACTATCATACGCCTAAAACAAAGATCGTATGCAAAAGTTACGACCCGGAGAAGTTGATGTACTAACTTACCCAAACAGGGCCCACATGACTTTTGGTGCTTCATCTCCTAGGGTTAAGTTTTTGGATGTCTAGGGTTTTTGGCATTCTTGTTTATTGTAAAAAGGCCTCCAGAGCCTCATTGTAATTATCTTCTTACGAATGAGCGCAACCGTCACATCTCTTCTCAGAGATACACCGCCACCATTCCAACAAGCTTGTTTCTGCTGCATTTTACAGTTTCAACTTATTTCCTTATTGAATAGAAAACCATTTTTACTGTATCTCTGTTATTTTATGTTAAGCACTTGTTAATAATCTGTAGTCATTTTGTTCTACTCATAAAATCCAGATCAAAAAGAAAGCAAGAAAAATCGAACATCTCACCAGCCCTAAGTTTTCTTTAAGGGGGTTAGGTGTGTTATAGAGTGGTATCAGAGTAGAGTTAAAAATCTAGGCTTGAATGGGTCACCAAGGCTACTTGAAATCGTTTAAGGAAAGATTTTACTAATTGTCTAAGATGCATAATTTCACTGGCATTGTAATTACTAATAAAAATTGTTGTTTTAGCACATGGGATGTACTGAAAAGCAGTAGAGGTGATTGGTACAATGTCGGGCCTTCTATTTCAGGGCCTCAAAATATAATTATCTCTTAATGTAATGATTCTATCATGTAAGAACATAACTTTTGTATATATGAAGTAAAATTTATATTACTTAAAGATCTGTAAGTAAGAATTTTCATTTACAACAATTTAGTTTAGAATTTTCTTTATGCAAGGAATAAATTGGTAAATAGACAGCATAATAAAAACAACACAATAACAAAAACATAATAACAACAGATCAACTAGTAAAATACATATCTCGACCTGCAGGTTCTGGTTGATTTAGCCCATTGCTCCTTTGTTATTTTTCTTTCCCAAATTGCCCAAAACTTAATATTCACCTCCCAACCAGCTAGGAACAACCTCTCCATCTCCCTAGCTCTAGAAATCCTTGTAGTTTCCTGGCCCCCGAGCCCAAAATCCCCAACAATAGTAGTGCCCAAGTAAAATTCCCCAAAACAATTTCTCCTTCCAATCTCCACTTCCCCTTCTTCTTCTTCCATCATTTCCCAAAAAGAAAAATACCCTCTTCCTTATCCTCCTCTCTCAAATTCCCCTCCCTCATTCAATTCCCCAACTTCCTTATCCCCTCATTAATTCCCTCACCTACCATACAATAATAAAATAGTAAAAAAATTCAAATGTATTTATTTTCATAATTAATTTAATTTAACTTAACAAACTATGATCAATACAAATCAATTGGGTTGTTACATACACTCACCCTTCAAGAAACTTTGTCATGAAGTTAGAGTAATTTACAATACAAGAGTAATGATACATGATTCATACATGCATATCAGATAAACAACATCATCAATTTAAAAGACTTATACATACTAGTATACATGTGCAAGGCATGCAAGCGTAGCTAGCACATGTACTAATGACAATAATTATCACAACTAAAGTAATTCTTGTATGCATCCAATCCAATTAATAATTCCATTAATTTCATAAAGAATAATAAACCATTAAAAATATTCACAAAAACCCCTCAATTATAATAATTTAGCACAAGCAACATTCATTTAGATAATTGTAGTTCAGTTAATAAATTATATATATATATATATATATATATATATATATTTGAACCTGGGGAAGTAAAAAATTTCTACTGTAAGGTGGAGACTCCACACACTCTTAACTACTTCTAGTCATTCTTCCTCCCTAACCTACTTCCAACTTCCTTCCCTATCCTTCCTCTGTTGGACTATCTTGGAGCATCAACTATATTGACCTAACTCCAGATAGAACCTGTAAGAGGAAGTGTCAACTCTCTTGACCAAGCTTCCCTAGTAAGCAACTGGAAGACATCATCACACGTCTAGGGGATCATGAGATAACATCGCCATCCCATGAATCCAGGTTTTAGAGGATACATGGTGGGAAATGCTTCCACCCCTCCTAATAGAACTAGGGTCAACACCCTACCATGGACCATACTGTGGCACTGTGTTGCTAGGAATTTTTTTATCATATATTCAGTTTCAGGCAGTCTCACCACCTGAAAAACATGCGCTTGTACACATATCATAGCAATGCATTTGAACCAACATAATTTCACATACAAAGATTCATACCATATTGTTTCTCGGTCGATGTTCATGACATCAACCCTTTATTATCATTATCCTTTGGCTATTTCATATCCCATTGGCCTGCATATTAGTCTATAACACAAAGTCATATATATCCATGCATTATTACCATGTAAATGCATTTAATCATATCCGCAATTCGGTATCCATGTACCAACAAATTTCAATGCCAAAATTTTCAAGTTAGAAATAGGTTGCATAATATCCATCATAATTCAAATAACAATAAACATTCATAGAATTGACATTCACATAGGTCCATATGTGTAACATACCCAACCACCCATAGGTCGGGCTATGCTACTTGAAGCCTTCTCTTAGACTTCTTTCTCTTACATAAAACTTTCAAACTAACAAATATGCATAAAATAAAGGAACTAAATGACATGCACAACAATAACCAACAAGCATGCATACTCTAAACATATATAATTCAATGATAAATAAATACATAGAAAAAATAATTCATACACAGATAAATAATACCATAACAGAGAGAACTTATCTTTTATAGAAGAGAACCATCGACTGACTGCAGACCAAGGAAGTTCCACCCAACCGTAGACACTGTCGTTCCAAGTATCAATAACAATGTCACCCCTGAGCCAAGGCTATGAATCCACAAGGACGGTTCCAGAGTGTTACTTTTCTTCCCAAACCAGTCAAAACTCAAGCTCTCCCAGGCTTCCTAGCACCCACAACAATCCAAGTACCCAGCTCTCTTCTACCCAGCCTACACAACCTAAGAGAATTAACCCCCACCCTTCTCTGTCACGCAGTCCCTCAGGAAGGCCTTCTCCTTCTAGGGATCTAGTCTAGTCCAGAATCTCCATGCTGAGATTCTCATGACTCGTAGCTGTGAGAAAAATTGGACACAGGCCAAGCATATCAGACATGAAGGACTCAAATCATGGCTAGACTACACCAATGATCTCTACAACCAAAAATTCCATGGCTTCTCTTCAACAATTTGTCTTCCTTTCCCAAGCCAACCATGGACGAGGAAATATGAGTGAGTGACAAAAATGAATGGAGTGAAGTCTCCACGAGAGGTGTGAATAGTGAACAATCGAGTGAATGATTGCATGAGGGAAGAGTGAAGTAACCAACAATCGAACGAGGATGAGAACGGGATTGAGAGAGAACCCCTTGGCCTTCCCCCAAGAAGCTTACACAATTTTTATCCTCCATTAGAAAAATGGAGAAAATATATGAAATAAAATTCTATAAACACTTATCCCCTCAAGCCCCCTCTCTTGTGGAATCATATCCCCCTATAACCCTAGTCCTTGTTCGTCTAGCAATCAATGATGTATTTATTATTAATAATCATAAAAAAATTACATTTCTTCGGCACAATGGCTTTTTAATAATTGTTTGGGCACTTTGGCCTCTCAGTAGTGTAACAGTACATGATTTAATATGGTGGCTCAAAACCCAGGGTGTTACATCCCCTCCCCCTTATTTTTTCATTTTCCTCAGTGCATATACAAACAAGAATCAAAATTCCAAAATTTATTCAAAAAACTACGAGTACTCTACCCGCATGGCATATTCATGTTCCCAGGTAGATTCTTCAGGACCGTAGCAGGTCCACTAGACTTTTACTGTCTCTATAACTCGATTTCGGAGAATTTTTTTGTCCAATATTCACACTGATTGGACCTGAAAGTCTCTCTGTGTCTCTACCTAAATCATATGCCAATCAATAACATGGTTAGGATCATGTACATATTTCTTTCTAAAGGAGACATGAAATACATTATGAACATTCATGGAAATAGTCAATTCAAGCATGTATGCAACAGGCCCTATTCTGTCCAATATCTCAAATGGACCATAGAATCTGGCTGCTAGCTTTGTATAGCTACCCAACTTCAAAGATATCTTCTTGGGATTTACTTTCAAAAGAACATGCTCCCTCACTTTAAATTCTCTTGTTTTCCTATTCTTATCTGCATAATTTTTTTGTCTATCCTGAGCTTCCTTTAATTTTTTCTTAATCTTAACCATCTGATCTTCCATATCCTTGAGAAACTCTGGCCGAAGTACCACTCTATATACTGGTTTGTTCCAATGTATTGGAGTACTTCATTTTATACCATACAAGGCTTCAAATGGGCTCACTTCAATGAAGGTTGATACCCATTATTATAGGAAAAATCAACCAAGTGAAAGTAATTTTCCCACTTAGATGGCTTATCCATCACATACATTCTCCATATGTCTTCAATTACTCGGTTGACACTCTCTATCTGCCTATCTGACTGTGGATGGTATGATGTAATAAAGTTCATATTTGTACCAAATCCTTTAAATAATCCCTTCCAGAAATTTGAAGTAAACTTCGTGTCTTTGTCTAAGACAATTGTCCTAGGTATCCCATGCAACCTAGCAATTTCCTTCATGTAAATTTCTGCAATATTCATTGTTGTATGAGTTGTTTTCACATGAATAAAATGAGCAACATTTGTCAATTTATCAACCACTACCATGATTGAATCGTGTTGCCTCACTGTCCTGGAAAATTTAGTTATAAAATCAATGGTTATCACTTCTCATTTCTTCTCTGGAATTGGTAATGGATGTATGAAACACGATGGGCGTCTATGATCAGCCTTCACTCTCTGACATTACATACATATGGCGATGTAATCAACAACATCCTTCTTTATCCCCGACCAAAATAATTGGCTTCCTACTGCTGTAATTGTTTTCTAGTAACCGTGATGTCCAACATATGGAACATTATGAATTTCTTTTAATACCAAATTCCTAAGTTCTCCGGAACTAGGAACATAAATTCTATTTTTATGCATAAGTAATCCATCTTCCTTCATCTCATAGTCTTTTATTTTCTATTGTCCACCCTCTTGCCACAAGCTTTCCTTTACATGCAGATAATGTTTATCTGTAAAAACAACATCTAAAATTCTACTCTTCAAGTCTGACTGATGCATACTAACAACTGTAGCATGCATGAGATGTACTCTTCTACTAAGTGCATCAACGGATTTATTCTCTTTTCCTTTGATATGCTTGATATCAAAGTCGTATTCACTTAAAAATTCCATCCATCTTGTTTTCCTAGCATTCAAAGTTGATTGTTCAAAAATATACTTTAGACCACTATGGTATGTTCTTAATTCAAATCTCTTCCCCATGAGATAATGCCTCCACACATTTAATGGGTGAACAATGGAAGCAAGATCCAAGTCATGTGTGGCATAGTTCATCTCATGTTCCTTACAACTCCACCAAGTCCTTCCTTACATGCATATGTACATACCACACAACTTTCATTTGGGTCGACAATCTTTAACACAGGTGCACTAGTGAGTAACTCCTTCAACAAATTAAAGTTCCCTTCACATTCATATGTCCAATCAAATTTAATTCCCTTCTTTTGCAAAGAAGTGATGGGATGAGAAATCTTAGAGAACCCAACTATAAACCTTCTATATTAACCAACTAATCTTAGAGAACCCAGCTATAAACCTTTTATAGTAACCAACTAATCTCATAAAATATCTGACTTCTGAAACATTCTTGGGTGCTAGCCATCCTCTAATGGCTTCAATCTTCTCTGGATCCACTGCTATACCATGTTCTGAAATAATTTTCCCCAAGTAATGGATATGTTCTTTATAAAAATAAAACTTACTCATCTTGGCATACAACTGATTTTCCCTCAGCACTTGCAATACCAATATTAGGTGATGTTTGTTCTCTTCCTCTGACTTAGAATAGAAAAGTATGTCATCCAAGAATACTATGAAAATCTTATCCAAGTAATTTATGAATATGTCATTCATTAATCACATAAAGAAAATGGGCGCATTGGTTAGTCCAAATGGAACCACTACAAATTCATAATTCCCATACCTGGTTCTGAAGGTTGTCTTATGGATGTCTTATTCCTTGATTCTTACCTGATGGTATCTTGATCTCAAGTCTATCTTTGAAAATATATTTTCTCCTCTTAGTTGATCAAAGAGGTCATCAATTCTAGGTAAAGGATACTTGTTCTTTATAGTAGACTTATTCAACTTTCAGAAGTCAATACAAAGCCTCAAGGTCCCATCTTTCTTTTTGACGAAGAGTATTGGTGCTCCCCAAGGTGAAACACTTGGGCGTATGTACCCTTTCTTCAATAGTTCCTCAAGATGCATTTGTAATTCCTTTAACTCTGGTGTGCTCATTTTGTAAGGTGTTTTTGACATCGGGGCAGCTCTTGGCACTAAATCAGTGGAGAAATATATCTCCTTTTTTTGTGGAAACACTGATATTTCTTGGAATACATCTTCAAACTCTTGTAGTACCATAAAATATTGAAGGCTTGACCCCCTTGTCTTTTCTGACTCCTCCACATGGGCTGCATACAAATGACACCCTTTTCTGAAACATCTCTTCAACTGTAAGGATGAAATCTCCCTTACAGAGATCGGTCTTGGTACACCTTTCACAATGCTTTGTTTTCCATCTCCATCAAGACATGTAAATGTCTTGCTATGACATGTCCAACCAATCCATTCCAATTAGAATATCGTAAGATCCCAATGGTATGATATTCATATCAAC
The DNA here is from genome assembly GCA_010110895.2 of Picea sitchensis. Taxonomy (NCBI): domain Eukaryota; kingdom Viridiplantae; phylum Streptophyta; class Pinopsida; order Pinales; family Pinaceae; genus Picea; species Picea sitchensis. Next base: position 189,426 of record SNQJ01S0000801.1, on the reverse strand, counting down.
ACTGGTACTCGCACCATTAAGACTTATGGAGCAACCTATGACCATATTATGGATTATCCTTTTTTTTCATGTTGGTTTGTTATTCTAATTTATTAGTTATCTACTATGATCTTACCTGACTATCATAGATTGACCCAGGTTTAGATTTAACAAGCTTCCAACAAAATCCCTCTAAAACTATCGCCCCCCCTGGTAAACCAGAAGGAAGCATAGTACATAGGGTGTACTGCACAGTCTCACCCGATATAGCTCTATGGGTGGTTGCAATACTCAGGTGCTTGCAGCCTGAGAATGAGTAGAGATATGTGGTTATATATTGTGATTTTTATTTATTTAGTCTAACCTCTTTATTAAAGCAGTCATTCATGCATGTAGAGTATCAAATCTTAACTAATTTCATTCATTTATCATTCAATACTTAACGACAATAGATATGCATACATTCAATCACATAACACAAGTGTTATCGTGGTTCACCTCCTCCTGGGCTATGTCCACAAAGATCTGGCTCCCAATATCTTTATTATGTCTTATCAATATGTCATGTCGCGCATGTTTACAATCTTGGATCTTACAATCTCAGTAGGCTTCCTGATCCCTCTGAGGCTGACTAGATCACACTAGGCTCCTCAGCCTACGATCTAACTCTCAGGTTCGAGTTTCTCGTTGCTTCTCTAGCTCACCAGCTTATGGAATGTACAATTCTTACAAACCTTACAACTTCTGGACTCTCCCTCTATCCTTTTCTCTCTCTCTCTGATCTGTATCTTCCTTTATGTACCTCCTAAGTACTAATTATATATATTCTTATCTCAACAACCATTAAAATACATTGCAAAAACCCTAACCCTTACATCATTAGGTATCCCTTGCATGCGTGCCTCACATGCTTCCCTGGCATGTGTTTCTTTTCCTTCCAGCTGTCCTTTCTTCCCTTCATGCTTCTCTCCCCAAAGATAATATTTTCCCCATACTAGGTCTGCATCCAACAGGCCCCCAACACTGACACGTGGCTCATCCCGATCCACCTATGCTTTGCATGCTTCTTCAACAACTCCTGTGAGAGTATGGAACTTGTCTGTGAGTTCCATTGCTTGTGTTTGAGCTTGCACGGTATTTTCTTTGAGCGCATAAAACACTTGCGTTTTGATATCCTCACTGATAATTTCAGTGCACTATGTCTGTGTTTGCACCATGTTATTCTTTTCCTCCTTGACCTGCACAATGACCTTCTCTACTATATCTTGGAGCAGTTCCATTTGAGATTGTCTATCCTTCTTTTGTGTTTGCGCAACTATTAGCTCTGCTTCCAGCTTCTTCATGTCCTACATTCCTTTGAGGCGCTTGATGATATTCATTGTTTTCTGCCTCTACTTGAGGTCCTGTGTAGCTTCACTTATATTTTTTTCTTCCTGGTCCTAGTGCTGGACCTTGATCTTCCTCCAACTTTGTCCATAGTTGTGCTTCTCTATCAAACAAGTCAACAACTGTGCTGAATTTTTGTTCCATTTCATCCATCCATCTGGCTTCTTCCTGCTTCCTTTGTTCCTTCACCTCTAGGGGAGTGGTAGGAATGAGTTTTTCCCAGAGGTTCTCAATCTCCTATCTATATTGATAAAAAAATTTCACAATATGATCAATTTTATTTGTTGTCATGGGCCCTGCTATTTTCTCTCTTTTTGGGATTTTGTCATAGGCTACAATCACTCCCTGCTCGATCCTATCGGTGTGATATTTCTCGTCTTTGGTATCGATCTTGACTTTCTTGAGCACCAACTCCAACTCCTCTTTGATGTACTTTATGCACTGCAACTATGTTGCCTCTGTTCGTGTGCATGACTACACCTCCTGCGTGACACTAACTTGTAGTTTGTATAATCCCTTGGTTGGTATCCACCCCATTACTAACTGTATCTACACAAGATCTTTCAAGGGTGTCTAGCCTACAATCTCATCCATGTGCATCATGCTGGGTGTAATGTGGAAAGTCAAGCTCACCTGTATGATCATCTGGATCCTCCCATGTTCTCTTGGCGCAACCTTGACTCCTGCTTCTGATGTTGCGGGGAATGGACCTATTCCTCTGTCCACCCTCTATGCTTCTCTGATATGCTCTAGGACTTGCCTTATGTTAGCCATATCATCCTACATTTGTTCCCTTCGGTGTTGGGCATCTTCAAACTCATCAACTGCTCGTTCGTTGACTCTTTCAACCATGCGGTTCACGTCATCCTCGGTGATTGTATATTCTGGTTGCTTCTTGTGCGCCTTGGCCTTTTTTCATGCACATCCAATGTGTATGATCAACCTCTTAGTTTGGTCTTGTTCCTGTTGGTAGCACTCGATGTGGTTCCTTGTGTTGTCTCATGCTCTTTTTCCTGTTCTTTTGGTGCCTGGGTGGTGTCCTTTTTCTCGGCTTGGGTACCTTTCTTTGGAACACACCCTTTCTTTTGTTGTGTCTTCTTTGGACTTGGTTTTGTCTTATTGGGCATAGCTTTATCCTAAAAATGTGTCTGATCTTTACCTGCATCAACCTCCTTATCTGTGGGCATCTCTTGAGTCAGAATTGGAACTCTCCAGTCATCTTGCCAATCCTTGATGTCCATATCTATGCCCTCTTCCTTGAAGTAGTATCACGGTTGTATCCATTCCTTCTCGGGATCCCTTCATGCTTGGATCCATGTGGTGTGCCTGGTCTCTTTGAATTTGGTGATGTCCCAATATTGCGTGACCACTTCTGGAGTAATTCTCCAAGTGTTGGAAATGCTTTCTTGGAGGTCTTTGTAATACCCCATGAACATGCTTTCATTTGTGCTTCTGACTTTGGGGTCTGAAGTTCTCCCCAACGATGTGTACTGTGTTGCATGGAAATGAATGGTTTGCTCAAAAAAGTATGTGTACTGGGGGTCCTTCCATCCGATCAAGGTGATCAAGATGAGTATCCAAGAATAGTGAAAATCTGTCCCCAGGTCCTGTGCATCTTTGCAATCCTCAAGGAACAAGTTTAACAAGTATGGGGCCTAGCTGAGCATAGTGCCCTCTGCACATTGTGCTGCATCCACGATGACCCCAGTAGGGAATTACTCCTTGCGACACTTCTTGAGAAACTTGGATGCCATGAGTTTGGTGGCTAGCCTTGTAGCTGTGTCACTGATGCACTTGATGATGATTTCACGTGACCCTCTTTCTGTGTCATACGTATTCTTCATATCCTTTGCCAATGCCTTCTCCTTTGTCTTGTCATTGAGGTACTGCATGGGATTCTCCCCCCGAGATGGTATACATGTAATAAAAGAAATGAGCTCTACGTCTATAGAGACAGGCTCTTCCACCCATAGGTACCCTCCATGGGTGACTGCCATCAACTGCTTAATGCAGTTTTTTACATCGCGAGCCCTTCCAAAATGTGGGATATCCAACAGATTTAGAATCTCGGTGTTGGCTAGTCTGGATGCCCACTGTTTCAGTTGCAAATTGTATTGTTGAAGGGTCTTGTACCGATGCTTTCTAGGTAGACTTTCCTTACAAATTTAGGGAACTTGTCCATGTCATCCACATAGTGGTCCGAGTACCATATTTTTTCCACGCATCCTAAAAGGTTAGGCGTGGTGCACACCCCTTATGGAATGCGTGGTAAGACTATGGTTGTTGCAGCCTATTTTCACGGTGATATTACTATGGGTTATTTTCCCTTTCATTGTGGTGGCTAAATTGAGGTTATATCCTTCATTGTTCTATCATATTCATATGCCTTTGGTTGACCGGTAACATCTTCTAATATACCCTCTTGTTGTTGCTCCAATGCTACTATGTGTGACCATCCTGGAGCAGTCACTTTTGTCTGGTTTGGGAGTGTCCCATGTACCCTTGAGGCCTCTTTAGTGTATTCAGGGTGCAAAGGATTGCCTACATCCTTGGCCTATTGATCCGAAAATATCTTTTAAATACTATGGTTGAGTTTGAAAACATGAGTTAAATAACCATTTAGGAATTTAATGGAGGAAGAATTAATGATGTAACATAGAAGCCATAATAAGATATACAGATACGGAAATAAGCATAATGAAACAACAAACCATAACAACAAAAGTTGATAACAGTGTTCGGCAATCTCACCTATGTCTCCAGGCCTTTGTCTCAGTGGGTGAGGCTTTTTTTATTTCTCTTTAAATATTCAAAAGTACACCATAAAAGTTCCAAATGGATTACAAAATGATTTGGTTGTGTTCTGCTAGATCTCAAGAACCCATAAAAATTGAAGGTGCTAAAAGCGAGTGAACGAAGCTCCCAGAAATGGCCCGCAAAGTTGCTCTCCTCAATGTCTTCCCTACATAAAAATGGCTTTGGCTTTACAATTCTTCAACATTTTCCTATGTTGAACCTCCCTGAGGCTACCAAGAACCTATGGTTTATATAATATTGAAGTAGGAAACAGAATCCCAACTTACCCCCAAGATTTGGCCTAAAAAAGAGCTCTAGATCCTCCAATAATGGCCAAAATCTCTCAAAACTGGCTGAAATAACCATAAAAATAATATAATAAGGTATAAAAACCCCAAATTGGACAAAATGTAGGTGCAACCCCCTATTCACGGGCCCTTGGTCACATGCGCACCTCCATGTGGCCTTATGCTGAGTGCTTGGCACACTGGCCCCTTAACGGTCGGTCCCTGGTCATATGTTGTGGCCATGTGGCCCAACCCTTATGCTCCACGTGCATACAATGGTTGTTAGGCCCCCAGTCAATTAGCTCCTAGTTACGCACCCTGGTTGGCAGGCTAGCCTGACCGACCGGTGCTAACCCAAAAATTGCGCACCAACCTTATAGAACAAGGGTCATATGGTAAGGTCTCGTGGTGTTACATCAGGGCTATATCACATGGGCTATGTGTTGGAATGTCTATGCCAAAGGTTACATAGCAGGGTTCTATGCATGTGCGTCAGGGGATAGGGATTAACCTCCCTAAGGCTTCCAAGAACCTTTGGTTTATATAGGATTGAAGTTGGAAACAAACTCCCAACTTCCCCCCAAGATCTGGCCTCAAAAAGATCTATAGATCCTCCAATAATGGCCAAAATCTCTCAAACCCGGCTGAAATAACCATAAAATCATATAATAAGGTCTAAAAACCCAAAATTAGGCAAATGCAGGCACAACACTCTATTCGCATGCCCTTGGTCACATCCGCGCCTCCATGTGGCCTTATACTGAGTGCTTGGCGCACTGGCCCCTTAACGATCGGTCCATGGTCATATGTTGTGGCCATATGGCCCAACCCTTATGCTCCACGCGCATGCAATGGTTTTTAGGCCCCCATTTGATTATCTCCTCAGTCATATGGTAAGGTCCCATGGTGTTGCGTCAGGGCTATATCACATGGGCTATCCACTGGAGTGTCCGTACCAAAGGTTACATGGAAAGGTCCTATGCATGTGAGTCGGGGGTTGGGGCTTAGCCCCGACCCTATTTTCCACCGACGAGAAAAAACTTACACTTTAAATATTACATTGTGACTATAGTTAATAATATCCACCATGGGAGGGTTGGTAGCCCAGCCCTACCAAAGTGCTCACCTAGATCGGATGTCACAGATTCGATTCCCGTGGAGTCCATTAACTTTTTCCATTCAACCAACGAACCAATGAAGGGGTACCACGTGGCATCCCATGACTGGGCCACGTGGCACCATTACATCCACCCACAAATATTCCATGTGTCCAAACATGATTCTTCCATGTCTTCCACACCTGCCGAGTCAGCTTTCTAGTCTAGTCAGCTACCACGTGTCGTACAGACCTTGCCACGTCAGCCCATGCCAACTTGGCTATATGGATGTGCCACATGTCACCCTTGCAGTGGTGCCCTGTGTCACAATATGACTAGTCTATGAAACTACCAATGCATCACTTCCACGTCACTTGTACGACCGTATGACCTGTACATTCAACTACCATGTTAGCACTGTATGAACTACACAATCATCAAAATTTTGCCTATTTGGCAAAACGAACATAATGCGATATCTTTCGCATACAACGTCCATTTGAGCTCGTTCAAGTTGCATTAGGTTCGTAACAAGGAGGTATACACACATGTCCATTTTGAAGTGATTCTGAGAAGTTTTATTTTTAGGCCTTCCTGGACCCATTTTGCTTCCTAGATCCATTTTGGATCACGCTTCCTCACTAAGACCTTTTGGTCATCCAAAAGGATACTAACCAGTCATCAATTTCGAGATAAGCCATACCACTTGTTCACTGTCTTTAAATTCTATCCTATGCACCTGTCTCATCAAGATCAACTGTAAAACAACCATGATAACTAACAACATATTGTTAGCCACTTGTACTATGTCACATCTTATTGAAGCCACTATCATTCATGTTGAAAACATTACTAATGATAACATAAAAAATATGACTGCAAATGAGCTAATATGTTTGTAATACTTGCACGACATTAGCTTATCTTGAAGAAAACTATGATTGAACTTCCATTCTACAATCATCTCATGTTCTTACTTAAGATCAATTGCTTGATTTGGGACAATTATAGGTGTGTTGTTTGCATGAGTTTCCTTTCTTAATTGTTCCATTGTTTGAAGAGAATGATTTGCTTTTAAGTGATGATCATGTACAACATATTATTTGCCTACTTTGATTAAGTGATATTGATTTTGTTCCTTGTAGAAGATTGCTTTGCAATCATACAAATAAGGACTACCTAAAACCATTCCACATTCATTGAGTGGCACCACATCACATGTTACCTCATCCACAAACTTAGATGAAATTGAAAACTTTAATGTGCATTTCTTTGTTATGTGAAATTTATGATTGTATCTTATCCATTTAAGTGAGTAATATTTATGATGCATTTGAGTGTTTAATCCCAATTGTTTAACCACTTCCTTTGAAATCAAGTTAGATTGAGATCCATTATCTATCAATGTGTCGACCTTAGTATTCCTCATAATGACCCTTATGTGAAACAATTTACTTCTAGAATCAAAACCATGACCAATTTTACATGTCAAACCAATCGTTGAGATTTTAGATTCATCACCCGAATCTGATCCCAAGTTTGTTGGTCATGTTGTTTCCGCAACTATTTTCTTCCCTTTCCTTTCTTCGAACCACTTTGGTCTCTTCTCGAGATGCAATTTCCAACAATGGTCATCATCATGCCCTTCTTTCTTGCAATGCTTGCAATAGAGCTTCTATTCCTTTCTTGCCACTGAATTTTCTTTCTTGACATTCCACTTCCTTTTGTCCTGTTTTCTTGAAGATGATTCCCCAGATACACCAACTCTTGTTTTCCCTTCCTCAATGTATGTTTCTTGAAAAGAAACCTCATCAAGATTAGTCGGTCGAAACATAAATACAGTGTTACGAATATGTGCAAGTAAACCTATTATATATTTCATAAGAGTTTCTTGGGCATGTAAAGGAATATCTAACATAAATGCCATTTTATGAAATCCATCTCTGTATTCTTGCACTGTTTGTCCCTTTCTTAGTTTAAGACCTTGCCATTCAATTAAAGCCTTCTCTTTATAACCCAAAGGATAAAATTGCTTTCTAAGTGCAGAAATAAAAACTTGCCATGATGGAAATACGTTACCCACTTGTTGCGTGCGATTTTGCAACTTGCTTTGCCACCAAATGAGTGTTGTTCCTACAAGACAAAGTGATGCCAACTTTATTTGAGTTGCCTCTGTTATCACTGAAATTTCATCCACAAATGGTCATAGGAATCCATCATCTCCAAATACATATTAGTTCACCTATAGCCTCAAAAATTATTTCCGAAAGGCACAAACTATACAACTGGTTATTAAATTAACATGTGCAGAAACACTACAGGAAGCACGCGCATGTGAGCATGCCAAAGAATCCAAAAGAGTTTACATGTGCTTGATGTACGACTGTGTACGATAAAATCCATGCACTCCTGTGAAAAATGCATTTATGGTTCTTGTCGGCCCCTTAGCCACTTCTAGTTCAACTCCCAATTCGATTTGACCCTCAAATCCGTACTGAATCCGCATGGGGGGCTGGTCAAGGACCCAAGGGTGCCCTAAAGGGCCCCTTGTTCACACTAAAGACTGGTTGGATAATGCCTCAAAGATTTTCTATAAAAGGAGGCCATGGGTGCACTATGAATTCAATAATCTCTTTGTATTGTTATGTTGCCTCTATTCTCCTACAAGGAACCTCTTTCCTTCTTGGAGCATATTAGCATCATCTCATTAAGCTATTCACCTCACCTCTTGAGGGAATAATATTGGATTTCTTCACCATTTCCTTTTCTACTTTTCAATTTCTAAGAAGAGATATCACATAGGGGACTCAATAGCCCTCCCTTGGAGGAAGAGGGGATCCATAATTCCCCCTTTCTCTTTGGTGTTTTCCCACTAATACAATCTATCCATTGGTGGCAATATTATTGGTCATTTGATTGATTTTTGGTTCAAGTTTCCTCATGCATTTTAGTTTCATTTCTTTAGTTATTTCTTTAGTTGTTATTAGCTTAGCTGTTTGTTTATTTCATGTGATTGAGTCATTTGATTCATACACTATCTTCTATCCCGTTCAATAGACCCAACTGGACTTGCAAGTGTCCCTCTTTTGCTCATTCAAGTGGCGAAAATGATACAACATATTGGCAACCATACTAGGGAAAGGTATCAATTTCATCCCTATATGGGTTGTTTGACCATTTATTTTTGACCTATTTACCATGCAGGGATCATATCTAGCCCAAGCCTACCTGCAAAGAGCTGAATTCAGAGCTGGAAGAGGAGAATTTCATTTAAAAGTTTCCTCCCGGATGTGTATCAGAACGTGCACGGTTTTTCCATCCCACAGGTGCGTCTTCCGAGCATTTTGCACCAACAACACTGTGTTTCTCAGTGCATTCTACGCACACTGTGCTAACAGGTCCTCAGTTTTTTGCACATTGGTGCCACATGCGCCTCTATCTAAACTGTGACCCGCGCATCTGTCTAGAAATCCAACATTGTAAGAGTTTTTTGTGATGTTTTGAAAGCCCCTAGCCTTATAAATATTGATTTTATGCAATTTGTAAATGCACCACACTTAGATTCCCTCTCCACATGGAGGGTTAGTCAAAACATAGGCACTTAGGGGGTTAAAAAAAAACCATATTTCTCCTCTTTTTGCTTTGAGTTGCGAGATGGATGGCTTGTTTTGATTGTAAAAGATAAGTTAAAGATAATTTGTTATTACATATATAAACACTTGCATTGGGACCGGAAATCAAACTTCAATCATTGAGTATTATCTTCTCTCGCACCATAGAGTGATCTTGAGAATCAGAAAAATGATTAAGGGAAGATTTCATATCCCTTAAAAAACAAAATCTTTAGGAGAGGACAAAGCCCCCCTAGGGCTCTTATTTTCTTTTCAAAACATCTTAAATTTGTAAGGGCCCATACATGCCCACATGTTGCAAATTTAGGATAGTTTTTGAAGCTACTTTCCTAGTTTACATCACTAGGGGAGTTTAAAGATTATTGTAATGGGCCCATACATGCCCACATGCTTACAATATAGGATAGTTCTTTGAAGCTTTATTAGATTAAATCACATTAGGGAGTTTAAAGGATTGGTAAGGACCCATATGTCCACATGCTAGTTCTTTAGGGACTTTAAAATTCCACAAGGTTGTACCAATGGCATCTAGTAAGATAGATAATCAAGAATTGTAAGGACTAAAGGAAGTCCACATGTTGCAAGGTGACAACTATTTTATTAAAAATTTGGCACATTTTATCACTTGCTCACACACAAAGTCACTACTCACTCACATAATTTCATCTCAAATTGTGGAGGTTGAAGTAGGTTTCCTCCAAAAAGATTCTAAAACGTCTCACTATTTCTTGATGGAATTATCCACTCCCACTTAAATTCCAACAAGATTGGTTCACACCCCCAATCTCTCAAACAACCACATCTAAAAAGTTTCTTAAAAACTCACTAATTTTTCGTCCACAATAGGTGCCAAAATAATTTTTTTAGTCTAGGTAGGATCTTGGGAATAGGTATCCAAATAACTCCCCGTTATTTGGTTCTCACATCTTCAAACATTAGAAGTTGACAAATAGGAAACTTTAAATCCTCCAAGTCAAGTGTTCCTAACACCATAAGGAAGGGAGATACTCATGAAGGGTTGAAGTCCAAGGTCCGGTTGTTCTGTGCATCCCCCCTTGAGGCAACCACCTCTTGGAAGGGATCCGGACCATGACCCATTTCCGAGGACGAAAATCAAAATGATGCACTTTGACCGAGGTACCTACTGACCAAATTTTAGGACATCTACCCAGGTGACAATTGTGAGCTGCAATTTCATGTTGATTGGATTTTGTGTGGCTATTGAGAAATATCACCATCTCTTTTGGTATATGCACCCTCTACCCCTCATTATAACTAATTATTTCATCCTTCACTAGTTCCTCTTTTGGTGGCTTTAGACCCCAGTGTTGAGTGTTATTAGAAGGTCCAATGCTATTTGAGAGGAAGGATGTGACATCTTTTTAGGACATGAGCATTTGTTTTATTTGTTCTCTCACACAGAAAAAATCCACCTACCCACATGTATGCTTCTTTTCAATTGATTTATGTATGATGCTCTTTTGATTACATGTGATTGTGAGATATATTGTGAAGGTCCATACTATACAAGTCTCATGTTCATTTTCTTCTCTCATCACCATTTTTCACACTTTCCACTTTTCTAGTTGGACATCATAGGGGACCCACAGAATCCCTGTCATTCCAGATGCTTACAAAATCTCCCTCCTATCCTAGGAGGATTTCCTAGTTTTGCTAACTCACCAGATCAACCATCTCACACCCCTATGAGTGCTACCATTTTGGGATTAGATTTTCTTGGTTCCAATTTGCTTGGGTCCACTTCCCAAGGTCATCCATCCACTATCTCTCCTTCACAAGGAGGTAGAGGGTACACTTCTTCCCAAGGGAGAAGTACACCCCCACCAAACCCCCCTCAAGGATCAGGTCCACTACCTTCTCACACCATGGCTGGAACTAATCCTCCAACACCACTCCATATGCCATATTTAGCCTCCCTCAACATACCAGATCTGAGTAAGCTCACAAACGATCCTATATTGCATGACCCCACATGGCCTGCAATGCCTACCAAACTACCTTCGGACATTCCCAAGTTTGAAGGAAAGGTGGGAGAAGATCTTGCCAACCATATCATGACCTTCCACTTATGGTGCACTTCAAACAACATCATGGATGGCTCTATCCAATTAAGGTTATTTCAGTACACACTCACAGGTCCATCAACCAAATGGTATGTGGATGAAAAATTAGGGTCCCATGTGACTTTTGAATCATTGGCCAAAACATTTTTGACCTTCTTTCAACTACCAGCTCGCCATGACAATGGTCTAGAAATGATCTATGAGTTTAAACAAACCTTAGCCACACATATCGTCGACCACATTCATGAATGGCGTTGGTGACGTAGTTTATGCAAAGCATAAACCACCAAAGAACAATGCCTCGATTGGTTTCTCAGATCACTCATCCCTCTCCTTGCCAAAGATGTGGCCTCCACCTTCCCCCAAATTGAAGAGGAAGCCATCAACAAGGCCCAACAATATGACCTCATTTATGCTCATTCAGGATACTTATACACAGTACTACCTAATGCCCCGAGAACCATACCATTCGACCAGGAAAAACCTAGGATGTATCACTCAGCAGATGGATTGATTGGTACCACAACACACCACAACCCATACATCCAACCACCACCTATGTACGGTACACCCCAATATTCAACGATGTATGGAGGAAACCCTTATTACCCTCCCCCCCCCCTTATCATCAGTCATACCCTACTTTCCTCCCTCCACCCATGAGTGGACCCTCTCCAACACCCATGATGCACCCAACTGTTCAACCAAGTTTTGGTACCCCCTCTACCTTAGCTTACACCCTAAGCACTAGTGAAAGTGCTACACCTTCCTTTACACCCTACGTGTCATTACCACAAAATAATCCTTACTTTCCATTTCCTGGTCCTCCACAACCCATTTCTCCTCCACAAGGACAACCACACGCTGGGGTTAACTTTGTTCAACCCTCTACCATTTAGCAATTTCAAAATTTTGAACAACTGAATATGGAAAATCCAGCCCATCATCCGAATAATGCCAAAAATAAAGGGAAAAAAAAACAATAATAACTCAAGACCATGGGGAAACACCCCCAACAAAACCAACCTACTGGGGGCAACCAGAACCCCCAAGGGGTAAATAACAATAAACACCAAGGCAGGAACAACAAAAACAACCTCCAGACGAACTTCCCTTGTGCTCTTTGCGATGAGCATGGTCATTATACTCACCATTTCCCCCAATTTTTTTACTTCAAATGAATGAAAGATTCCATGAATGTGCCATGTTCTCCAGTGCTACCTGCCCCTCAATAGGCTCCACAACAGTATTTACAACAACCACTCTTGGTTGTGTTGGAAAACCTTATTCCACACCAAGGTGTGATGAATACTCAGCAGGAGATGCATCGTTCCCCACCACAGATGGGACAATATCAAAACCCTGGGAATCCGACGAATCACACTATCCTCCTCACTAGTGAAGAATAAATTCTTCTACAAACACACAATAGTCAATACCGTGCACCCATTGAATCTACTCCCACCACTTCGGAAGTAGCTCCAGTTACAACCGGCTAACCTTTGATGATTCCATGCCCTAAAACTGAACCACCCATTCGTATTCCTCGCATCCCATTACGACGGAATTTCAACAATCCTCAGGCTAAGGTGACACACAATTATAGTTTCGTCGATGACTTGGTGAAATATCTTACAGCCATGTCGGTCTTGGAGGTCCTCCAAACCTATCCCACTCAATGGAAATCATTTCTTTCCGCCTTCGGGGTAGTCGACCCTGCTGATACCAGACTCATCACATTTGATATAGATTGTGGGGAACCCCATCTCCCTGCTTTGGTAGCTTTCCAGATACCAATCAAAATTCGGAACATCACAATTCATCGATGTATCATTGATGATGTTGCATCCACATGCTTCATGTCCAAAATGGTATGGCAAAAACTTGGCTCCCCTAACCTAATACCATCCACCATCACTTTAAGATCTTATGATGGATGACCATCCTCTCCTGAAGGACTCTTTCAAAATGGCCCCGTTGAACTCTGGGGAAAAACCATTCTTATTGACATTGAGGTTATCGATGCTCCGCTCGATTACAACATCTTGTTTGGACGTAGCCACATGTACGCTATGAAGGCTATGGCCTCTTCCGTGTTTCGAATGATGATGTTCCCCCACAACAGGAAGCTCATCACCATCAACCAAGTTTCACATTACGAGCCTAACCATTCCTCCAACATCGATAACATCCTACCTCTTGTACACACTAATTCTGATGCCTACCCACTCATAGATATGGGTCTTGGAATTTTCAAGGACCCATCCTTGCTAGGGACATACCATGGAGCACCACCGCTCATACACCCCTCGACACAAGTGTGTGTCGTATCTTCCAATGGAACTGAAACTGGAGATACCATTTCTCCCACCGAGGCTTCTCCACCCTCAACATCCCACAAGTTGAAGAAATCCTAACTCAGGAATTACCTAAGAACCCTACAACACCACTTACCCCCTATTTCACCCTTCCCCAAGGGAAAATCCTGGTTTGGGATACAATCCCCCAATCCATCACTCAAATCCCATTTTCTACCCCCCACCAGGCATACAAGTTTTTCAGGTAGCAGCAATGCTCACCCTTCCCAACATGGTGCTTTCCATTCCGATATGGTATCTCCACCCTTTGTCAACCATTCCTCCCTCCCCAAACAGAGGGAATCCTGATGTAGATTCTAGTACTAACTCTAACCGCACCACCTTCACCCCCACTTAACAGCACCCCCACCACATCTGGGGGAAGACGAAAGAAGAAGGATCCCACTGCTCCACTTCCTCCTTGATTTTAACCTCCTTGCGCACTATGAGAGAGAGAAGGACACCCTACAAATAAATTTCCCTCTCTCCCCGAGTTACACAATTTAATCCAACTCCCTCGAGCAACGACTGCTCTCATCGCTTCACCAAGCACACCTAGTAATACCACCGCATCCCATACTATAGACAAAAAAGGGTTGCAAACCAAATTTGCATGTGCCATTTGTTCAGAGAATGGCCACTACACTCATCATTTCCCTACGCTACCTCAATTTCGATAGACACTAACAACAGTACGCCATAGATTTCAACAAAACCCCTCTCCACCCACGTCATCGAGTACCCGAGTCACTGACATCCATTATGTCATGAACTCAGTCAAAGAACATATGAGGTGCCCTTGCTCTCTTTGCAAATCACTTGATCATTTCACATATCAATGTCCTACGATCATTAAGTACAGGCGTTGTCAAATAGCCCTTATTCGAAATCCTCCAACCACCTCACTTCCCGTAATGTAAGTGATTCTCTATATTTCATCTCTAGATACTGTCCACATCACATCCCCTGAACCTGAGTCACTTCCTACTCCTCCATGGTTCATGGATAGACTGTATGAGGATTTTCCCCCAAATCCTCCCAATTCTTTGGTTCATTTCCCTCAGGAAATTTTACCCCCAACCACAGTTTACAACCCACAGTGTCTATACATTTGGTTTATGTCAATCACACCATCACACCATAGTTGTGATACCACCTCTACATCTTCACCACCTGAACATAATCACGTGGTGACCGTCACCAATGTTCCTTCCCTAGATCCCCTATATTCTCGCATTTTCCACTGCGACGAAGATATCCTCATGGAACTAACTACCCCTAATTTGCCATGGAATGTGCTCCATCAAAGAGTTCTTTTTGTCTCATGAGAATCCTTTGATCCTCTTAGCCAAGAATCCATATGTGCAATCGAAACCAAGGATTTTATTCCATTTGGGCATATAGATTGGTTCAACAACCCTATCCTTGCCCCAGATGCTTTTGAAGAAGGAAACATGGCTAACATTTCCCCCACTGTCAAAATTGGCATTTCCATCAAACCAAGAATCATAGAGGAAATCACCATTGGCGCCACAAACTCCTCTAAAAACATCTCATCAACTCACTATGGAAGCATGTACAAATGAGGTGGCATTGTGGGCCCTACAATGATATATAGTCCCTTTTGCCAAACTTCCATGCTCAATTACAGGATCTCAGAGCATCTGTTTTCTGATCCATCTTCAACCACGGGATCAGGATCCCACCACCTACAAAGTCACATTCCCCTGGTCACCATCCATCCTCGGCCCCAGGGGATAATTTTTCTCACATCATGCCTAGGTACGCATGTTCATGTTCAAAATTATCAAATAGTTGTTATATGTTATTTATCTTCAGATATTGTTCACGTCGGGTATTTGGTTTCCATGTGTGTAGGTACTTGGTCATCACAAACCAATGCAACCCCTTCAGGTATATGATCGACACTGGCATGTAATCATTCCCTCTAAATATCAATTGCATCTCCCAGTCACAGCCTCCACCATTTGCTTGTAGGATCCTCACATCCATCTCTGCAGTACTATCACCTCCACTGCATTTCAAGTACTGTCAACCACTAGCGCTCTCCCCTACATGAGTTGTCCCATTCATAGTTCCCTTTGGCACTTTGACACTCATGTTGCTTCACCCCCCTAGGGATGGGAGTCTCGATAGTCTTACACATGTTTGAGAATCAACCACATACTCCTCCTCCTCATTATGCTATCTTTCCCAATGGACTACCAGGATATCTCCTCATGGTTCTCGGGTGACTGTGCCTCCACAGTATCACTAAAACTCCATTTATCCACAATCAATTTTCCCATCTGCAGATTTCCCTCCATTCATTTACCTCATACAGAAACTCACCTATGGCCCCCCCACCCTCCACCTGTTCTCCACACAACTTGCGCCCTCATAGGCTAAGCCATCTTGCACTAGGGCACCCATTTTTGTATTTGCTCACTTACCCCAAATTATTCTTTACTCATTTGGTAATTGTACAAATCCTTTGTTTCCAACAATTACATAGATTTTTGTTGTCTCCTTTAGATCCATTCTTTTTCTGGCCATGCAACCCATGTCACACTTGGTTGGGGAATTTACTATCTCCTACTCCTGTCAACATCGTCCAGAAACCCTGAGTATCCCACCATCCATGTACCCCTAATCTCTGAGTTTGTCCACTTTGTCACACCTATGGCACAATTTAACTCACATCTAGACGTCCCCTTAACGCTAGATTTAGTTTCACGGTTTATACCACTCCTACTTCACATATATCCCCAACCAAGGGAAGTCTTAAGTCTCACCGCATCTTGACTTTGTCCATGTTCCTTATCAGTTCCTGATCTCAATCCAGTGGATTTCATGAATCCCTTTTGCTTATTAGATTCGCGTCTCCCTTTGTGTCGACATCATCGTATTTTCCAGAAGGGCGATAGTATCTTAACTCTAATTACGTTTACAAAGAGGAGCCTCAGATGGCACAGAGAGAACCATCATTACTCTATGTTTTCGTTGACCCCCTTAACATTACACTTCAACACAATCTCATGTTATGATGGGTCTTACTTTGCGACTATTGCAGTTGTTTTATACTAGCCGATGACCTATGAATTTGTTGGGCCATCAATGCCTACGAGTCATCGACACTTCTTACAGGTGTCCTCGCCTCTTTTAAGAGTATTGTTCACCATTTGAATTATCATCTGCCATTATCAAACCACCCCAGAGGGCGTTGCAGTTATCTACATCATCATACAACCTTAGTTATTGTCTTACATATTTGAGTTACATGACACGAGCATGGGGCATGCCCGCCTTGTTTGTATACAAAATTTATTTTCACACCAAGAGAAAGGTTCGGTCCCACAGTTTCCCCTCTTCCTCCAATGGGTCTCTCTTGTAGTTCCTCTCAACACTCTTCCTTACAATGGTACTCTCAGTAGAAGAAACATTTATGTATTTTGGCTATACATATGCTCCTAACCTCACACATCAGGGGGAATCTGTTATCACTGAAATTTCATCTGAAAATGGTCACAGGAATCCATCATCTCCAAACATCTATTAGTTCACCTACAACCTCAAAAATCATTTCCAAAAGGCACAAACTATACAACTGGTTATAAAATTAACATGTGTAGAAACACCACAGGAAGCGCGTTCATGTGCATAATCCAAAGAAGCCAAAAGAGTGCACATGCACCCGATGCATGATTGTGTATGATAAAATCTACGCACTCCTGTGAAAAACGCATTTATGGTTCTTGTTGGCCCCTCACCAACTTCTATTTCAGCTCCCAATTCGATTTGACCCTCAAATCTGAGCTGAATCCACATGGGGGGTTGGTCAAGGACCCAAGGGTGCCCTAAAGGGCCCCTTATTCACACTAAAGACTAGTTGGATAATGCCTCAAATATTTTCTATAAAAAGAGGCCATGGGTGCACTATGAATTCAAGAATATCATTGTATTGTTATGCTGCCTCTATTCTCCTACAAGGAACCTCTTTCCTTCTTGGAGCATATTAGCATCATCTCATTAAGCTATTCACCTCACCTCTTGAGGGAATAAGCTTGGATTTCTTCACCATTTCGTTTTCTAGTTTTCCATTTGTAAGAAGATATCTCACATAGGGAAATCAAGAGCCCTCCCTTTGAGGAAGAGGGGAACCATAAGTCCCCCTTTCTATTTGGTGTTTTCCCACTAATACAATCTATCCATTGGTGGCAAGATTATTGGTCATTTGATTGATTTTTGGTTCAAGTCTCCTCAAGCATTTTAGTTTCATTTATTTAGTTGTTATTAGCTTACTTGTTTGTTTATTTCATGTGATTTAGTCATTTGATTCATACACTAAATTATGTCTTGTTCAACAGACCCAACTGAACTTGTAAGTGTCCCTCTTTTTCTCATTCAAGTGGTGAAAAGGATACAACAACCTCATCCTTGATTTGTTGCACACTGCAATAAAAATACATCTATATGACCTAGTTATCAAGCCTCTTTGCATTGAATTCACCATCATACATAGGTAATTCAAATTTCACATCAAGCTTAAGCATAGGCATATCATGTTTATATTTGTGGACATGTTTTCTTGCAGTGGATTTGGAACTTGAACTTGAAGAAGAAGAAGAAGTTGATGGAGAAGAAGGAGGTGTTTAAGGAGGATCCTCTCCTTCTTCACTTTTGACCTTGGAAGATTCACCTAGAATCGATCTCTTCCATTCCAAGTAATAATCATATAAAACCTTCACCATCTCCGACATGGCGAAGAAAGTCTTTCAAAAATATTTCTCATCATGAGAAAGTCCCTCTTTCGATGCCATCTTCTCACTTTGAGAGGTCCTATTTCTCGATCCAATCTCAAGATTCTCTTCAACAAGATCGTCTTCACCACGATTCATCCTTTCCTTGGTGATCATGCAAACTCAAAAACCAACCGTCAACTAGCTCTGATACCACTTGATCGAAAAAGATCTTTTAAAGACTATGGTTGAGTTTGAAAACATGAGTTAAATAACCATTTAAGAATTTGATGAAAGAGGAAGAATTAATTATGTAACATAGAATCCATAATAATATATACAGATCTAGAAATAAGCACAAGGAAAAAACAAACCATAACAACAAAAGTTGATAACGGAGTTCGGAAATCTCGCCTACGTCTTCAGGCCTTTGTCTCAGTGGGCGAGGATTTTCTTATTTATCTTTAAATATTCAAAAGTACATCATAAAAATGTCAAATATATTAAAAAATTATTTGGTTGTTTTCTACTAAATCTCAAGAACCCATCAAAAGTGACGGCACTGAAAACAGATGAACGAAGCTCCCAGAAATGGCCCACAAAGTTGCTCTCCTCAATGGATTCTCTGCATAAAAATGGCTTTGGCTTTATAATTCTTTAGCATTTTCCTGTGTTGAACCTCCCTAAGGCTACCAAGAACCTCTGGTTTATATAGGCTTGAAGTTGTCAAAAAACTCCCAACTTCCTCCCAATATCTGGCCTAAAAGAGCTCCAAATCCTCCAATAATGGTCAAAATCTCTCAAAATTGGCTGAAATAACCATAAAAATTATATAATAAGGTCTAAAAGCCCAAAATTTGGCAAAATATAGGTGCAACCCCCTATTTGTAGGGCCCTAGTCGCATGCACACCTCCATGTGGCCTTATACTGAGTTCCTGGTGCATTGGCCACTTAACGGTCGGTCCCTGGTCATATGTTGTGGCCATATAACCCAACACTTATGCTCCATGCACATGCAATGGTTGTTAGGCCCCCAGTTGATTATATCCTAGTTATGTGCCTTGGTCGGTGGGCTAGCCCGGCCGACTGACACTAACCCCAAAATTGCATGCCAACTGTATAAAACAAGGGTCATATGGTAAAGACCTGTGGTGTTGCATCGGGGCTATATCACATGGGCTATGCCTTGGAGTGTCTACACCAAAGGTTACATGGAAGGGTTCTATGCATGTACGTCAGGGGATGGGGCTTAGCCCCAATCCTATTCTCCACCGATGGGACACAAATTACACTTTAAATATTGCATTGTGACTATAGTTAATAAGATCCACCGTGGTCGGGCTAGTAGCCCGACCCTGCCAAAGCGCTCACCCAGATCAGAGGTCACGGATTTGACTCCCACAGAGTCCATAAAATTTTCCAATTCAACTAATGAACCAATGAAGGTGTGCCACATGGCAGCCCATGACTGGGCCATGTGGCACCATTACATTCACCCACAAATATTCCACGTGTCCAAACATTATTTGTCCATGTCTGCCACACCTGCCCAGTCAGCCTACCAGTCCAGTCAACTGCCACGTGTCTGTTAACGAGTAAATCGGTAGATGTAGACATGAACTAATCCCCCTAGATCCACCTGGATCTAGAACAAAACAAGATGGAACAAGGTGATTTCCCTAGGTTTCAATCATTGAATTTAACTACCAAAGAAGGAATAGATAACATACCTTATGAATCGCTTCCTTATGTCTTTTTTGATCCTGCCTTACTCCGATGTTCCTATGAGATGAGATCTGCAATAAAACAAATCAACCGACATGAAAGAAACAATAGTGAAATTCAGTTACGACCTAAACATGTGATCAAGGAGTCATGTAATAAAACATCAATCATTTTATGGGAAAGAGACGTGCCACCGTATTATATTAATGAAAGGTAGAAGATACAACCGAATCTCCTTGATGTCACAAGTTCCCTTTCAGTGGCCCTTTGTTCTGACACACACATACATTTTCTCCGACATTTTCATGAATACTTTTCAAAAAAGCTTGATGGATGAATGGAGATCTCAAGCATCACTTGAAATAGGATTCTTCACACAGTCTTCATCCTATTCTTTCTTCAACCTCTATGCTTCTTTATTCTTGTACCTCTAACCTTTTCCATGAGAAGCCTATCATTATATAGAGAAACTAAAGTGGTTAAAGAGATGAGGATGATCCCATCAAATCAGAGAATTCAGTAGGATCGTAACCATATGGACGCCACCTCATATTTCCAGAAGATTCAACTTCTAGAAGCTGCTAGAACTTCTTTCCTCTTTTAGTTTTAAAGTGCCACCACTACCTACCTATATAGAAGCTGGTAGAAATCCCGTGGGCTAGCTATAGTTTAGCCTGTGAAAATCAGGGATTTTCGCATTGTGTAAAGGGAGCAGCCTACGGTGGCCTTCTAAAAATGCATCTTGCAAGGGTGGAAAGAGGTTGCTTTTCTCAGGAAAAATATCATATTGGGAACTTGAAAAAATGTTTATGTAACCATCATCAGGGTGACCAAAATAAGGTGTAATAGTGTCATACAAACCTTGCCACGTAATCCCATGCCAACTCTATTGTACGAACATGCCACTTGTCACCCTTGCAGTGGTGCCATGTGTCACAATATGAATGGTCCACACAAATTTCAATGCATCACTGCCATGTCACATGTATAGCCATATGGACTATACAGACAACTGCCACGTCAACACTGTACAGACTGCACAGTCATCAAAATTTTGCCTGTTTGGAAAAATAAACAAAACAAGATATCTTTCACATATGAAGTTCGTTTGAGCCCGCTCAAGTTGCGTTGGGTTCGTAATGATTAGACCTATGCACACATCCGTTTTGAAGAGATTCCAAGCACTTTGATTTTTAGGCCTTCCTGGACCCATTTTGGTTCCCAGATCCATAATGGATCACCTGTTAGCCCTGTCCCATTTATGGCATATCAATGTACATGCCAACTACTAGTTTTTGTTGGGTTTCCTCCACCACAGGTGTGGGGCTCATTGGTTCCATATTGGGTGAAGTAATTTCATCCAAGTTGACGAATTCAATAGTCTGTGTGGGTTCCTGTTCCATTTCTTGTAGTTGTTGTGGTGCTCTGAGGTTACTTCGAGGTTTTCTGGAGGCCTGGCTCAACACACCTAGCTTGGGTAGTGCCATGGTGGTTAAGATGATTTTTCACCAATCTAGTTCTCTCTGTAACTCTTGCTAGATCACCCTCTTCTCTATATACTCTCTTTCTCCGTGCTTTCTCAATTTCACAATAACCCTTCCATTAGCCACATGCCTTCCTTATATAGCGAGTGGTGTGAAAATTCTCGAAGAAGTTACCCGAGCTGTGTTTTAAATGAATTGGTGCTTCCTGCGTACGTGACATTGAATTCCCTTGATGTATCCAGTTGGCGCGATTAATGCGATGTCGCTTCAAAATTTCTTGTCATTCAATTTTGGTAGACATCGCTAGTTGGTGCCTTTTTGCCGTAACAACCATTTCTCCAATTTCCTCATTTTTCTGACCATTGGTCCTTTTTCTTGCGTGCTAAGTTTTCCAAGTGCACACTATGTTGTTTTTTCAATGTGCATGGACATTTTATTTTTGTCGCGATAACTCTATTCTAGCTGCTTTCTGTCTTCTAGTGTCTGGTGCGGTAACCCCTCTGTTGTTGCATGCAATCCTTTTTTGTCTAGTGCATTCTTTTTTTCTTAGGAGGTCGATTGCCCCTATACAGTTTCAATCAACTCCCATTGATCATTCCTCTGATTTTTGTTCCTCCCAAATCCTTCAAGTGTATAGCTCCCCCATTTTTGATAGTCTTTACTTCATATGGTCCCAACCAATGCATTCTGAGTTTCCTGGGTGATGAAGAGATTTACTGTCGTACACCAAAACTAGGTCTCCCTCCTTGAAACTTTTCCTTTTAATATGTCTATCATGCAAAGATTTGTCCCTTGCTTTATGTACCTCTTGGTGAAACCCTGCTAGAATCCTATCTTCTTCCACGAGAATCAACTGACTTAGCCTTTCTTGTACTACACCTTGCTCTGTCATGTGAGTAATTGTTGCTACATGCAGACTAGGTACCACAAATTCTAATGGCACTACTGCTTGTTGTCCATACAACAATCTGAATGATGTCTTCCCTGTCAATGCTTTACATGTGGTCTTGTATGCCCACAGTATTGCTGGTATCTTCAAGTCCCAATCGTCCCTATTGACATTTCATATCTTTGTCAGTGCATTCTATAGGATCTTATTAAAGGATTCCACTGTTCCATTTTCCTGAGCATGATATGGTGTACTCTTTTGATGATAGACTTCAAAATCCTCAGTCATATCCTTAATAGTGTTGTTAATAAAGTGAGTGCCTTGGTCACTCATCAATTTCCTTGGGCATGCAAATGTAGTGATCACTTGCTCAAACAAGAAGTGTGTTGTTGTCTTTGAACTACAATATTTTACTGGTGTTGCTTATTCCCATCTTGTTAAGTACTCTATTGCAGTTATAATATACCTTTCTCCTGACCTCTTTGTTGGTGGGTTAATTGGTCCCACAAAGTCTATTTCCCATTTGTCGAATACCTGCAAGTTTACTTGTGGCCTTATGGGAATATCATCCCATCTATTAGGTTTACCAACCCTCTAAAATACGTCACATCTTTGGCAATATTCCTTTGAATCTATGTGAACAGTTGACCACCATAGTCTCACGTGAAATGCCTTCTACGCGGTATCATTTCCTACATAATGTCCTCCTGCTATTTCCTCATGGGTCTCGGCTAAAATATTAGGTCTTTCATGTTCTAGCACACATCTTCTTAAGATGTTGTCTGCACCCATCTTGTATAAGTGTCCTGCAATCAATTAGTAGTCTACAACTCTAACTACTAGATTTTTCTTTTGTACAGTGTTGAATTCTTGTGGCACAGTCCTTGTACTCAAGTATTGAATGATGTCAGCAAAATATTCATCAGCTACTTGGACTGAAAATAACTGTGCATCGGGAAATTTTTCCTCCATATTCATAGGTTCCTCTCCATTGGTGATCCTTGATAGGTGATCAGGTCCTACATTCAACTTCCCTGGTTTGACTATCACTTCAAATTCAAATTCCTAGAATAGAATAACCATCTACAAATTCTCCCCCCCAACACTGGATTGTTGATTAGGTATTTGAGAGTTGAATGATCTATAAACATCTTGAATGATCTATAAATGTCTGAACTTTTGAAGTGCATAGACCATAGCTAGGCCTTTTGTTTCTATGGTATTGTAATTTTACTCTGATATGATAGTTTTTTGCTAGCAAATTCTATACGATGGTCCAATTCCCCTATTCCTGGCTGCACCAGAATATCTCCAAGTGCTATATTTGATGCATCTACATGCACATGGAATGTATCTTCCCAATCCAGGAATACTAATATTGGTGTGGTTACCATCTTCTTTTTTAGAGTGTCCAATCCTCATTCCATTGAAACTTGCTATCTTTTCTCAACAGTTTCTCCATTGGTGCAATAATCTATGCATACCCTTTTATGAATTTCCTGTAGTATCATGTGTGTCCCAATGTTTCTCTTAACTGACGTACTGATATTGGTGGTGGTATATTAACAATTACTGCAATCTTGGTAGGATTTACTAGCAAGCCTTGTTTTCACACTATATGTCCCAATAGCACCCCAAAGGGGGTTCCAAAGATGCACTTATTGATGTTTAGCAATATTTGACACTGCCTGCATATTTATAACATCAACCTCAAAACCTCTACATGGTATTTCAAAATCATCCATATATACCTCTAGAAATTTGTGGATGAATTCTTTGAATATGGCTATGACTACTCTGGAAAATATTGTTGGTGCATTATTCAGTCCAAAAGGCATGAATGTGTAATGGTAGGACCCCCATTCTATGGAAAAATTGGCCTTATACCTATCTTCTGGGGATATCTTGATCTGATGGTATCCTGAGAATCTATCAGTGAATGCATAAGCTTCTTGACCTCCTATATTATCCAACACGTCATCTATGAAAGGGGTAGGAAAATGGTCATGTAGGAAAGCATCATTCAAATTCCTCAGGTCGAAACATATCCTTATCCCTCCTTACTTCTTCTCTTGAACTACCATAGGGCTTACCCATTCAGATTCCTCTACTAGTTCTACGATTCTCGCCTCCAACATCCTGTCAATTTCTTCTTTCACTTTTTTCTTATATATTGGTTTTATTCTATATGGTCTCTATATGATCGGTCTTGCCTCAAATATGAGAGGTATGTTCATTTCACCTATCTCTCCTACTATGCCTTTCATTTCTATGAACGTTGTTGGGAACAGGTCGTTGTACTCACGCAGTAACTCTGTTATGATTTCTATTGTTTGCTCATCCCAGTAGTCTCCAATGTTGGCCATTTTGGGATTCTCAATTGTCCCAATGTTGACTTCCTTCAACTTGATCGACACAAAAAATACTTATGATTCCAGAGGTGGAACTTCCACCTCTCTTTCACCTTAAAATTCTATTATCTGAATGTTTCTTGAGTCATCTTCATCTGGTGCTTCTTCCTGCACATGGTAGCATGACAGTAGCTCTTTTACTGTTTGTCTGTTCTGCTATTGATATTCTGTCATACGTTCAACTTCCAGTTCTTTAATGAATATCACCCCTATGATTTTTTTGAGTGTTTAGAATATGTTGGGGTTCTCATTTTCAAATGAGAAAGTGACTATAAAATTATGCTGTAATACTGTCCAGTCTATAGTTCCTCTGCAAAATTCCTAGTCTATATACCAGTTTGATGGAATCCCTTCTAATGTGTGAATAAAGTGATGAGGTTATTCCTATGGTGGTGTCATTATCCATAGTGTTTTCACTTCTCCAAGTGTTCTTCTGGTGCCCCCTATCCATCATATCTCTACAGTTGGTTTCTTCCCTATTCTGCGCCAAATATGATGTGCAGTAACCACTTACATTGGTATTGGTCCTTGAATGTCTCTTTGTCCACACCCCACCATCTTGTAGGTGTTTCCTTGAGTGCTATATACATAGATAATAGACTCTTATTTTCTAACACTTCCTCTTCATATATTGTTAAGAACACTTCTAAGTCATTCACCCCATGGAAGCTGGGAGGTTCTCTTATCTCCATACCTACCCATCTTACTACACAGTCTATTCTTGTGCATATTTTTGTGGAGACTTCATGTAACCTCTATTTCCAATTCTCTAAGCCTGTATCTGAGTCCAATGTGCATGACGTGATACTTCTCCAACTGAGTATCCCATCTATAGTTGGATTCACATAATATTCTTCTCACGCGGTGGTTCTATACAACTGCTTAATTTCCTCAAGGTATAAACAAGTGGGTTCTACAAACCTTTCCCATTTTGATGGGTCTAATGGTGCAATTAATCTGTATTATCATGTGTCAAATGTCATCTTCCTCGTCTTTAAATTTATTATGGACTGATTTTCAAATGCCCAATCCAAGCCAAGCAATGCTGGATAAGGTGTTGTGCCATCCACTATCTCTATCACTTCAGAATCAGATTTAGTGCACACTCCATCTAGATCTAATGTCACTCCCTTTAGCCTTCCAATTGGTAGAACTATGTGTTGATTTTCTAGCTTAAGATGAACATGTGAATATCCTAATGTGGGATCTCCCATAAATTTCCATGTCTTCTTGGGTAACACATTTACTTTGGATCCTAAATCCAGTATAATATCTCCCATGTTGAAATCTCCAATGTTGGCATTTAGTCAGAATTCTCTACTTGTTCTCCTCGTATACAGATGATTAACTATTTTTTGTTCTATCTTTCCTTCTCCCTCTGTGCTACATCTTTATAACATATTTTCTAACACTTTTATAGATGATGGATCATTTAGTAATTTAACACATTATTGTAGAAAATCCTTAATCATACTTACTTATTCTAGGGCTTGTGCTTTATTAGTGTGATCCAACGATGGAGGCATCTCTTATGTTTGTACTTTATGAGTATGTTGTGCAATTGATGTTGATGCAATATATGGCTTCAAGAATTCTTGTCTAGCCTACTTGAATATCTCCTTTTCAGTTTGTGCATCAAACTTCTTCTGTGGTTCAACATTCTTCTTCACCCATTGGTGTTGTGCTGGATCTTTTCTTACTGCGGTGTTTCCTGTCTTAGCTCCTCCATGCGTAACTATGTTGATATTTCTTTCTTCATCCCTTACTTCCACTGAAATCCATTGAACATTTTGATTTCTATGATTTCTCTTTTCCTGGATCTTCCCCAATAGTGTGGGACAATATTTAGTTTCATGATCTGATGCACAAAAATACATACATGTCGCTAGTGGAATTGGACATTCTATTGCAAAGTCTCCTGGTTGTTGATAGTTGTGGCATACCACTGGTCCTTTGACTCTTCTGGTTGTCGCTGGCGGGATGTTTGCAGCTAAGATCATGTACCAATCCAGTGCATGATCTCTTAACATGATGGATAATTGTGCAATTTTAGTGTCCTCATCTATGATCTATTTTATTTCCCATATGTTTTCACAAATAAACAAGTGCTTCTCGGGGTCCTCCGATACCTCTCCTTTGAATTATGGTAACCTGATGGTGGGATCATGTCCTCCCATCCTAAATGATGAACTACTACCTCCACGTGGTGTAGATACTTACTAATTCTTCTTTAATTGGATCCCCCAGTTGTTGTTCCCTGTGTATATGTACTTCCTGTTGTGTTATTTCTCCTGAAATTCGATTGTATAAATGGTGGTGTTCTTATTGGTGTATTAGTCGTACATGGGTTTATGGGTTCCACACTAAAACTGATATGGATAGGAGTGTTTCCTTCTATTCTCTCTCTTGGACCTCTTTTATTCCTCTCATATGTCGTGCACATGATTTCCTCAATCTGGTCCACAACCCAAAGATCCTCTACCTCTTCTTCATCACTTTCCAATCCCTCCCTCACTACTATGGCTCTCTTCTTGGTGTTCATATTATATTGGTAGGGTACTCCACTATGCGTTCTTCCAAGTGTTGCCATGATCTTCTTGATCTGGTCTTCATCTATCATGATTTGGTCCAAGGCCCCCTCCTTCTTTCCTTTATCCATTTCTCCTTCTCATGTCAGTTCTTCCGCGCTTCCCCCATGCACGCAGAGAAGTTTAGCTGTCTGAGGACATTTCCATTACACCTTTCTTATATAGTAATATATTAATGGAAGTATATATAAATATGATATACCTACATCGAGGTCCATTTTATAACTCTTTCTATGCTGCATTGTAAGACTTCGCCATATCTACTGCAAATTATGTGATAAATCCTTCAACAATGTTGTCTAACTAGAAATCTACTGCACTCGTAAATTTGTTGTTAACTTGTTGTAACTACATGATATCTACAGGATTCCACTCAAGTTGTCTAATCCAATTTGGAGGATGGTTTTATTTCAGCCTTAATATCCACTCTTCTAATACATGTGGGAAATCACAGAAAAATACTCCATGCAAGTCGTTGAATACATATGTGTCCAGATATTTGCGTCATGTTAACTTCAGTTTTTTGTTATCTTTCTATGAAAACTACATCTCCTTCATTTTCAACCAACTCTTTATCTTTGCCTTCATTAGGTTCCATGGTCTCAACTTCCCCTTTTAGATTCTCATTCTCCTAACATCTTGTCATCCGATCTGGCATTCTTTTGATGCATCTTCAGCAGATCTCATTCTCTCAATCCCATCCTGTTCCAAATGGAAACATAACCATTTGTTGATTTGTTATTATACTTTATCAGTTATCTAATCTAATCTTACCTTACTTTCATAGAGTGACCTAGGTTCAGATTTAACAAGCTTCCAACAAAATCCCTCTAAAGCTATCACCCCCCTTGGTAAACCAGAAGGAAACATAGTACACAAGTTGTACTACACAGTCTCACTCGAGATAGCTCTATGGGTGGATGCAATACTCAGGTGCTTGCAGCCTAGGAATGAGAGGAGATATGTGGTTATACCTTGTAATCTTTATTTATTTAGTCTAACCTCTTGATTAAAGTAGTCATTCATGCATGTAGAGTATCAAATCTTAACTAAATTCATTCATCTAGAATTCAATACTTAATGACAATAGAGATGCATACATTCAATCACATAACACAAGTTTTATCGTGGTTCACCCCCTCCTTAGATACATCCACAAATATCTGGCTCTCAATATCTTTATGATGTCTTAGCAATATGTCACACCATACATGTTTACAATCTTAGATCTTACAATCTCAGCAGGCTTCCCGATCCCTTTGAGGTTAACTAGATCGCATCAGGATCCTCAACTTGTGATCTAACCCTCGGGCTCAAGTCACTTACTACTTCTCTATCTTACCATATTACAGAATAGTATAGTTCTTACAAACCTTACAAATTTCAGATTCTCCCTCTGTCCTTCGCTCTCTCTGATTAGTCGCCTCCTTTATAGACCTCATGAATACTACTTATATATATTCTTAGCTCAACATCCATTACAATACATTGCAAAAACCCTAACCCTAATGTAATTAGGTCTCCCTTGCATGCGTGCCTTTCATGATTCCCTTGCACATGCTTCTTTTCCTTCCAGTTGTCCTTTCTTCCCTTCATGGTTCTCTCCCCAAAAATAGCCTTTTCCCCAGACTTGGTTTTCATCCAACAGTTCTCGTAGATAGCTGAACCAAACTTGATTTCCCAAGCTTATTTTTCTCCAATTGAAATCCATCCACTATATTAGGATCAATGTAACAATGAATTTCTCCTGAATCAATTAAAATAAAAACATGATGATTAATGATCTTACCTTCCACATCGATCATATTGGACTGGTACTCTTCTTTTAGATCATCTAAGGTTGCATAAATTATTCCCATGTCTTTGATTGTTGTAGGTTTTTGGATGTTGTGCACAGTCTTCACTCTGTCCTTTCTGTGTGGGAAATCCTTGCACAAGTGATCTTCTTTGCATCCCCAACATTGGATTGGTGGTATTCCCCTTTTCCCAAGGAGTCTTGTTTCTTGGATTCATCCTTAGCATACCAGTATTGATGATTTTTATTAGGCTCATTTCTATTGAAAGGAGGTTTGAATCCATTCCTCCTTTGATTAGACTTCTCCTTCTTCTTATCCTTCCAAGATTTTTGTATGGATTATCTGCCCTGGCCTTGCTCATACATGTATTTAGCCTTCCTGATGGCCTCAATCAAGGTATTAGCTTCATCATACTAAAAAATTTCTTTATAAAACACTGGAATTCCACTTAAAAACCTTTGTATTTTCACCTTCTCATCATTTATAAACCCAATATACTTTAACAACCGCAAGAACTTATTCTCATATTCTTCCATGGACATGCTTCCCAACCGGAGTTCAAAGAACTCCTGCATCTTATTGTCATAGAAATTCTCTGGGAGGTACTCCTTATGAAAATACTTCTTGAACTGCTTCCAAGTGATCCTATTCTCATTAATATGTTCAAACTGATTTAGTTGGTCCCACCACATGGTATCCTTCCCATGAAAATGGTAGGTGGTAATTATGGCTTCTAGGTTTCATGAATAGTTATGTAATTGGAAATATCTCCTGAGTCCAAGAAACCATGCTTCAACATCATCTTCCCTTTCCCTTTAACCATGAAAGGATGGTGGCTTGAGATTCCCCAACTCTCCTTGAAAACTGCCCATTTCATGCCTTCTTATTTGGTGCCTAACAAGATACACCTCTGGACTGGTTATGGAATCTTCAAAAGCATAAGACCTTCTTGGTAAGTAAGGAGGTGAGTGATGCCTATGAGCTCTGCTATCACTCCTAGAATAACTAACCCTTCCACAATCATCTCTTCTTTCATGATATCTTCCTTCTTCCTATTGCTTTGAGAAATTCTTTGCTTGTCCTTGCAACTGATTTAAACTATGCAACACTCGAGCATTTATCTAAATTTTCTCTCTCATCAGACTCTCATTGTCTACCTTGTATCTATGCACTTCTATTTTCAAGATTCTTACAGTTTCTATCAATGTTTCTTGCTCCCCTCAACCCTTGCGTCCTTTGGATTTTGTCTCTAGATTACCAACTATGGTATTCTGGCCTTCGACCTCTTTATTATGGCTGGAGGCTCCCTCACCTTCTTCCATTTTGTGAATACACATTTTGAGCTGGTATGTTTAAATCCATCAATTCTACAAAATGTGCAAGTGACCATTTTGTCAGAATTAAGCATATGATAAACAAAAATTTTCAATAATTCTACAGATCATTTCAACTCATGAAGAATATATATGAATAACACTTCCATGTTATCCTTGGGCCGATACAGAAATAAGTTCTGCACATGGTCTTCCTTCAAACCATTTTCCCAAGTGACCATGGCTTGAAACCGCAACCAAATCATTCCTTAGCACTTTTCCTTCCTCAAAACAAAATTCGGCCACTAGCCCCATTTTTACTCCGACCAAGGTCTCATAGGACCAAGGGATATGACCAATATCTTAACGGAGGCACTTATCTAGGCTGATATTGATGACCATAACCCACTGAGGAGATTGTATATGCACACAGGTTAATGTTGGGGCCTCTACCCGTAATTTAAATTTGATACAATTTTTGTTTTGAGTTTTAAATCCAATCATAGATTGGATGATCCGTATTCATTGTGGATATTGTAAAGCATAGCGATGTACCCTACCTTTGGCGGGTCCACAATTTTTATGAAATACGTCATTATAAATTTGTAATCTGTTTATTGTTTGGGACTTGAATATTACATGGAATATTAAACCAAATCTCCACCACAGATCTGTAGATATAACAATTGTTGTAGGTCTCTAGGTTGATTTATATATTTTTATTGACATAAATTGCATTATTCACTTAATAAGGTGCATCCAGGGTGCTACGTGTCAGGAATATGGAGGTGACATGTGGTCAAATTAACTATTGATGCATGTCATAATTCCATTGGCACAAATGACCTTTCAAACACATTAAAAAGATGGACACGTGGCATGTGTATGGTGGGCCACATCACCCTATATGACATCAACATGCCACATCCCTTCCATATTCTATGACTTCATAATTTCGGGCTTCGACAAACTTTGCACCTGCACACCTCTATTCTTCCAACATTGAATTTTTAAATACTTGGAGGACACACTGATCGAAGGTCCTCATTCACTGTTTAGATATATGGTTAACAGGAGCTCCGAGACTCCGGGTTTTGGGAGTTCTGGATTGTCCACACTCTCAATCCTTCCAAAGTGCCAAGTCTCTGGATTGCAGGATCTACTTTCACGCATCCTCCATAATCAATGGTTGATATGGACTCCGGCCTTCGGGAGTCCTCGACCCCAACTACTTATACCTTGAATACTCAGGAGTGCCAAGTCTTCGGACTACAGGATCTACTGCCACTTGTCCTCTCTCGATCAACGGTGAGGATTTAATCTACTCTTCAGAGCTTCGGGAGGTTTCACCTTCATTCCACTTCATTACTTCCGAACTCTGAATTGGAAAATATGACGATCGCCTTTGCTCAGTTGCCCAACAATTAATGTAGTGACACGTGGTCCCACCGACGAGAGACACATGTCAGGTCCCAATTGGTACTAAGGGCTTATAAGTGGTAGAAAAACAAGTGACACATGGCATGATTAGAGTAGGTCCATGTCACCCTAGGTGACATCATCATGCCACGCCACTGCGGTGCTTTAGGACTTTGGGACTTCAGGACTTCGGGACTTTGGGACTACAGAACTCCGAGACTTCGGGAGACTTCTCCACACTACACCTCAAATACCCCGAATGCTAAATTCCTGAATAGGATGATCTATGGACACATGTCCCCAAACATAAATAGTCTAGATTTACTCTGGAGTTCAAGACTTCAAGAGACTTTCTTCCTGGCAGCTTAAGGGATCACTTCTCCTGGAGTGCTGAATCTTTGAACTGATGTGAGATCTACGACTCACACTTTCTTGTACGTAGATCAGACGATTGGAGTTTGACATTCTCCACTTTTCTTCGAGTCTTGATATGTGTTTGATCCAAGAGCCTAGATCATTCCTTGGCCAAATTCAATGGTCAGGTACTCCTCCTCATGATCTATGACGTTGATTCACTCTGGGACTTCAGAGCTTCGGGGCTTTGGGCTTCCTTTATGACAAGGAACTTGAAACTGTTGAAGTAACAAAATTCAAAGAACTTGAGGGTTTAACCCCTATGTTATTTTCTCATATCTGATAGTTGTGAAGGATTCATATCCTTCCTAAATAGATACTACATCCATCGTGGTTTCCCGAACCGCTACACTTCTTTATCTTTCAAACACTTTTAAGGTGCGCTCTTAGTGCATTCTGGCACTCTGCAGCTCAATTTCTCCATGAAATTTTGATCAATCTCGCTTCACATAGTCCATCCATGCCTAGTATTGGAACCATGATCTTTGATACCAAACTGTAACATACCTAGCCACCCATAGGCTGGGCTACTCTAGTTCAATCCTTCTCTTGAACTTCTTTCTCTTACATAAACCTTTGAAATTAACAAATTTGCATAAAAGAAAGGAACTAAATAACATGCACAACAATAAACAACGACATACATACTCTAAACATATCAAATTCAACGATAAATAAATACACAATGGAAATAATTCATACATAAGTAAATAATACCATAACAGAGAGCACTTATCTTTTATAGAAGAGAACCACCAACTGGCTGCAAACCAAGGAAATTCCACCTAACCGTAGACACTATTGTTCCAAGTATCAACAATAATGTCACCCACGAGCCAGGTCTATGAATCCACAAGGATGGTTCCAGAGTGTTACCTGGCTTCCCAAACCAGTCAGCACTCAAGCTCTCCCATGCTTCCCAACACCCACAATAATCCAAGTACCCAACTCTTTTCGACCCAGCCTACACAAACCAAGATAATGGACCCCCACCCTTCTCTATCACACAATCCTTTAGGTAGTCCTTCTCCTTCTAGTGCTCCAGTGCAGCTGGTCCAGAATCTCTATGCTAGGACTCTCAAGACTCGAAGCTTTGAGAAAAACTGGACACAGGCCAAGCATCTCAAACATGTAGGCCTCAAATCATGGTTGGATTACACCAGCAATCTATACAGCAAAAACTTCCATGGTTTATCTTCAACAGTTCGTCTTCCTTTCCCAAGCCAACCACATCCAAGGAAAGATGAGCGAGTGAAAGAAATGAATGGATTTATTCTCCACGAGAGGTGTGAACAATGAACAATTGGGTTAATGAATGCATGGGAGAAGAGTGAAGTGACCAACAACCGAACAAGGATGAGAATGGGAGTGAGAGAGAACCCCTTGAACTTTCCCCAAGAATATTACGTAACTTCTATTCTCGATTAGAAAAATGGAGAATAAAATGTAAAATAAAATGCTATAAACACTTAGCCCCTCAAGCCCTCTCTCTTGTGGAATCATAGCCCCCTATAACTCTAGTCTTTGTCCGTCTAGAAGCCAACGATGTATTTATTATTAATAATGATCAAAACATTACATTTCTTGGGAACATTGGCCTTTTAATAATTGTCTGGGTACTCTGGCCTCTCAACAGTGTAACAATACATGATTTATTATGGGGGTTCAAAACCTAGGGTGTTACAATATGTCTTAAAATTTCAAGTGTATCATTGATAGTTTCATAGTAAATAGAAAATAAAAGATGATTAAGACTTAAGTAATTCTAGCTGCCTAAGTCAAAAGGTGGCATTACATACACCTAACCTTCGAGAAAACTATCCCTGAGGTGGTAAAAAAAGTGAGGGATGATCTCTTCCTAAGGTCTCTGCATCCTCCCAAGTAGCATATCCTGGGTTATGCTTGTCCCACTGGACCTTAACTTCATCTACCAGACGATTCCTGAGTGTTCAGACCTTATGGTCTAATATTCCTAATGGTTCGACCATGATGGTTCCCATGTCCGAGACCTACAATTCCTTCCAATTCAATTTATGAGATTCGTCAGCAACATAATGACGTAGAACAGATACATGAAAAACATTATGAGTTTTATGCAAGTGGGGTGGTAGTACGAGATGCTATGCAATGGGTCCAATTCTCTCTTGGATTTTTAACAGTCATATAAATTGAGTAGAAAATATTTTCCCCTTCCCGAACCGAATGGTTCTCTTATTAGGCATGATATGCATGAAAACTTGATCTCCCACTTTATAACTTCGTTCAGTGCTATGTGCATCAACATAACTTTTTTGTCTATCCTATGATTCCTTTAGTCGTTTCCTAATATGAATCACCTATTCCTCCATCCCTTGAATCAATTATGGCCCAATTGTCACTCGGTCTTCTAATCTTTCCCAACTCAATGGTGTCCTGCATGGCCTTCCATACATAGCTTCATAGGGTGGCATTCCAATGGAGCTATGCAAACTTTTATTGTAGGTGAACTCTACCAAAGGTAGGTACTTCTCCCAATGGGTTTGATTATCCATAACATACATCCTAAGCATGTCTTCCATAACCTAATTTACTCTCTCCGTTTTCCCATCTGTTTCAGGATGATATGTTGTGCTTAACTTCAACTAAGTTCCAACACTGACTACAAACTTGTCTAAAACCTAGATGTGAATTAGGAGTCCCTATCTAGAATGATATTCTTGGGTAACTCATGCAGACAGATGACTTCACTTATAAACGCGTGCCACATTAGTGATATCATAAGTGTCTCTAACTGGAATAAAATGAGCACTCTTGGTCAACTTATAAAGTATCACAAGAATGGAATTGTGTCTTTGTGATGTGAGCGACAATCCCACAACAAAATCCATAGAAATGACTTCCCACTTGGACATAGGAACATTATATGATTGTAGGAGACCTATTGGGTGGTGGTGGTAAGCCTTCACTTGTTGACACTCTAGGAACTTGGTGATGAAATGGACTATATCACACTTCATGCCTACCCAAAAGAAAAGTTTCTTCATGTCTGCTTACATTTTACTCACACCCGGATGTGCACCATAAAGTTCTCTATGGGATTCCTTGAGTATGATGCTTCGAATATCCCCACCTTCAGGGATGTACATCCTTCCCTGATATCTTATTAATCCATCCATTTCCAAGCTATATCCTTCATACTTTATATCTAATTTCCTCCCACTCTCGAGGGTTGAAGTAACCTTTAAATACCAACTATCTCCAAGGAGTTGCCCCAACACTCGCTCCCTCATATTGACTTTTAAGGGTACCAAGGAGAATACATGCGGTTTCCTTCTCGAGGAATCCACAACCACATTCTCATTTCCCTTGATGTACAAAATTCCAAAATCATACTCACTCATAAAATCACCCCATCACCTCTTCCTAACATTGAGATCCCTTTGAGTGAAGAGATGCGTTAATCTTTCATCGTCTATTTTGAGCTCAAATATTCACTCCACTAGATAATGCGTCCAAATATTTAGAGCTAGCATTACAATTGCCAACTCTAAATCATGAGTAGCATAAAGCTCGTCATGTTTCTTCAACTTTCTTGATGCATATTCTATCACTCCCCCATCCTGTATTAGCACGACCCCTAATCCTTGCTTCGATGAATTTGTGTATACTGTGAAGTTTTTTTTCCATATCCGACACTCATAGAATTGGTGCACTGGTTAGTAAAATCTTAAGATTAATGAATTCAGTATCGCATTCCACTGTCCATTCATACCTGACCCCCTTGCGCTGCAAGGTGGTGATGAGTTTTTCTATCTTAGAGAAACCTCCAATAATAACCAGCTAGCCCCATGAAGCTTCTCTCCTCATGATCATTTTTCGGCACTAGACATTCCATAATGGCCTTCACCTTTTCTAGGTCCACAGAGATTACTTCACTGGAAATGATATGACCTAAATAGTGAATCTCTTTCTGGACAAAAGAGCACTTCAAAAACTTGTCATACAATTTGTTCTCTCTAAGGAATGACAAAACCACTTGCAAGTGTTCCTCGTGTTCTCTTTCGTTCCTGGAATAAATGAGGATATCATGCAGAAAGACCTATACAAAGTGGTCTAAGTACCTCCAGAATACACCATTCATGAAACTCATGAATATTTATGGTGCATTGGTCAAACCAAAAGGTACTACAATGAACTCGTAATTCCCAAACTGAGTTCAAAAGGAAGTTTTAGGAATATTTCCTTCCTTAATCCTTAACTGGTGATACCTTGATCACAGATCAATTTTTGAGAAAATTGTTACTCCTTTCATCTGATCAAATATATCATCTGTCTGTGGCATTGGGTACCTATTTTTCATTATAGCACGATTCAAGTCCCTATAATATATACAAATACATAAGGAACCATCCTTCTTCTTGACAGAAATTACCGGTGCACCCCAAGGTGAGACACTAGGCCTTATCAGCCCTAAGTCAAGTAGTTCCTTCAACTTCATCTGCAACTCACAAAGTTTTGGCGCCATCATCCTATACAGTGTCTTTGAAA
Source organism: Picea sitchensis (assembly GCA_010110895.2). Classification (NCBI taxonomy): domain Eukaryota; kingdom Viridiplantae; phylum Streptophyta; class Pinopsida; order Pinales; family Pinaceae; genus Picea; species Picea sitchensis. The sequence goes on along the minus strand of SNQJ01S0000801.1, from coordinate 152,502 downwards.
TTGGCTCTGCATTGGGTTTTATCTCAATGGTAAAATCAAGCTCCCTCTCAAGAGGTAACCTTGACAACTCTTTCATAAAAACATCCTCAAACTATGAAAATAATGGATACTGATCCATGGAGGGTCCTTTCCTTTCATTTACTTCTTCCACTACATATAATCAACAACCTTGACTCATACAATGTTTAACCTTCATGGTCAAGATAAAGTGTACAAACACCTTCCTCCGTACACCCTGGATCTCTACTGACCTTCCTTCATCATCAACATAAAGCACCCTTTTCATAAAACAATCTACCATAGCTCGATGGGATTCTAGCCAAACCATTCCAATGATTAGGTCATACGTCCCTAGAGAAGTGAAGTACACCTTCAACCTAGTAGTCCACACTCCACGGTATACTCAACAATTATTGACTCTAGGTCCTATTGATTTTTTTCCACCGAATCCATCTTGAATTGTTTAAAGTAACCATGATCGTAGGCTACCAACCCACACTTTTATAATGCACAAGGTGAAATGAAACTATCTGTAGCACCAGAATCAAATAAAATTTTAACATTGACGTGATTTAGTGTACTTGATGACTCCACCACAGTGGATTGATGCTCTACCTAGAGGTTATTAACATCTGCATAAATCTGGTGGCTACTACTTGCTCTTCCCATCAGGACCTTTCCTTCTCTATGCACAAATCATGCTTGTGACTGTGGACAATCACATTGGTAATGAGGTCCTCTGCACCCCCAACAAGTAACCTGGGGTGGAACTTGGGTGCTTCCCTTTGAAGGCCTCTGTAATGAGTTCCTTCCCCTAGAGCCCCTACCCCTACTTGCTGCTCCTTGAGAAGGTCGTGGACCTTCCTGTGTCGTTGGTGATGAGTGGGATGCTGCACTCGTTGCCATTGAAATACATATTGTAACTTCTCTAGGTGTGACTCTATTTCCATAAGGAGGTGGAATAGAGATTCCCCCCCTAGAGAAATTCCTAGGGGCCTTCCCCACAAATCCAATATGTTGTGGAATGGTTGATCTCATACCTCTGTTTAATCTCATATGCTCCTTCATGTAACGAGCATTTTCAACTGCTTTAGCTACTGATGATTATTTTCACATCCGTACCATGGACCTTATCTTAGGGTTTAATCCATACATAAAACATTCTTCTTTTCATTGATTAGTATCCATGTATAAGACATATTTTACTAACTCCATGAACCTAATATCGTACTCTTCCACGGTCCTTCCCTAAACTAGAGCATGGAATGCTTCTGCCTATTTTTCCTTGTAGTAAGCAAGAAAATATTTCCTCTGGAACCTTTCCTTAAAAATATCCCATGAGACGGTGTCTGGGGTAAGGTGAAACTCCCTCTCTAGATTACCCCAATAGTTTAAGGCACTTTCCCTTAACTAAAAGATCACTATCTTTGCCTTTGATGTGGAAGTATAGTCTCTTAAGGAGAAACATCGCATCATTCCTTCCAACCAAGCCTCTTCACGTTCACTTGGACGACCCCCAGAAAACATTGGGAGTTTGATCTTATGTATTTCTCTGGTGATGTCCCCTAGTGGAGGTCCTCCCTTTGATTCCCTCGATGCTTCAGGGTTACCCACTCCAGATGGTGGGGGTTACACTTCAAAATCTGTTGAATGAAATCCCTTTAATATCTCAGTAATAGCCTCTAAGGAGCACAAAATGAGAGCTAATTTAGGCGATGGTGGTGGCAGTGTCAACATTGGTGGTCCTTGAGACGATTCCCCTCAGCCTCGATTTCCCTGAGTCCTAACCATGTTGACTGACTCAATCTCTACATTCAACCAAAGAATATTATAAAAGGTTTAGGGAATTATAGGTTTTACTCAAACTTATACATGAAAACATAAGGTCAGGCGTAAGTTTCTTTATACTTGTTTGTAAATAGACATTACTCCCATAAGGTAAGTGGTTAAAGGTCAGAGTCAAAAGATTCTAAGGTTAGTAACTTCGTCTGGGTAAGCTACTAACTCTCAACTTTCTAGCTATGCTAGTGCTACATTGTACTTGCCAATTACTCTAACTTACATGTTTGATCAAGCATCTAACCCTTCCATATATTAACATGCACCACTCATATTAGTCACCCTTATCATATTTTTAATTATAATACATCTAATATCATAAATTATCAATTTATTAATCATTAGAATTAATTTACATAGATCAATTATCTTTAATTAATTCATCAACATTAATTAATTTGTTACTCTTCCATTAAAATATAATTATGATTCCTATAAATTTAATCCTTATATTATATATAACCCCCCCCCTTTTTTACAACTATATATATAAAGTGTTTTATTGTAAATCCGTTTTTTACAAATGTAAATCCCTTTATACATATGTAAGCCCCTTTATTAAATATATATTAACAATAAATTTATATATATATATATATATATATATATATATAATTTATTCATTATGTAGCTATAGAATTCATTAATAACAAAATATTTAATTATTTTAAACTTTAGTTAAAAAAAAATTAAAGTATTAATATTTAAAAATAAACTTTAAATTTTAACCTTTTAATATATATATATTATAAAAACTAAAGTAATTTTATAAAAAATTAAAATAATTAAAATTTATATATAAATTAAAACAAAATAAATGAACGACGAAATTAAAGTGGAAAAGGACACATGAGGAGCTTGGCGGTTGACACAGAGTCTGCATGAGGCCCACGTGTCCTCCCACTCATTGTCAAAAGAAAACAAAACAGAACAAAAAACGAAACCCTACCCTCCTTTCCTTCACTTGAGCATTCACGCTCTAGCCACTCCCTCTTTCTCTGCAAGCAACTAAGGGTTACTGGACTGGATTCAAGGGCGTGTCCTTGGCTCCATGGCCGGCTGCACGTATGGTATGGAAAATTATCTCTACAATCGAAATTGATAAGAGGGGGGGTTTATGTCACCTTTACGATGGGTAGGAGGTCGTCTGCACTAGCATGGAGGGATTACATCCTCCTGAGATTTCTCCTTATGGATTGGATCTTGTGAGGATCTTGTTTCTCAAGCTTATGCGTCCTCTCTGACGCTCAAACTTGAAGCTTCATTCATGTTGCAGGATTGGCTCTTGTGAGGCTCTTGGCGCTTGGGCTTACGCTTCCTCTCTGGCGCTTAAACTTGACACTTAATGCATGTTGTAGGCTTGGCTCTTGTGAGGCTCTTCACACTCGGGCTCACACATAGTGCACTCTATTCCCATGTGGGATCTTCCCTTAGATCACTTCTTGGAGATGTGCACAATGATTAACAGGCCCATGGGCTCACCTCTTGGCGACCTGATGTTTGAGTGTATGTGTTTCCTTTGTGGCCGTGTTCAGATCTGGTAGGTTAGGGGACACATCTGTAATCTGTTGGAAAAATTGTTGGCATATCCATTTGAGGTCAGTGGTTCTATTCTCACGGTGGCCAGTTCATAGCAGATTTTTAAGAGCTTCAACGTGATTCCTCCCTTGGTCTCATGTGTTGAACTATGGTGTGTGATATGTATTGCTAGTGCTTAGCTCATGGAATTTGATAGCTAGTGGAGATTGGGCCTACGACCAACAATGCTTTTTTTTGAGACGCTTAGTGCATGCAAACCCATGGGCTTCCTCGTGGTGTCTCCCTTGGTCATGGCTTGGCGCTTGGATTTGTTGCTTCAACAGTTGATATTATGTGTTGTCTTGGAGACTTGATAAAAACAAAATTGTGTTTTTTTTTGTTTTTATTTTTAATTTAATTTAATTTATTATTATTATATATATATATATATATATATATATATACATATATTATATATAATTTATTTTTTTTGCATCTAACCCTTATTCATGATGTCTCTATCCCTTGCAGGTTCAAGTAGAGGTTCTTATGAGTTTGCAAGTGGGATAAACCAGTAATAGGTGGCTAAGACCATAGGTGGGAAGGGTGGAATAAGTATCTTCTCTATTTTATCCTCATCTAAATTTGGAATTAGTGTTTGCGGTGTTTTTAGGGTGATTCCCAGTTCTGGACTATGCTCAAAATCTGGGTTGGTTCTGATTGTTTAATGGCCCTTCATAAAAAAATTATGAGTTATTTGTATTTATGGTTACAGTGGTTAGGTTATGTCCCAAGAGTGGTTAGGTCCTAGTCCTAGTTTTGGAACTGGTCTCTGATACCATTTGTTAGGCCCTCTATTTCAGGGCCTCAAAATATAATTATCTCCTACTGTAATGATTCTTTCATGTAAGATTTTTTTTTTTTTTGTATATATGAAGTAAAATTTATATTAATGAAATATCTTCTAGTAAGAAGTTTCATTTACAACAATTTAGTTTAGAATTTTCTTTATGCAAGGAATAAACTAGTAAATAGACAACATAATAACAACATATCAACTAGTAAAATACATACCTTGACCTGCAGGTTTTAGTTGATTTAGACCCTTGCTCCTTTGTTCTTGTTCTTTCCCAAACTGCCCAAAACTAAATATTTACCTCCCAACCATCTAGGAACATCCTCTTTGACTCCCTAGCTCCAGGAATCCTTGTGGTTTCCAGGCCCTCAAGCCCAAAATCTCCCACAACAGTAATTCCCAAGTAAAAGTCCCCCAAAAACATTTCTCCTTCCAATATCCTCCTCCCATTATTCTTCTTTTAGCATTTCCCAAAAATAAAAAGACCCTCTTCCCAGTCCTCTCCCCTCTTCCTTATCCTCCTCTCTTGAATCCCCCTCTCTCATTCAATTCCGCAACTGCCTTATCCCCTCATTAATTCCTTCACCTACCATAAAATAATAAAATAGTAAAAAGATTCAATTGTATTTATTTTAATAATTAATTTAATTTAACTTAACAAACTATGATCAATAAAAATCAATTGGGATGTTACATACAACACAACATGGATGAAACCTCACACATTAGAGACAACAATTATAATGGCCAAAAGGGATAGAGAAACTCCATATTTGATGGCCATTGTTATTCTCATAAGTATGGATTAGCTCACATTGATGTGGGAAAGAGTTATTCTAGAAAAAGGTATTGGGATGCCAATAAAGGTAGATAAGGAGGAAGTGTTTCCACAGAGTTTCCTAGCAACAAGAATACTTTGGTAGAGTTGTCTAGTACTGGCACATAGTCAAGTGTCCCAAAGAAGAAGAAGAGGAACAATTCTTAGAGTTATTTGAATGAATAATTTAATAAGGCTAAGTCACCTCCTTCGATGGAGAGTGTTATAACCATATGTTTCATAGGATCAACTGGTGACTGGAAATTTTACCTCTAGTTGTATTTGTATTGTAAATAATATTCCATTCTGCAAATGATTTACAAAAAATAATAAAAGAAAAGAAAAGAATAAAAGAAAAAGAAAAGAAAGGAAAAGAAAAAGAATAAAAGAGGGTATGAAAAGAAAAATGATAAAACCCCATGCAATAAGAATGGCTTCATTCATACAGTCTAACCATGGTCAAGTCCTTTGAATTTATGCTGATGGGATTAGTGAATACAAATTGTATAAACAGTTTAATCTTAGCCAAGGTATATAGGTTAGTGAATAAATTTGATCAAACAATTTAAACTTTATTAAATATTCCCAGGCTAGAGTAATTCTTAAACCTAACAATATAATCTGGGTTAAATTTGCTAGGTGAATAGATTAGGACATAGGTTAGTTTTCCTTCCTTTCAATAAAACAAACATGAAGTTGGTTGAATTCTTGGATTTGAGTTAGAAATGTTGTATTCTAACCCCTTGGTGACAAAAATGAAAAAGGTGAGTAGCGCAAAAAACCCATAAAAGGGCATTATCCTAAGTTTTTGTGATATAAAGTGATCAACGATCTATGTTAAAAGGCATGCTTAGATCAACGAGAGAGAAAAAGGCACTCAAATCTATGGTTGACAGATGATATCGTACCCCCCCCATCATTCTGTCTTTAACGGTGGGGGGGGGGGCAACGAGAGAGAAAAAGGCACTCAAATCTATGGTTGATGATGATAGCTATCGTAATTTCCCCATCATTCTCACATGGTTTCTTTAATTTGGGGAGGTCCGAGTTGGTGGTATTCCCGAGAAGGACCCATGATAACATGGCACATTCTTGTTAACCTCGCACTTCCTTGCTCTAAACCAGCCACCACCTACCTACTTGTGCCCCCCCTACGAGTAAATTGCCAAACCATTTTTTTCATACCACCTCTCTTATATGACCTCACACTCCACTATCTCTACCTACACGTCACTTTCCATTACCCCGCCGACATACCACACCCCACTCACCCATCGCCTATCACATCCCATCCATGTGTTATCCACTCACTGCCCTCCATATCACCTTTATACACCCATTACCCATTTATTACCCTCCACCTCATCCCCGAGATACTCATTGGCAAAAGAATGTGGGAAACCATGACCGTTAGCCTACTGACATGTCATCCAATTTCCCAGCGGACATTCGTTCATCCTCATAATTTAGTTTTTTCACCATTACCGCACTATTCACGATCCAAATGAAACCATACAACACCATTATCTGTTCTTCTAAATAGACATCTGTCATTAACGCCTGGTAAATGCAGCTAACAATCTTTTTTTCTAGGTATCAGTCGGTTCAATGGCACCTAAATCTAAATAATCGAAGATCAAAGAAAATCCATTCCTCCCACCTCTCGTCGACCTGGATCAGATACCTATGGCTGACAAAGATTACTTGATTGGAGAGCCAAAGTACGAATTCGACGTCTTTGAATTGCACTTTTGTCTCAAAGATACCTTCCTCGACCAGAGCGACAAGATTGGACTTTGGGAGTCCAATCTCCCATTGTATCGTTTCCCCCAAATATACCATTTCCCCGACTTCACCCTCAAGTTCCAGGCGCACTATATTCCCAATTAGAGAGCCATTGTTTCATCATCTGGAGATACCCTTTTCACCATTACACCCGAAACCATTGACCAGATGATGCAAGTACCCAAAGTCGAATCCCTTTCCCCTTTTACAATTGAAGTTCTAACCGAAATGTAATAGAAGTTGTCTTTTCCCTAGAGAGCGCAAATATTTGAGCTTTTCCTCCCTGAGAGTGCCCAATTACCCAAGAAAAATCCCCACTACCATTCCTCCATTTTCTCAGTAAAAGGTAACCAAGTCATTTCCTCCCTGTGATGTATGCTTAGATATTATTCAGACGAGTGGGTGGACGAACCCATCCTAGGTTTCTTTTCCATTTTCTCCAACCAAGAGAAGTCCACCACCCAATTCAATTTCAACCAATTTCTGGCCGATAACATTCACGAGAAAGTCTTCAATTTTCCTACATAAGGCATGTTCATGTATTCATCAATACTTGCATACATGTTCATATTTTTCCAATCAGACAAGTTTCCTTTCTTCCTGCAAAAGCTCGAACAAGATGGTAATCCATAGTCGGTCACATCTTGGACATCATTACTGAGAAATAACTCATATGAGTTCAATTTTAAGAAGTTCATAGACCATTTTTACCACCCAGTGGTAAGCATGCTAAGTGGAAGGAAAGAACCCAGAATAAATGAAGAGATTCAAAGGCTCCTGCACCTATCAAACCTTACTAAAACACAATATTGGTACTTATACTAGGATCACACAGAGATCAGATTTTACGGATGTGAGTTGGCCCCCTAAAAGCTTCCCAAATACTTGTCTGTCGGGATATTCTCTCTAGAATATATCAGGCAAATGATTAATTCAGACGACATTCATTGTGTGTATTTTAAGAAAAAAAACAACTCAAGATCAGAGGTCAGATTGGATCTTTCATTTGCAACAACAGAGCTACAGGGGAAGAATCCAACAAGCTATTTAAATAAATGAATTTCAGCCTCAGTTTCTCTTGGCACTATGATCCATGTGGGATTATTGCAAAAACCAGATTAAGGAATACAATTTCCCCATATGCTCACATACCCAAACCAAAAATTGAGAAGTTCATGAGCTAGACAGAGTGGGAGGATAAAAATCTGATAGACATAGAACAACAGTCTCCACCTACCAGTATTTCACAGACCACTACTCCTCAATTACCAGTAGAGAAGAGGCCCAGATAAGAGGTATCTCCCTCATTCACTGAAGTCTCAGTAGAGGATTTCCAGGTTTACAGAAAGAGGCCCAAGACCAGTCATACACATGATAGGTCTGGAGAAGAAGAGACTCATTCCACTACATTAATGGAAGGAGAATATTCACTATTTTCCTCAAGAATCCAACAAATAATGTCCACCTCCTCGTCAAAGAAGCAAATTGATACAACATTGACAACCAAATCTTCACATGAGCCTGGAGGACTCAACATTTTTGAGAAGTATAACTTAATCAATAAGAAAAATGAGATGTTGAAAAATAGTACCTATGCTCAATTATAGAAGAAGACATCTACAACCCAACAAAGGTGTCTCTCTGCTTTTGATACAGAGAATGGGAGAATGCACATGGCATACGTGCAGGCACATGTGGCTCAACCCAAAACAATTTTTGATTATAAAAGGTCAATGTTTGAGTTTGATGATGCAGAAGTGCACCCAGCTGATCAGATGGATATACACACACAAACTAGAGAAATGATTTTCTCCACCCTAGTCAACACCTCCACGACTACTGCAAAGTTGCAGGTTTCTTTGAACAATGTCCAGACTCAACTGAAGCTGGAAAATGTCTCTTCTTTGGAAAAATATAATAAGATACAATCTTTGAAAGATCTGGTACTCAAAATTGGATATGATCCATCCAATTTCAAAGAAGCAGAAGAGCTCATAAAAATGAAGAACGCTGACATAGCCTACCTGAGGAAAAAATTGAAAATTTCTGCTACAAAAGACCCACAGGCTAAAGAAATGGCTGAGACTGAAGGCCATAAAGAGGAAATGGTGAAGCTGATCATGGAGCATAATGCTCAGATTAAAGAAATGGAAGTCAAGCTGCAAAAGTTAGTTAAATAAAATGAGAAGAATGTGTCAATGGAGGTCATACCATTTAATTCATTTCCCATTACAGGTATCAACACAACAACAACAACCACCACAATAGAGGTTCCAGCAACAACCTTAGTAACAACCACAGATGCTTCAGAAAAACTAGCAAAGTCCATGCAAGACATGTCTCTATAGGAACATGAAATCAAAAGACTGCAGGATGAGATCAATAACCTCCAAAAGTTGAAGTCCACTTTCCGATCTAGTTACAATACAAAGATGCATACAACACAGAGACTCAAGCAAGAATTGTAGAAGCTACAGAAATAAACAGTCATGGCCAAAACACTTTCAGAGGCCAAGGGAAATATTTGGATGTACATCTTCAAATCCATGACAGAAATTTGGCCACTTATATAGATTGTGTTTGAGCAACATGAACTAATACAGAGAAACAAACAAGCCATTGATAATATCAAAGGACAACTAGGAGAAAGGCCTACTAGGGAAAACGAAATCATAAAATTCTTGAATTCCAAAACAAAAAAGGACCTAGAGGACTTGGATATTGAGGATAGAACAAAAACTATCCTTGAGGTCAAGAAAGTTTTGGCCAAGAGAGGATTAATGCTGCAACTTGAGGATAGGTCCCAAGCAATGGACATTGGAGTTCAAAGGTTTTTCAGCAAAATGGATTTACTACATAAGAAGGGGCTACTAGGGTTACTTGTGATCAATGAAAAGTTGATTACCCTCTCAGACTACAAACAAAATATCATCACAGTGGCAAAGGATGGTTCTAAGTTTGTAGGGATACAGGGAAATTTCACTGGTAAATCATTTTTGGGGACTTTGTAGTTGGACCTCAACATCCAACATGAGATCAAGTACATCTTCATCAACAAGCCCACCTTCACCAAATACACAGAGATGGATGAAGTTTACTAAATCTTACTCAAAATCACCATACTTACTCAAAAGAAATGGGATGACCTATGTACTCTGATCGAGAAATGATGAGGTGTACCTCTAAGTCAGCACGTGGTACAATCATAATCAAGTCAAAGATGAATTACCAACCACTTCCTCATAATCAACATCAAGGACTCGAGGATCATTTAGAATTCCTATCTTTTTGTAAAATGTAATCTAGTTAGTTAGATTTTATCTCCACCATATCCTGATCATTAATGACAGGATCAATTGTAATTTTTCTATAAATACTTCAGAATTTGAAGTATTGAGGGTTGGTCTTTATGCCCAAGCAAGTTGTAATCTGTAATCTTTTTGAAGAGATGTACCAGTAATAAAAAGGACGATTAACAGGATTCCTGCATGTTTATGTTGGTGATGTTTACGTCTCTTTGTTAAATCGTTTAACTTACTTCATTATCATTCTGTTTTCTTTCTACGATCATTTAAAAGAAGTTTAAGTGCATAATTTATCTCGAACACTATGTTTCTGGATTCTAAAGATCTGAATGTTATTCTTCTGATATTATTATAAAGGAATTCTTAAATGCTTCTTTATTTTAATTGACTATCTCATATGTTTCTTTCTTTCCATCACTTTAAATCTAAAAGATCGAACATTTGCATTACCTTGCCCTACGAAGAAACCTTATAAAATTTGTTTTCTGATCTCAAACCTTAACACAAACCCCATAGCCCAATGAACATGTAAGCCATATTTCAGCCATATTTATTAAAACAAGGCAACACACTATTATTATTTAAACTAGCCTAATATCTAAACTCAAACACATCTAAATCATACATAGAGATCCCTCTCTGAAACTGGCAGGGCTAGATCCCAGTTTAGAAGTGGTTGGATAAGTTACCTTTGCTAAATTTCTTCTACCTCCTAACAAGATCTGGGAATTTACAAAGAATTAACATAGTGGCGACAATACTGGGGAGAAAACAAACTTTCCATCCTACGATTTCTTTCCCCTAGATAAAAAAAAAATTATTTCTAAACAAATCATAAAATCTAACTTACAAAGAGATAAATGTTCAGAGGTTGTTAAATTTTGTATATATTAGTTTAGGTTTCTTAATATTTAAAGTTCTGGCTCCTAAAAGAATTCATACTATATCTCATCCTGACCCAGAACCTGCAATCCCAGTAGACGATCTAGAAAATTTACCCAGAAAGAAAAATACTGTAGAAGGTTTCGGGAGTCACAGTCCCCTTCATAGGTCCACTTCTCTCCCAGAAAAGCTTGTCGCTATCCAGGATCTTGAGTTTGACATATATTTTGAGCAAAGCTTGTTCAGAACCAAATCTGACAGCTTTGTAAGTGAAACATTCCTAGATCAATCCATCTTACAACCCAAGAACCCTGAAATACTTTCTCCCAGAGCAGAATTTGATCAAGGCTTTCTTCAAGAATTCAACAAGTTAGAGGATATAGTAGAAAATATTGATCAATCTTTGTACCAATCTCACTTTCAACATTCTGTAGAAATTTCTACCTTGACTATTGCTGCAACATCCATCAAACATCAGATAATTCACTCTACATTTCCCAACCCTACCTCTTATACTTCTTTTGTCACTTCTCCCCCAATTAGACAAGTTGTTGTTCAGCCTCCTCCACCAATCATTGAAGTAAGATATGATCCCTTGGTGTTGACCGCTCCCTTACATCCCATGCCCCAGAATTATCAAACCAAACTTCCTCAATTTGATGGTATTGGACCTCTTAATGCACAACAACATGTTGATAAGATGAATGATTATTTTGATTTGTAGGAAGTCAATGAGGCAGATGTCTAGACGAGGATTTTTGCATAGAGTTTGACCAGAGAAGTCAATAAATGGTTCAAATATTTACGCCCTACTACCATAGTTGACATTGCTGCTTTTCAACGGATTTTTCTCGACATATGGGAGGTAAAGAAAAATCCTCTCTAGATTTTATCAAAATATGAGAATATCAAAAGGAATCAAGTGGAAATAGTCCAGGATTGCTACATTCATTTCAACAATATCTATAACGCAATTCTAGCTGATATCAAGCCTCCCTAATGTTTTTCCTTAATCAAATTACCTGATGGATTTGATGTTGATATGTCATATCAAATAAGGGAAAGGAATTCTATCACCCTAGAAGACATGAAGAAAAGTGCAATGAGCATGGAAGAAAATCTATTAGCTAGAAGAGCCAGGCAAAGAACAAAGAGAAGGGTTACAATCAAAGAAGAGCCTTCCACGTCTTCTTCAGATGCTAAACTAGATTCGATAGTCAGAACTATGGAGAGAATGATGGAAAGGCTAACCATCGTTGACAGGAATCCACCCAGGAAAAATCAGCCTGCTCCTCAGATCAGAAATCTAAATTTAAGAAGGAATCCTCCCCAAATAAGACAGAGGGAACCCAGAGACCAAAGAGAGAAAACAGGGCCTGATCAACATATTAGACCACCTCTTAAGGAAAAATACGTTGATGAGGATGAATAGATAATCGAAGAGTTGGATGATGTTCACATAAACCTCATGGGTGTCCATGACAATGATTCTATTTTCCTTACTCAAGAAGAACAATAGATTTTTCTCCTCTCGCAAACATAGGTAAATGAGGAAGAAGAGGAAATAAAATAATAGGCCTTTGAGAATTCTATAATGGAGGTCCACAGACAGTATAATTTGAGAAGCAAGAAGACCAATGACAATTCTACAAAGAAGGCTGTTGAAACAAAGAAAGCAACTAAGACTAAGAAAACCTCTGATGCTTCTCCCAAGAAAGTCCCTGAGAAGGATAATTTTGAATCTTCTGCAAAAATAAATCCTGAAACTTCACAAAGAACAACACAAACCAGGGTTGCATCAACAAGTCAGCCAAGTACTTCTGCATAGAGAACTGTAACCGAAAAACCAGAAATGCAGGGTCAAAGAAGAACTTCCACTACTTCTAGTATGGAAGGGGAATTAGCCAAATTGAATATTCCTATTCCCATGTTTGAACTAATAAGAAAAAATGCTTACAGATCACGGGTGATCAAGACATTGAGCATTGAACCAGAAATAGGCATAAAGGCATTAAATATTGGATCAGGAGCACACACGGACACTGTAAATCTTACTTATGATCAACCTGAGTTGTTGTTTGGTCTTGAAGTTGATGGACAAAATGATAATGGTTTCATACATCATTTCTACATCAGTCTGAATATCCATGACAAGGCCTTACATAATGCCATGCTTGATTCTTGTGCCTCTCACAATCTGATGCCCAAAGCTGTGATGGAGAAATTGGGGCTTGATGCCACCAGACCCTACAAAGACTTGCATTCTTTCAACTCTAGAAAGGTCAAATGTATAGGGCTAATTAAATATTTGTGTATCACCCTGGCTCAAATTCCAGCAAAAAGCATGGTGATGGATATTATGGTTGCAAACATTCCTCTGAAATATGGTATGTTGTTATCTAGATCTTGGGGAGCTAAGTTGAAGGGCACTTTGTAGTTAGATATGTCTTATGCCACTGTCCCAGTATTTGGACAATAGAGAAGACTGTACATAGACACTTTGATGAAATATATGGTCAACAGTCAGGAAAAACCACACAACTACCCATTATACTATGCCCACTATGATCTAGATTCATTCATATTATACAACAATGTTGACTTGGATAATCAAATTGCACAGTTAGAAGACGATGCATCTAGCCTGAAGGAGAATAAAAACATCACCGAGGAAAGTAAAGTTGTGACATCAAAAAGTGATGAAACACCAGAATATCTCTGGAGTATGGATTTTGATGGAGCCATGAGCAAAGAGGGAGCTAGAGGAGGGGTGTGGATACATAATCATAAAGGCAGGTATTCTGAAGGTCACTCCTAGAAATTAAATTTTCATTGCACTAATAACATAGTTGAGTATGAAGCATTGATGCTCGGCCTCAAGCTATTTAAGAAACATGGTGCCAAAAGGATTATGGTAAGATGTGACTCTGAACTGGTTGTCAAACATATTAAAGGTGAGTATTCTACAAAACATCCTAGAATTAGGGCTTATAGAAATGTTGTTTTAGAGTTTCTACAATTTTTCACTGAAGTTGACTTGTAGGTAATGCCTAGAGGCCAGAACATACTGGCAGATGGATTGGCTACTTCGAAAACCACATGCAAAATACTTTTCAAACCAAATAACCAATACACAGTAGAGGTGAAGTGAAGATCGATTGTTCTAGATAACATTAGGTACTGGCATGTATTTGGAAACGATGAACAAATTGAGGATTTCTTGCAATCTAAGAATGATTTTGAGTGTACAAATATTGATTTGGATAATGATGATGATAGTGTAGATAAATCAGACTTGGAAAATGATAATGTAAATATATCAGATTTAGAGAATGTTAGTGTAAATAAAGTAGATTCAGATGAAATGAATTAAAAAGATGAAGAATCAAACATTTTACAATTGAAGAATAACATTTTACCTAGAGGGTCAGTTCCTTTAGAAGACCTGTTTGATTTGAACGATGTAGCAAAAAATCCAAAGATAGAACCCGCTGGCAGAGAAGTCGAGGAATGTAATATAAGAACAGAAGAAAAACCCAAAATGATTAAACTATCTAAATCTTAACCTCTAGAGAAAAAGTAGAAATGTATCGATCTATGAAAAGAATTTGTAGATGTATTTGTCTGGAGCTATGGAGATTTAAAATCTTATGGCACCAGTATCATACAACATAAAATCCCAATAAAAGAAGAACATAAACATTTCAGACATAAACTTAGGAGAATCAATCCAAAGTTACTTCCCCTGATAGAAAAATTGATTAAAAATATGTATGATGCAAAAATAATAACTCCTCTAAGACTTTCAAAATGGGTTTCTAATCTGGTTCCTACCAGAAAGAAGACTGGTGAAACCAGGCTTTGCATTGATTTCAGAAACCTAAACAAGGTTTCCCTCAAAGACAACTATCCTTTGCCTAAAATGGATCACATCTTACAAAAGGTAGTTTTGGCCAGTAGGATCTCTTTACTAGATGGTTTTTTGGGCTATAACCAAGTCCTTGTCCACCTAGATGACCAGGAAAAAACAACTTTCACCACAACCTGGGGAATTTTCATGTACGTGAAAATGCCCTTTGGTTTGATGAATGTTGGAGCCACTTTCCAAATAGCAATGGATATTTCCTTTGTGGATGAGATTGGTAGGTTTATAGTCATATATTTAGATGATGCTACTGTCTTCTCCAAATCAGATGAGGAACATTTAAAACATCTCAAACGAGTGTTTGAGAAGTGCAGAAAGTTTGAGATTTCATTGAATCCCAAGAAAACTCTTTTTGGTTTGGAAGAAGGCAAGTTGTTAGAGAATATAATATCTAAACACGGAATTAATATAGACCCCAGTAGAATAGAAGCCATCCATAAATTAGACCACCCTAGGAACATCAAAGAATTGCAATCATTCATTGGTAAAATAATTTTTCTGAGGAGATTCATACCCAATTTGGCATAACTCCTTAGGAACATCACAAATATGCTAAAAAAATACACCAAAATAAAATGGAACACCGAGTCTAAACAACCCTTTAAGCAGGTTAAACACACACTTACACAAGCCCCTATGTTGATCAGTCCAGATTACACTAAGGATTCCTATTTGTTTTATTTTTCCTGAGAACACACCATTGCAGTAGTTTTACTGCAGAAAAATAGTAAAGGGCATGAACAACCCATATCCTTTTTCAGCAGGTCACTGAGATATGTTGTGCTGAATTATAATATAATGGAGAAACATGCTTTTTCCCTGGTAAAAGAAATAAAATATTTTAGGGTTTATATTCTCCATTCTCATACCATTGCTTACATTCCAAATGCAATGGTGAAGGATATCCTGACTCAGGATAACCCTGATGGCCGGAGAGGGAAGTGGATTATTGTTATTCTGGAATATGATATATAAATAAAACCCACTAAACTGATCAAGGGTCAGGGTTTGGCCAATTTGATGGGTGAATCCAATTTTCATGCTTTAGACATTAACTTTTTGGTTGCAGTTGATGAGAAGGGAGAGCAGACGACTCCAAATATAAAAGAGGTATTCTTAAATTCTCCTTGGTGCGTAGACCTCATTTTTGTCCTACATAATTTACAAGCTCCCCCTGGTCTAACTAAGACTAAATCCAGATTCTTGAAACTAAAAGCATTGAAATTTTGTATTCTAGATGGAAACCTTTACTGGAAATATCCTGGAGGTATTTTTCTTAATCTCTTATTAAAAGATGAAGTTGACAAGGTATTGCAGGATTTCCATGAAGGATATTGTGGCAGGCATCTAATTTGGAAGACCATGACTAACAATATCCTCATAGTTGGTTTTTACTGGCCCACCTTGTTTGTTGATGTGCATCAAAACGTCACCTCCTGCCACAAATGACAAGTTTTCAAGGGTAAAAGGAAAATTTTTCCTCTACCCCTGAAACCCATTTCAGTTGAAGCTCCATTCCAACAATGGGGTTTGGACTTTATTGGGGATATACATCCACCCTCTTCAGGTCAACACAAATGGATCCTCACGGCTATGGACTACTTTACCAAGTGGATCGAAGTTATACCCTACAGGCAAGCCACTGACTTTGTCATGATTAAATTCTTGGAAAATAATATCCTGTCTCATTTTCTGTTTCCTAGGAAGATCATAACTGACAACGCAGGGGCCTTCAGATCCAAAATCTAGTAGAATTTTGCAGCAAATACCAGATTACTCTGGGTCACTCCACAACTTATTACCCTCAGGGAAATGGGCTAGTTGATTCCTCTAATAAAAGTTTGGTGAATATCATTAAGAAGACGCTACAAGAGAACAAGAAGTCCTAGCATAACAAGTTGGTTTTTTCATTCTGGGATGATAGACTGACCACCAAAAGATCGATTGGTATGTCTCCATACCAGTTGGTATATGGAACTAAGGCAGTTTTCCCTACTTATTTGGGAGTCCCTGTTATGAAATTGTTGCAATAAGTACAAGTGGAGCCCAATGATACCCAAAGGAGGATAAATCAGATGATCCAATTATAGCAGTCTAGAGAAGAAGTGTATAACAAGACCCAAGTTATCCCGGAAAGCATCAAAAAGATTTATGACAGGAGAACTAAAGAGGATGATTTTGAGTTGGGTGATTTGGTACTGAAGTGGGATTCCAAGAATGAGGATAAGGGTAAACATGGAAAGTTCGATAGTTTGTAGAAAGGACCTTATATCATTCAGGAATTCAGAGGAAATAACTCTTTTTTTCTCAAGGACAGTGAAGGAGAAGATCTGCCAGGAGGACCCATAAATGGCAGGATGCTTAAACATTATGTTCCATAGGAATAAAGATCTTCGACCATTCACCTCATTGTACAAACCGTTTTCTTTTACTTTCAGGTTATGTGTGGGTGTTGTTGATAATATGGTTGAAGCCCGAAGAGAAGGCCCTAATCCACTAACCAGTGCCACCAGATCTTCAAAATAAAACAAATCAAGTTGCAAAAGAAGCACTAGAGAAGATTTTTCAAAACATCAGGTATAAGGTTCTTGGCACCTCACAACGAGAGCACCATCCCCAAGTGGAGTCACTGTTATAACCCTTTGTTTCATAGGATCAACTAGTGACTGGAAATTTTACCTCTAGTTGTATTTGTATTGTAAATAATATTCCATTTTGCAAATGATTTATAGAAAAGAAAGAAAAATAAAAGAATAAAAGAAAATGAAAAGAAAGGAAAAGAAAAAGAATAAAAGAGGGCATGAAAAGAAAAATGATAAAACCCCATGCAATAAGAATGGCTTAATTCATATAGTCTAACCATGGTCAAGTACTTTGAATTTATGTTGATAGGATTAGTGAATAAAACTTGGCTAAACAGTTTAATCTTAGCCAAGGTAGATAGGTTAGTGAATAAATTTGATCAAACAATTTAAACTTGATCAAATAGTCCCAGGCTAGAGTATTTCTTTAACCCAACAGTCTAATCTGGGTTAAATTTGCTAGGTGAATAGATTAGGACATATGTTAGTTTGCCTTCCTTTCAATAAAACAAACATGAAGTTGGTTGAATTCTTGGATTTGAGTTAGAAATGTTGTATTCTAACCCCTTGGTGACAAAAAGGAAAAAGGTGAGCAACACAAAAAGCCCATAAAAGGGCGCTATCTTAAATTTTTGTGATATAAAGTGATTGGTGATCTATGTTAAAAGGCGTTCTTAGATCAATGGAAGAGAAAAAGGTGCTTAGATCTACGGCCAACAGATGATATCAGACCCCCCCAACCATTCTATCTTTAATGGTGGGGGGGGGGGGTCCGAGTTAGTGGTATTCCCCGATGGGCCCCATCATAACATGGTGGATTTATGTTAACTTGGACCCCCCTTGATCTAAACCTATTACCACCTACAACCCCTTCCGAGTAAACTTCCAAACCATTTTTTTCATACCACCTCTCTTATCTGACGTCACACTCCACTATCTCCACCTACACACCATTTTCCATTACTCCGCCAACATACCACACCCCACTCACCTATCACCTGTCACATCCCATCCACATGTTATCCACTCACTACCCTCCATATCACCTTGATACACCCATTACCCATTTATTACCCTCCACCTCATCCCCAAGATACCCATTGGAAAAACAATGCGGGCAACCATGACCATTAGCATGCTGACTCGTCATCCAATTTCCCAATAGACATCCATTCATCTTCATAATTTCATTTTTTCACCATTATCACACTATTCACGATCCAGATGTAGCCATAACACACTATTCTTTGTTCTTCTAAATCGACATCCGTCATTAATGCCTGGTAAATGTAGCTAACAATCCTTTATTTCAGGTATCAATCGGTTCAATGGCGCCTAAATCTAAATCGTCGGAGATCAAAGAAAATCCATTCCTCCCGCCTCCCATCAACCTAGATCGGATACCTCTGGCTAAAAAATATTACTTGATTACAAAGACGAAGTGTGAATTCAACTTCTTTGAATTGCACTTATGGCTCAAAGATACCTTCCTGGACTAGAGTGACGATATTGGACTCTGGGAGTCCAATCTTCCACTATATCTTTTCCCCCAAATATACCATTTCCCCGAGTTTGCCCTCAAGTGCTAGGCACACTATATTCACAATCAGAGAGCCATTTTTTCATCATCTGGAGATACCCTTTTCACCATTACACCTGAAACAATTGACCAGATGATGCAAGTACCCAGAGCCGAATCCCTTTCCCATTTTACTATTGAATTTCTAACCAAAATGTACCAGAAGTTTTCTTTTCCCGAGAGAGTGCAAATCTTTGAGATTTTCCTCCCTGAGAGTTCCCAATTACCCAAGAAAAATCCCCCCTACCATTCCTCCATTTTCTCAGTAAAAGGTAACAAAGTCATTTCCTCCCTGTGTTGTCTGCTCGAATATTATTCAGATGAGTGGGTGGACGAACCCATCCTGGGTTTCTTGTCCATTTTCTCCACCAAAGAGAAGGCCACCACCCAGTTCAATTTCATCCAGTTTCTGGCCAATAAAATTCACGAGAAACTCTTCAGTTTTCTTACAAAAGGCATGCTCAGGTATTCATCAATACTGGCATACATGTTCATATTTTTCCAATCAGACAAGTTTCCTTTCTTCCTGCAGAAGCTCGACCAAGACGATAATCTATAGTTGCTCACATCCTAGAC
Source organism: Picea sitchensis (assembly GCA_010110895.2). Classification (NCBI taxonomy): domain Eukaryota; kingdom Viridiplantae; phylum Streptophyta; class Pinopsida; order Pinales; family Pinaceae; genus Picea; species Picea sitchensis. Next base: position 132,838 of record SNQJ01S0000801.1, on the reverse strand, counting down.
ATCATTACTTAGAAAGAACTCATCTGAGTTCATTTTTAAGCAGTTCATCGACCATTTTTACCACCCAGTGGTAAGCATGCTAAGTGGAAGGAAAGAACCCAGAATAAATGAAGAGATTCAAAGGATCCTACACCTATCAGACCGTGCTAAAACAAGGGATTGGTACCTGTACTAGGATCACACAGAGATTAGAGTTTACGAATGTGAGCTGGCCCCCTACAAGATATCCAAATACGTTTTTTTCAGGATATTCGCTCTAGAATATATCAGGAAGATGATTAATTCAGACGACATTCACTGTGTGTCTTTTAAGAAAAAAAAACAACTCAGGATCAGAGGTCAAATTGGATCTTTCATCTGCAACATCATAGCTACAAGGGAATAATCCAACAAGCTATTGAAAGAAATGAAGTTCAACCTCAGGTTTTCTTGGCACTATGATCCATGTGGGATTATTGCAGAAACTATATTAAGGAATACAATTTCCCCATATGCTCATGTACCCAAATGAGAAATTAAGAAGTTCATGAACCAGACAGAGTGGGAGGATAACACTCTGATAGACACAGAACAACAGTCTCCACCTACCAATATTTCATAGACCACTACTCCTCAAGTACCAGTAGAGAAGAGGCCCAGAAAAGAGGTATCTCCCTCAGTCACTGAAGTCTCAGTAGAGGATTTCCAGGTTTACAAAAAGAGTCCCAAGACCAGTCATACACCTGACAGGTCTGGAGAAGAAGAGACTCAGTCCACTACATTATTGGAAGGAGAAAATTCACTATTTTCCTTAGGAATCCAACAAATAATGTCCACTTCCTCGTAGAATAAGCAGATTGACACAACATTGACAACTGAATCTTCACAGGTGCCTACATGACTCAACCTTTTTGAGAAGTATAACTTAATCAAGAAGAAAAATGAGATGTTGACAAATAGTACCTATGCTCAATTCTAGAAGCAAACATATACAACCCAATAAAAGGTGTCTCTCTGCTTTTGATACAGAGAAGGGGAGAATGCACATGGCATACTTGCAGGCATAGGTGGCTCAACCCAAAACAATTTCTGATTATAAAAGGTCAATGTTTGAGTTTGATGATACAGAAGTTCACCCAACTAATCAGATGGATCTACACAGACAAACTGGAGAAATGATTTTCTCCACCTTGGCCAACACCTCCATGACTATTGCAAAGTTGCGGGTTTCCTTGAACAATGTCCAGACTCAGCTGAAGCTGGAAAAGGTCTCTTCTTTAGCAAAAGATAACAAGATAAGATATTTGGAATAATTGGTACTCAAAATTGGATATGATCCATCCAATGTCAAAGCAGCAAAATAACTCATAAAAAATAAGAACACTGGCATAGCCTCCTCAAGGAAACAATTGAAATTTTTTCTACAGAAGACCCACATGCGAAAGAAATGCCTGAGATTGAAGGCCATAAAGAGGAAATGTTGAAGCTGATCATGGAGCAGAATTCTCAAATTAAAGAAATGGAAGCCGAGCTGGAAAATTTAGTTAAATAAAAGGAGAAGAATGTGCCAATGGTGGTCATACCATTGAATGCAGTTCCCATTACAGGTATCACCACATCAACAACAACTACCACAACAAAGTTTCCAGCAACAACCTCAGTAAAAACCATAGATGCTTCAAAAAAATTAGCAAAGTCCATGCAAGACATGTCTCTATAGGAACAAGAAATCAAAAGACTGTAGGATGGGATCAATAACCTCCAAAAGCTGAAGTCTACTTTCTAGTTTAGTTACAATACAGAGATGCATACAACACAGAGACTCAAGAAATATTTGCAGAAGCTACAGAAAGAAACATTCATGGACAAAACACTTTCAGAGGCCAAGGAAAATATTTGGATGGACATTTGCAAATCCTTGGAAAAAATTTGGCCACTTATACAGATTATGTTCGAGAAACATGAACTAATATAGAGAAGAAAACATGCCATTGATAAGGTCAGAGGAGAACTAGGATAAAGGCCTACCGAGGCAAACAAAATCATCAGTTTCTTGAATTCCAAAACAAAAGAGGAACTAAAAGACTTGGATATTGAGGATAGAACATAAACTATCCTTGAGGTCAAGAAATTTTTGAACAAGAGAGGATTAATGTTGCAACTTGAGGAAAGATCCCAAGAAATGGACATTGGAGTTCAAAGGTTTTTCAGCAAAATGGATTTACTACATAAGAAGGGGCTACCAGGGTTACTTGTGATCAATGACAAGTTGATTACCCTATCAGACTACAAACAGAAGATCATCACATTGGCAAAGGATGGTTCTAACTTTGTAGGAATACATGGAAACATCACTGGTAAATCATTTTTGGAGACTCTGCAGTTGGACCTCAGCATGCAACATGAGATCAAGTACATCTTCATCACCAAGCCCACCTTTGCCAAATACACAAAGATGGATGAAGTTTACCGAAGGATACTCAAAATCACCATCCCAAGTCAAAAGAGACGGGATGACCTGTGTACTCTGATCGAGTAATGATGAGGTGTACATCCGAGTTAGCACATGGTACAAGCATAATCAAGTCAAAGATGAATCACCAACCACTTCCTCAGAATCAGCATCAAGGATTCGAGGATCATTTAGAATTCCTATCTTTTTTTAAAATGTAATCTAGTTAGTTAGATTTTATCTCCACCATATCCTGATCATTAATGACAGGATCAATTGTAATTTTTCTATAAATAGTTCAAACTTTGAAGTATTGATGGTTGATCTTTACACCCAAGCAAGCTGTAATTTGTAATCTTTTTGAAGATATCTACCAGTAATAAAAAGGACGATTCACGGGATTCCTGTGTGTTTATGTTGGTGATGTTTACTTCTCTTTGTTAAATCGTTTATCTTACTTTGTTATCATTATGTTTTCTGTCTACGATCAATTAAAAGAAGTTTAAGTGCAAAATTTATCTCAAATACTCTATTTCTAGCTTTTAAAGATATGAATGTTATTCTTCTCATATTATTATAAAGGAATTCTTAAATGCTTCTTTATTTTAATTGACTATCTCATCTGTTTATTTTTTTCCATCACTTTAAATCTAAAATATCCAACATTTGCATTAGCTTTCCCTGCGAAGAAACCTTATAAAATCTTTTTTCTAATCTCAAACCTTAACACAGACCCCATAGCCCAATGGATGCGTAAGCCATATTTCAGACATCTTTATTAAAACAAAACAACACACTATTATTATTTCAACTAGCCTAATATCTAAAATCAAACATATCTAAATCATACAGAGAGATCCCTCTATGAAACTGGTAGGGCTAGATCCTAGTTTCCAAGTGGTTGGATAAGTTACCTCTGCTAAATTTCTTCTACCTCCTAAAAACCTCTAGGAATTTACAGAGCGTTAACAGAGAGATAAAGAAAGGATAAGAAGTAAAAGAATGGTTGTTTAGTTTGAATAAGTAATTTTGGGTACACAATTACTCCGATAATACGAATGAAAGGATTTCCATATTTAACCTGAACGGAGGAGCTTCCATTTGGTGGGAATATATCAAGGATATTAAATGGATGAAGGAAATAAAAATGACATGGAAATTGTTTTAGAAATACTTTCGAAAGGCTTACCTATCGAAAAAATATTACGATGACAAAATCAAGGAATTCCATGAGCTTAAGTTGGGACAACTTACTTTAGATGAATATTCCAAAAGGTTTATGGAGTTGTTTAGTTAAGTCCCACACCTCAAGGATGAGAAGGATACAATCCAACATTTTCTTAGTGGGTTTCCATACTCCTACCAGGATCGAATTGAATTCGACAAACCCAATACGTTGGAGAACACCATTTGGAAGGCTAAGTGTTGTTATGATCAGTCTAAGCATAAGTAAGAGCCTTCAAAGGACTGGAATAGGATGGAAAAGAGTGAATTCCAGAAAAAGGGATTGAAGTCATTTTCCTACAAGAATTCTAGGAGAGGTGCATAGCTGGGTCAACCAAGCATAAGTGCATCAAAAAAAATTTCAACTCAAAATCGAAATAAACCAGTAGAGAAAGAAAGAGGAAGAGGAGAAGAGGATACTAAGAGAGGACCATTGCAATGTTGGGGATGTGGAGAACTGCAATTGATGAGGGATTGTCCCCACCGAAAACATGACAGTATAAAGGTGTATAATTTGTAGGAAGCATCTACCATCAATGATGTAGCTCGAAGCATGCCAAGAATTTATGTAGTTGTAGAGAATCAAAAAGTAGACCACCAAGCCTATGTGGTGGAGTTAGAAGGTATAATTGTCTATCATCTTGTCTCTATTTTCATTGACCCAGGTTATAACCTTAGTTATATTTCACCTTGGGCTGTTGAGGCATACTTATTGCAGAGAAATAAACATGTGAGAGCATGGTTAGTCCAGTTAGCCATTGGAACAAAGAGGAAAGTGGTTTATTTGATTGAGGCATTTACAATTGGAGAGAATGGACTGCAAAATCATGCATCCTTGAATATCCTACCCCTAGATTCCTACTATGTACTATTGGGAATGGATTGTTCATCGACCCACAAGGCAAGGTTAAATTGTTATGAAAAGCTTTTGGAATGCAAAGATGAGGAAGAGAATGAAAGAATTTTGCAAGGAATTCGGAAGCCAGTTTCAATAAGGAAAACATCAGTGTTACAACTCAAAAATTTCAGTAGAAAAGGGTGTCCCTTGTATTCCATACATGTCCTTAAATCAATAGAGAGAAAAGAGACGAAGGATGAATATCACCTAGTACTGTTGGAATTCAGAGATGTGTTTCCAAAGGAAGTACCTAGACTACCTCTGAAAATATATCTTGATTTCTCAATAGATCTTGTGTTTGGAGAAGTACCAGTGCCAAAAGTGCCTTACAGAATGAGCACACCATAGTTGGTGGAGATGAAGATGCAACTAAAGGAAATGTTTGATAATGGTTACATCATGACGAGTGCATCCCATTTGGGACACCAACCCTATTTGTAAATAAGAAGGATGGCACATTGAGACTATGTATTGAATATAAACAGTTGAACAAGATGACAATCAAGAACAAGTATCATTTTCCTAGGATAGATGATATCTTTGATCAACTCATAGAAGTTGTATTTTTCTCAAAGATTGATTTAAGGTCGGGATATCACCAAGTCATAATAAAGGATGAGGAAATCCATATGATAGCCTTTATAACAAGGTATGATAACTATGAGTTTTTGGTGGTACCATTCACACTCATGAATGCGTTAGCTACATTCATGTGTTTGATGAATATCATGCTCATCAGGTTTTTGGACAAGTTTGTCTTAGTTTTTGTTGACAACATTTTGGTGTATTCCAAGAACATAGAAGAGTGTGAAGAGAATCTCAATATGATATTGCAAGTGTTAAGAGAACACCAACTATATGATAAGTTCAATAAATGTGATTTCTTTCAAAAGGAAATCCAATATCTAGGCCATGCGATATCGTCAAAAGGAGTGGCAGTGGATCCTAAAAAGATCAAGGAAATCATGGATTGGCCAGCCCCTAGAAATGTGATAGAAGAAATATCCTTCATGGGATTGGTTGGATACTGTTAAGCCCTAATATTGGTTCATTACCCCTTAATTGGGGCATATTATATTAATACTGTTATTTTATTTATGTCGTCTTTAGGCCATTAGTTGTAATTATACCTCCTAGTCTCCTATATATACCAAGGGGACATTTTCATTTTGAATCATCTTGTACTTGAACATTTAAGTGGGGTAAAAGGAGGTTTCCCCCTCGAAGAGGCTTATTATATGAAATTATCTCTTTTTCAAGGCGTTGAGTACTTTTTCTAAGGTTTTTTTTTATGCTATATTGATATTTGGTTCTTAACATATGGTATCAGAGCTCAAGGTCTTGGGGTTTCGCTGCTACATCTGAGATACCTTGGAATTTTCACTATAACTTTTTTTATACAATGTTTCAGATGGAATGGCTTTGAGGATATTTAGTAGACAAATCAAGGTACGTTGGGTTCAAAATTCAGCTCCTAAGGCCTTATAATTTCTGAGATACGGCCTATACAAGATAGGGTTATGGAATCATCCTGAAATGAATCATTGCGGAATTGTCACTATAAAAACTTTTATGTAACGTTTCAGACCCTGAACTCTGGAGTATATTTACAAAAATTAGTAAGGTATCTGTGGTACAAATTTCAGCTTCTGGGTCATCTTAAATTTGTAGATAGACCCTGTGTAAGATAGGGTATCTGACTAGTCCTATTGACTAGTCTCAAGAAGGTGTTCCAGGTAAAGCAATCATAAATTATTCCTAGAGTATCCAAATTGAGTGGGAATGGTTTCATTGAATCATGGACAGTCGGTAGTATTTCTGGTGCAAGTTTCATAATTTTATATTAATCCTTTTGTGCGGGCACGCTATACAAGTGAGATCTCCTGTAAAAGAAAAAAATAGGCAAGTTGTGGGGAAGTTACTGTAAATTCCACTTGGCACATCCAATTTTGATCATACCTGTGGCATTGCAGAGAAGCAATATCAAAGAACTACATAAAATAAAGTTTCATACCCAGAAGGGTTGAAATTGGGGAGATACAATAGAAGAAATATTGTCTAGAAGAACCACCTCAAAATCAAGGTTCAAAAGTGATACTTGGCCAACATGCCACCAAAAAAAGGAACTTCTACTCCAAATAAGTCTCCAGAAAACCCTACTTGGACTCTTGATGAAGGTGAAGAAATGTGTAGGGACATAAATGAACTACAAAAGAAGATGGATTCAATGGAAGCTATGTTGGATACTAATATGGATGGTTTAAAAGGGGAGATCATGGAAGTATTGAAAAATTTCATAACAGAGAAGACACCT